>CM051261.1:60476863-60874363 GCA_027921565.1 Artemia sinica
AAGTTTTAACGTCGTTCCTTACTTTCAGTTAAAAAAACTTGTTTTTTTATTTAATTTTTGGACGTTTTTGAATTAATGCAGTTTTTGATTTTGGCTCAACGTACATGAATAATTAAACAAAATTTGAATATTAATTTTACTTTTATTTGGTTAAATGGCTTTCTCGAAACCTATTTAATTTTTTTTTACGAAAGTGTTTATTATTAATAAATATACGTAACTTACGAATTAACTTACGTAACGAACTTCTATATTCATATATTTTTAATACGTATATTAGAGGGTTCACCCCCTAGTCAATACCTTGCTCTTTAAGCTAAAGTTCGGATTTTGTTCCAATTCTTTAAAAATGACCCCTTAATCACAAATGCCGTTAATTAGAATAAATAGCTCTTATGAAAGTACTAAATAATCTTTGGATTAAAGAGCGAGGTATTGACTAGGGAATGAACCCAATCATATACGTAATGTTTTCTGTCGTTTTAAGTTTTGATGTTGCTCCTTGCTTTCAGTTGAAAAACTTTTTTTTATATATATAATTTCTGATCTTTTTTTAAATAATGCTGGGAAATCCGGCGCCCCCTTCATAGCAATGTTCCTTCTCCCATGAAAACTTCCTTCATGGAAAGATCCTCCGACATAACTCCCAACCCACCCCCCCCCCACTACCAGAAAAAATCCCCCCAATAACCAATACTATATGTTAACATTGGGTAAAGTTCATAACTTTCAGCCCTCCCCCCGCGGACTTCGGGGGAATAAGTCATCCTAAAAGATATAGTTATCATATTTTCAATCATGTTGAACAAAATGGCTATCTCAAAATTTTGATCGGGTGACTTTGGGAAAGAAATGAGCGTGGGAGGGGGCCTAGTTGCCCTCCATTTTTTTGGTCACTTAAAAAGGACATTAGAACTTTTAATTTCCGTTCGAATGAGCCCTCCCACGATATTCTAGGATCACTGGGTCGATATGATCACCCCTGGGGAAAAAAACAAACAAACAAACACGCATCCGTGATCTTTCTTCTGGCAAAAAAAAAGCAAAATTCCACATTTTTGTAGATAAGAGCTTGAAACTTCTGCAGTAAGGTTATCTGAAACGCTGAATATGATGGTGTGATTTTCATTAAGGTTTTAGAACTTTCAGGGGGTCTTTGCCCCTTTTATCGAAAATCAGCCAAATTTTCTCAGGCGCATAACTTTTGATAGGTAGAATTAAACTTGATTAAACTTATATATTTGAAATCAGCCTTAAATTCTGATTCTTTTGATGTGTCTATTGGTATCAAAATTCCGTTTTCTACAGTTTCGGTTACCATTGAGCCGGGTCGCTCCTTATTTACAGTTCGTTACCACGAACTGTTTGATAAATCTTATCTTATCATGTTTTTTCCAGGTCCATAGAGTCCCAGTTTGCCTAATTTGAGTTTATTAATGGTAATGATTGGCACAAGGCTGCTTTTTTTCCTTTTTTATAGCTTGACTCATTTTTCTCTTTCCTCTGTCCCTGTTTTTCGGGTTATGGAGCTCACTGCAGGAGGAGATATCTAATTTTGTGCTTGTTGTTATCATAGGAAATAAATAAACAAACTTGAAACTTTGATTCAGAATAGGAAGATGATGCAGAAAAGGTTATTATATTAATAAGATCTATAAGTCTTATCTGCTGCAGACAAAATACATTTTATTATTTTCTAATTTATAATGTTTATAAATACAAAATTGTTGAGACTTTCGGGAATTAATATCAATATATACGAAACTTTCAATCTGCATTACATTAGACCTTTTCAGTAATCTTGGCTAATATGATGATTTTTTTTATATATCATAACAAATAGTAATCACCCACCGAATTGTTTTCAGTAAAGCGCAAATGACGTCCTGGTCTTTACAAGGCATGTGGGGCGTTAACCCTACTCCTTTGTGTGTTATTTTCTATTCTGTTTTAATTTTAACTGACAATTTATTCTAATTTCTGTTCCTTTTAGGTTTCACTCCTTCATTGATAGTTATTTATGTTCGTTTTACGCAAGAATTACTATTTGACTTTATTTTCGTTCATCTTAGGTTCAAAGTGGCTATTTATTCTTCTTCGGAAAGCATTTTCAGTGGAAGACATTTTTAAATTAATTATGAGAAAAATTTATCAGTTTAATGAGAAGGTGGAATCTCGTTTGCAGCTGACAATTTAGTAATTCTCAACTCCATCGTGATCCGTTATTTTACAAACAACAACAGGTAAGTACAATAAGGAATTAATCCTCGACAGCGAAAATTTTTATCTTTAAGTGAATATTTTGGCTCCATATCTAAGGGCCGTTCTCAGCAAAGTATATATAAAATCAGCAAATTTTTATTTTTATATGTGCTTTGCTGAAGATATAGAGCCGAAATATTCATTTAAGGATAAAAAATTTCACTGATGGGGGATTAATTCCTCATTGTTTTACGTTTTGTTGTTTGTATGATGGAAAGGCAGTGTTCGTTATTTAGATCTAGTATTTGCAATTGGTTTCTTTTTTGTTAATGAATTGGTTACTGTACTGAGCCACTGTGGACTGTAGCGACTTCTTTTTCCAACCAAGACACACATTTGATACCGCGCGTTACGACCCTGGGCATATACGTCAGAACCTTAGTTCAGTTGCTACCTGTCATTCTATAGGCTTATCGTGATGTGTACATCGGAATCGAGCGTGCGCGAAGGTGGAGTATGATTCTTGTGTGGTTTTAAGTCTGTGTCAAATATTTTTAATGGAGAGCATAGCCTTTGTCGATACTGTATATTCTGTCTACTGTGGTACTGAACCAATGTTACAATGAACGTGACGAAGGGTATGCAATTAAGAACTTTTGAATTACAGCACATATCCCAGGATAAGCTATAAAGATTGTTGCAAGAATTGTTGGTAACCGCTTTTGGGCTTCGATTCAATTCATCATTTATAATTACTTCCATTAGTTCTTCTTGTAGTGAGGATTCCTTCTTCAAGATGTCACTAAATCGTTGGTTAATACCTAAATAGGTGGCATTCAAGTGCTCAAAAAAACTATACCTCCATGTTTTTCCTGCTCACATCGGCTCCAATTGGAAGGGGTGTGTGGAGGGGGAGAATTTGTCCCCCAAACTTTTTGCCCATCTCCTAGATTTCGAAAAATATTTTTTTCGGTATTTTCGTTGGAAAATAGCTTCTTTTTAGCATTTCCATTGGAAAATCCACGAAAAAAAAATACTCTCCTAGATTTTGAAAAATATATTTGCCCCCCCGCTCAGCATTTCCATGAATTGGCACCAATGTCTGTTTCTTATATATTCGGAGACTGGATAAATAGCCCCTCGTCTATAATTTCATTTTTACAGAAGATTTTTTGTTACTAACACATAAATAACATATTTTGTTTTTATTAAATCCCGTTCATCGTCTTGAAGCTGAAAATTAATTTCGTTAAATTTTTGAAACGAGTCGGTCAAGCAGGTGATGTCACTTTTGCATTGAACTAAAACTTGATCTTAAAGTGGTATCTATATTTTCAAGACCTCCGACTTGGAGTTAAACAACTAATAAACTTGACTAAAACAGGGACCCTTTGAGAATCAATTAACTTCTATGTGAAGCAAAAAACGGTCAAATTCATGGTCTCTTTCAAATATAAAGCTGGTTAAAAAAATTTGCCTTTTTTTTAGAGAGAGAGAATTTCTTTAAAAAAACAAAGAACAATACAAAAAAGACATATTTGCCAAAAAGCCTTATGGCTTGTGCAGCCAGTCTCGAAGCTACAAAATAAATCATTCATCAATGGATTTCCAATGGGGAAATCCATTGATGGAGTTTCTCCATCAATGGAGAAACTAAATTTCAGCTGGGGGGCGAACCGAGGTCTGGAAGGGGATTTCTTATAATTCAGCCTTAGGTGATTAACCTTCATCCACTTTTCTACCGTAGACATACTATTTCTTGTCATAGTTAGTAATTCACTTTCTCTTCTTGCTGCCACCGTAAGACATATTTCATATGTCTTTTACATATTCCCGCTATCTTTAAGCCCTTCGAACTTCAATATACAGCCCACCAAGTACTAAGAACAGGTCATTTACATATAATGCAAACAATAGCGGTCCCAAGCGGGATTCCTGTGGAACTCCACATCTTGCTTTATGATTTTTTGATGGACCTCCAATTTCAGAAAAAAATGACTCGATCTTTAAGATAAGAAGCAAAAAGTCGCAGCGCATTCCCGCAAATGTCTCCATTTCCTAATTTCTTCATTAACATCAAATGGTCACAAGTATCAAACGCCTTTAATATATCAAGAAACACTGAACCCACTTTAAATTTATTATCAAGGCCATCATTTATTGTTGTAGGAACTGGATAGCATCCTCTGTAGAATAACCTCTAGACAAACCAAACTGATTCTTAAAAGAAAATCCATTCTTACTCAAAAAATCATCCGGTCTCACAAATAATAATTTCTCCATCTCTCTTGAAAAAATTGGCAGTAGTGATATCGGTCGATAGCCCTTAAAATCTTTTGGATCTCCCTCTTTAAATAATGGTACAATTTTAGCTCTTTTAAAGGCATTCGAGAATTAACCTTCTTTAAAAAAACCATTAACCAGATCAACAAAATTTTGCACAAAAAAAATATGCCAAAATCAATTTCACTATCCTCAAAGATATATAATCAGATCCATTGAATTGATTATGCCAATAGTTTTAATAAAATATCATTATGAATTATGCAGGTGTGATTACATATGACCTCTGATCATTTTGACCTCTAACGCTGATCTTGACAGATTCAGAAAAAAAAAAAAAATAAAGTGAAAAACTTAACAAATAAACCGTATCCAAGCCAAGGAGACGTCCACCCTCGCCTAAATCTAAAACGAATGAAATCCTCTTCGTTGGTGTAGTTTACTTGAATTATTCAATCAACATGTTGATTCGTTGATGGCTATTGTCAGGGCTACGGCATTAGTTGTCTGACATCTAAATAACATGAAATGTTACTAAAATAGTAACCTTAAAACAGCGTATCGTGCCAAAGTCCAAGTTTCATAACTTAAAAGTTCCACACTATTATTCATCACTATCATAAAAATAGCATGAGCTACAGAGGTTACAGTGCGCTGTTTTCTTGTCGAAACATCCCATTCTCGTAAAACATTATGAACTATTGTAACATTGGGTTTCGTAAGGCATTTCAGCAGAAATCCTGACTTCCTTTGAAAATGGTTGTTCACGACCCGCCTGAACCACGTGCAGTAGCCTACCAAAAGTTTTAGGGGGATCAGAACACCTACCCCATCCCCAAGTAACATGAATTTCATTTAAATGTACATTTTTTACGAATTTACGTTTTTTCTTAAATACATTTAACTTTATGGAACAAACAATTTCACTGTTTGACTTCAAACAGTGGGTCCAAACAAAAGTTTTAGGGGAATCAGAACGCCTAACCCATCCCCAAGTAACATGAATTTCATTTAAATGTACATTTTTTAAGAATTTACGTTTTTTCTTAAATACATTTAACTTTATGGAACAAAAAATTTCACTGTTTGACTTCAAACCATCACTAACCAAAACTAGCGGGGTTGGGGAGGATATTGGTTTGACTGATCTGCTGAACGTGCTAACATATCACATTTTTGTCAGAGTTGCCAAGTTCAACCGTGAAACCAAATAAATAAAACTAACTACTTTGAATTTGGCAACGCTTTCCGCCCGTCCAAAACATAAACAATTTGTTGATTCACAAAAACAATTGGACCTTCGATGGAAAGCTAAAACTTCTTGAGCTGATAGATGCAATGTATTTTTGCCTTATTTTTCACACACGGTTCTTTTTTTTAAACTTGGCACTCGACTCAACGTGAAACTGCGCTACTGTATTAAGCAATATTTTTCATTAGAATTCGATTTTCCATTTTTCCTAATTTTTTAGGATACGTATGGTTGTTTAAGTTTCCACTTGACCAATCCCAACAATCAGGTTTTATTTTCACTGTCCTTGGTACTCTAAGATAAACATATTAAAGTATAGGGCAAAGTCCGATAGCAAAAATTATGGAAATCTTTATTCAAAAGCTAACATCGATAAAGAAAATAGTTGTAAAAATATACTATCTTATTTTTCTAAGAAATAATGTTGATATTTCTGCTCTAACGACGGATCCGAAAAATCTGGAACAAAATTCACCTTTACCACTTCAGAAAAGCCTTCCGATGTCTTTGGTTCAGTGTATCTTGACCTAAAACAAATAGTTACATATTCTAAATGCAACAACATACTTCATAAAAAATACACCAAATAATAAACGTTTATTCCCGGACAATAAGAAGAAAAAGTACATCTCCCAGGGACTTACTAAACGAAACTGCCCTATTCTTGGAATTAAACTTATTAGGGACTATGTAATGTCAGAATATTGTAAGACGTTGGATAGTCTTTCTGAAAACCTGAGATGGAAGTTCATTATTTCTAGGTCTCTGGAAAATGGTAGTGGAAAACCCAATTTCATTTGGAAATCCGGTATCTCTTCCACATCTCCAGGATATAATAGCAGAAACCCAGATTTTTTTTTTTGAAATTCAGTATTTCTTCTAGATCTCTAGGAAACGTTATGGGAAACCATATTTTTTTTTTAATTCGGTATAATTTGGTATCGCTTCTACACCTCCAGGAAATAATAGTGGGTGCCCAAAATTTTGAGGAAATTAAGCGTCTCTTCTAGATCTCCAAGAAAAAGAGCGATGACCACAATTTTTTTTCAGAAATTTGGCATCTCTTAAAGATCTCCAGGAAATGGTAGTCGAAAACTTGTACGTGGGATACGGCCTTCTATACAAACTGAATCTGAGTTTCCTTTATGTGCCCTATAAGTCGCTTAATAGGAAGCTGAGTTTTTAAAGCTGCGAATAGAAATTGTTCTTGTGAAATGCAATCTTGTTTTTGTTAATCTGTAAAACTAAATAATTTGGGATACGTCCTTATCTTGTACGTGGGATACGGCCTTCTAAACAGACTAAATCTGAGCTTCCTTTATGTGCCCCATAAGTCCCTTCATGAGAAGCTGAGTTTTAAAGCTCCGAATAGAAATAGTTCTTGTGAAATGCAACCTTTTTTTTGTTAAACAATAAAACTAAATAACATGGGATACGGCCTTACCTTGTACGTAGGATACGGCCTTCTATACAAACCAAATATGAGTTTCCTTTATGTGCCCCATAAGGCCCTTATGGGAAGCTGAGTTTTTAAAACTGCGAATAGAAATTGTTCTTGTGAAGTGCAACCTTGTTTTTGTTAAGCTGTAAAACTAAATAACGTGGGATACGGCCTTGCCTTGGTGTGGATCATACAAGATCGCGAATAATAAAATCGGTGTCCGATTTTACTTGGAAATCCAGAATCTCAGAATCTTTTCCAGATCTCCAGGACATAATAGTAGGAACCTTTATTTTGTTTTTTCTTTGGATATTCGGTATTTCTTTTAGATCTCCAGGAAATAATATGGGAAATCCACTTTTTTTTTGTTAATTCGGTATAATTCGGCGTCACTTCAAGATCTCCGAGAAATAATAGTGGGTAGGGTACCCCATTTTTTTTTTTACGATATTAAGCGTCTTTTCTAGATCTCCAGAAAATAATAGTAGTGAATCCAGTTTTTTTTTCGGAAATTCGGCATCTCTTAAGGATCTTCAAAAAATAATAATGAAAACCTCGATATTTTTTTTTTAGACATTCTGTATTTCTTTTAGATCTCCAGGATATAATATGGGAAGCTCTTTTTTTTTAAATCAAACAGTTCGTGGTAACGAACTGTAAGTAAGGAGCGACCCGGCTCAATGGTAACTGAAACTCTAAAAAACGGGATTTTAGTACCAATAGATACATCAAAAGAATCAAATTTTAATTCTGAGTTCAAATACATAAGTTTCATTAAGTTTAATTTTACCCATCAAAAGTTACGTGCCTGAGAAAATTTGGCTGATTTTCGAAAAAAGGGGAAAAGACCCCCTAAAAGTTATAGAACCTTAATGAAAATCACACCATCATATTCAGCGTATCAGAGAACCCTACTGTAGAGGTTTCAAGCTCCTATCTACAAAAATGTGGAATTTTCCATTTTTTGCCAGAAGAAAGATCACGGATGCGTGTTTATTTGTTTGTTTGTTTTTTTTTTTGTTTTTTTTCCCCAGGGGTGATCGTATCGACCCAGTTGTCCTAGAATATCGTGGGAGGGCTCATTGGAACGGAAATTAAAAGTTCTAGTGCCCTTTTTAAGTGACCAAAAAAAATGGAGGGCAACTAGGCCCCTCCCACGCTCATTTTTTTCCCAAAGTCACCCGATCAAAATTTTGAGATAGCCATTTCGTTCAGCATGGTCGAAAATATGATAAAAATGTCTTTTAGGATGACTTGATCCCCCAAAGTTCCCGGGGGGAGGGCTGAAAGTTATGAACTTTACTCAATGTTAACATATAGTATTGGTTATTGGGAAGTATACAGACCTTTTCAGAGGAGATTTTTTCTGGTAGGTGGGGGAAGGGGAGGGTCGGGGGCTATATGGGAGGATCTTTCCATGAAGGAAGTTTTCATGGGGGAAGGGACATTGCTATGAAGGGGGCGCCGGATTTCCCAGCATTATTAAAGAAAAAGATCAGGAATTAAATAAAAAAAAACAAGTTTTTCAACTGGTCAACTGATTGTGATTAAGAGGTCATTTTTAAAGAACTGGAAAAAAATTCGAACTATAGCTTAAAGAGCAGAGTATTGACTAGGGGGCGAACCCCTAATATGCGTGTTAAAAATTTATGAATATAGAAGTTCGTTACGTAAGTTAATTCTAAGTTACGTATATTTATTACTAATAAAAACGTTCGTAAATAAAATTAAACAAGTTTCGAGAAAGCCATTTAACCAAATATAATATGCAAATTTTGTTTTAATTATTCATGTACGGTGAGCCAAAATCAAAACCTGCATTAATTCAAAAACGTTCAAAAATTAAATAAAAAAAAACAAGTTTTTTTTAACTGAAAGTAAGGAACGACGTTAAAACTTAAAACGAACAGAAATTATTCCGTATATGAAGGGGGCTGTCCCCTCCTCAACGCCTCGCTCTTTACGCTAAAGTTTGACTTTCTCACAACTCTATTTTTTTAAACAATAAAAAAACTTTAGCGTAAAGAGCGAGGCGTTGAGGAGGGGACAGCCCCCTTCATATACGGAATAATTTCTGTTCGTTTTAAGTTTTAACGTCGTTCCTTACTTTCAGTTAAAAAAACTTGTTTTTTTATTTAATTCGATATAATTCGGCGTCACTTCTAGATCTCCACAAAATAATAGTAGTGACACCGATTATTTTCGGAAATTCGGCATCTCTTCTAGATCTCTAGAAAATAACAGCGGAAATACTGATTTTATTCGGTAATTTGACTTGTGTTCTAGATTTCCAAGAAAAGAAGCAAAGATCGTTTTTTTTTATACCCAATCTCCATGAAAAAGTAGTAGAAAACCCGATTTTTTTCGACCTAGTGATAACCTCAATACTTGGGGAGAATTCGGCATTTTTTCTATATATCCTGGAAATAATAGTGAAAATGTGTTTTTTTTAAATTTAGTATCTCTTTTATGTCTTTAGGAAATGATATTGGATACCCAATTTCAAAATTTTAATTTACTTTTTTTTCTAAAATTTTTGGTATTGATATCTATTATTACGTGGTCAGGAAATTCGACAAGTAAGAAGTAGGAACATATGAAACGTACTAAATATGGGAATGAAGCATATATTTGGAAATAATTTCAAAGCTGTCATTCACACACTACACGTTTTTCATATCTCGGATATAATTTCCTTTCCTAAACAAAATACTCCTTCCAAGCGGATAAACACTTTTCAGTCGTACAAATATTGGAACTTGCAATAATTTTCCCAAAATAAAATTCTTCAGGAATTAAAGAAATTCTATCTCGAAATTCTGAATTCTGATTTTCCAGCCTCTTTTTAAATTCTCATTTTTGATGAATTTTTGTACTTTTATTTTTGTTACTGTCCATTTCATCATCTCTTTTGAACTAAACACTACAATAACAAAACTCATTATATTTAGAAAATTTCTAATTACTGTATTTTGAAGTGGCTTCCAGTTGGACTGCATCCCCCATCACGTCCTGCATAGCTGCACATTATGGTTCAAAGAAGGTAAGGCCGTACCCCACGTTATTTAGTTTTACAGATTAACAAAAACAATGTTGCACTTCATAAAACAATTTCTATTCGCAGCTTTAAAAACTCAGCTTTAAAGGAGTTATGGGGCTGATAAAGGAAACTCAGATGTAATTTGTATAAAAGGCCGTATCCCACGTACAAGGTAAGGCCGTATCCCAGGTTATTTAGTTTTACAGATTAACAAAAAAAGGTTGCACTTCACAAGAACAATTTCCATTCTTAGCTTTAAAAACTAAGCTTCCCATTAAGGGAGTTATGGGGCACATAAAGAAAACTCAGAATTAGTTTGTATAGAGGGCCGTATACCACGTACAAGGTAAGGCCGTATCCCACGTTATTTAATTTTACAGATTAACAAAAACAAGGTTGCAATTCACAAAAGCAATTTCAATTCGCAGCTTTAAAAACTAAGCTTCCAATTCAGGGACTTATGGGATATATAAAAGAAACTCATATTTAGTTTGTATAGAAGGCCGTATCCCAAGTACAAGGTAAGGCCGTATCCCAGGTTATTTAGTTTTACAGATTAACAAAAAAAGGTTGCACTTCACAAGAACAATTTCCATTCTTAGCTTTAAAAACTAAGCTTCCCATTAAGGGAGTTATGGGGCACATAAAAAAACTCAGAATTAGTTTGTACAGAGGGCCGTACACCACGTACAAGGTAAGGCCGTATCCCACGTTATTTAATTTTACAGATTAACAAAAACAAGGTTGCAATTCACAAAAGCAATTTCAATTCGCAGCTTTAAAAACTAAGCTTCCCATTCAGGGACTTATGGGATATATAAAAGAAACTCATATTTAGTTTGTATAGAAGGCCGTATCCCAAGTACAAGGTAAGGCCGTATCCCACGTTATTCAGTTTTACAGATTAGCAAAACCAAGGTTGCACTTCACAAGAACAATTTCTGTTTTCAGCTTTAAAAACTCAGCTTCCCATTAAGGGACTTATGGGACACATAAAGAAAACTCAGATTTATTTGTATAGAAGGCCGTTTCCCACGTTATTTAGTTTTACAGATTAACAAAAAAAAAAAACTGCACTTCACACGAACAATTTCTATTCTCAGCTTTAAAGACTCAGCTTCCCATTAAGGGAGTTATGGGGCACATAAAGGAAACTCAGATTTAGTTTGTATAGAAAACCGTATCCCACGTACAAGGTAAGGCCGTAACCCACGTTATTTAGTTTTACAGATTAACAAAAACAAGGTTGCACTTCACAAGAGCAATTTCTATTCGCAGCTTCAAAAACTCAGCTTCCATTAAAGGACTTATGGGGCACATAAAGGAGACTCAGATGTAACTTGTATAAAAGGCCGTATCCCACGTACAAGGTAAGGCCGTATCCCAGGTTATTTAGTTTTACAGATTAACAAAAAAAGGTTGCACTTCACAAGAACAATTTCTATTCTTAGCTTTAAAAACTAAGCTTCCCATTAAGGGAGTTATGGGACACATAAAGAAAACTCAGAATTAGTTTGTATAGAGGGCCGTATACCACGTAAAAGGTAAGGCCGTATCCCAAGTTATTTAATTTTACAGATTAATATAAACAAGGTTGCAATTCACAAAAGCAATTTCAATTCGCAGCTTTAAAAACTCAGCTTCCCATTCAGGGACTTATGGGATATATAAAAGAAACTCATATTTAGTTTGTATAGAAGGCCGTATCCCACGTACAAGGTAAGGCCGTATCCCACGTTATTTAGTTTTACAGATTAGCAAAAACAAGGTTGCACTTCACAAGAACAATTTCTGTTCTCAGCTTTAAAAACTCAGCTTCCCATTAAGGGACTTATGGGACACATAAAGAAAACTCAGATTTAGTTTGTATAGAAGGCCGTTTCCCACGTTATTTAGTTTTACAGATTAACAAAAACAAGATTGCACTTCACAGGAACAATTTCTATTCTCAGCTTTAAAGACTCAGCTTCCCATTAAGGGGGTTATGGGGCACATAAAGGAAACCCAGATTTAGTTTGTATAGAAAGCCGTATCCCACGTACAAGGTAAGGCCGTAACCCACGTTATTTAGTTTTACAGATTAACAAAAGCAAGGTTGCACTTCACAAGAGCAATTTCTATTCGCAGCTTTAAAAACTCAGCTTCCCATTCAGGGACTTATGGGGCATATAAAAGAAACTCAGATTTAGTTTGTATAGAAGGCCGTATCCCACGTACAAGGTAAGGCCGTATCCCACGTTATTTAGTTTTACAGATTAGCAAAAACAAGTTTGCACTTCACAAGAACAATTTCTGTTCTCAGCTTTAAAAACTCAGCTTCCCATTAAGGGAGTTATGGGGCACATTAAGAAAACTCAGAATTAGTTTGTATAGAGGGCCGTATACCACGTACAAGGTAAGGCCGTTTCCCACATTATTTAGTTTTACAGATTAACAAAAACAAGACTGCACTTCACAAGAGCAATTTCTATTCGCAGCTTTAAAAACTCAGCTTCCCATTCAGGGACTTATGGGGCATATAAAAGAAACTCAGATTTAGTTTGTATAGAAGGCCGTATCCCAGGTACAAGGTAAGGCCGTATCCCACGTTATTTAGTTTAACAGATTAGCAAAAACAAGTTTGCACTTCACAAGAACAATTTCTGTTCTCAGCTTTAAAAAGTCAGCTTCCCATTAAGGGACTTATGGGGCACATAAAGAGAACTCAGATTTAGTTTGTATAAAAAGCCGTATCCCACGTACAAGGTAAGGCCGTATCCCACGTTATTTAGTTTTAAAGATTAAAAAAAAAAAACAAGGGTGCACTTCACAAGAGCAATTTCTATTCGCAGCTTTAAAAACTCAGCTTCCCATTAAGGGACTTATGGGGCACATAAACGAAACTCAGATTTAGTTTGTATAGCAAGCCGTATCCCACGTACAAGGTAAGGCCGTATCCCACGTTATTTAGTTTTACAGATTAACAAAAACAAGATTGCACTTCACACGAACAATTTCTATTCTCAGCTTTAAAGACTCAGCTTCCCATTCAGGGGGTTATAGGGCATATAAAGGAAACTCAGATTTAGTTTGTATAGAGGGCCGTATCCCGCGTACAAGGTAAGGCCGTATCCCATGTTATTTAGTTTTACAGATTAACAAAAACAAGGTTGCACTTTACAAGAACAGTTTCTGTTCTGAGCTTTAAAAACTCAGCTTCCCTTTAAGGGACTTATGGGGCACATAAAGAAAACTCAGATTTAGCTGGTATAGAAGGCCGTTTCCCACGTTATTTAGTTTTACAGATTAACAAAAACAAGATTGCACTTCACACGAACAATTTCTATTCTCAGGTTTAAAGACTCAGCTTCCCATTAAGGGGGTTATGGGGCACATAAAGAAAACTCAGATTTAGTTTGTATAGAGGACCGTATCCCACGTACAAGGTAAGGCCGTATCCCACGTTATTTAGTTTTACAGATTAACAAAAACAAGGTTGCACTTCACAAGAGCAATTTCTATGCGCAGCTTTAAAAACTCAGCTTCCCATTCATGGACTTATGGGGCATATAAAAGAAACTCAGATTTAGTTTGTATAGAAGGCCTATCCCACGTACAAGGTAAGGCCGTTTCCCACGTTATTTAGTTTTACAGATTAGCATAAATAAGGTTGCACTTCACAAGAACCATTTCTGTTCTCAGCTTCCCATTAAGGGACTTATGGGGCACATAGAGAAAACTCAGATTTAGTTTGCATAGAAGGCCGTTTCCCACGTTATTTAGTTTTACAGATTAACAAAAACAAGATTGCAGTTCAAACGAATAATTTCTATTCTCAGCTTTAAAGACTCAGCTTCCCATTAAGGGGGTTATGGGGCACATAAAGGAAACTCAGATTTAGTTTGTATAGAAAGCCGTATCCCACGTACAAGGTAAGGCCGTATCCCATGTTATTTAGTTTTAAAGATTAAAAAAAACAAGGCTGCACTTCACAAGAGCAATTTCTATTCTCAGCTTTAAAGACTCAGCTTCCCATTAAGGGGGTTATGGGGCAAATAAAGGAAACTCAGATTTAGTTTGTATAGAAGGCCGTATCCAACGTACAAGGTAAGGCCGTATCCCACGTTATTTAGTTTTAAAGATTAAAAAAAAAAAACAAGGGTGCACTTCACACAAACAATTTCTATTCTCAGCTTTAAAGACTCAGCTTCCCATTAAGGGGGTTATGGGGCACATAAAGAAAACTCAGATTTAGTTTGTATAGAGGACCGGATCCCACGTACAAGGTAAGGCCGTTTCCCACGTTATTTAGTTTTACAGATTAGCATAAATAAGGTTGCACTTCACAAGAACAATTTCTGTTCTCAGCTTCCCATTAAGGGACTTATGGGGCACATAGAGAAAACTCAGATTTAGTTTGCATAGAAGGCCGTTTCCCACGTTATTTAGTTTTACAGATTAACAAAAACAAGATTGCACTTCAAACGAATAATTTCTATTCTCAGCTTTAAAGACTCAGCTTCCCATTAAGGGGGTTATGGGGCACATAAAGGAAACTCAGATTTAGTTTGTATAAAAAGCCGTATCCCACGTACAAGGTAAGGCCGTATCCCATGTTATTTAGTTTTAAAGATTAAAAAAAACAAGGCTGCACTTCACAAGAGCAATTTCTATTCTCAGCTTTAAAGACTCAGCTTCCCATTAAGGGGGTTATGGGGCAAATAAAGGAAACTCAGATTTAGTTTGTATAGAAGGCCGTATCTAACGTACAAGGTAAGGCCGTATCCCACGTTATTTAGTTTTAAAGATTAAAAAAAAACAAGGGTGCACTTCACACAAACAATTTCTATTCTCAGCTTTAAAGACTCAGCTTCCCATTAAGGGGGTTATGGGGCACATAAAGAAAACTCAGATTTAGTTTGTATAGAGGACCGGATCCCACGTACAAGGTAAGGCCATATCCCACGTTATTTAGTTTTACAGATTAACAAAAACAAGGTTGCACTTCACAAGAGCAATTTCTATTCGCAGCTTTAAAAACTCAGCCTCCCATTCATGGACTTATGGGGCATATAAAAGAAACTCAGATTTAGTTTGTATAGAAGGCCTATCCCACGTACAAGGTAAGGCCGTTTCCCACGTTATTTAGTTTTACAGATTAGCAAAAATAAGGTTGCACTTCACAAGAACAATTTCTGTTCTCAGCTTCCCATTAAGGGACTTATGGGGCACATAGAGAAAACTCAGATTTAGTTTGCATAGAAGGCCGTTTCCCACGTTATTTAGTTTTACAGATTAACAAAAACAAGATTGCACTTCACACGAACAATTTCTATTCTCAGCTTTAAAGACTCAGCTTCCCATTAAGGGGGTCATGGGGCACATAAAGGAAACTCAGATTTAGTTTGTATAAAAAACCGTATCCCACGTACAAGGTAAGGCCGTATCCCACGTTATTTAGTTTTAAAGATTAAAAAAAACAAGGGTGCACTTCACAAGAGCAATTTCTATTCGCAGCTTTAAAAACTCAGCTTCCCATTAAGGGACTTATGGGGCACATAAAGGAAACTCAGATTTAGTTTGTATAGCAAGCCGTATCCCACGTACAAGGTAAGGCCGTATCCCACGTTATTTAGTTTTACAGATTAACAAAAACAAGGTTGCACTTTACAAGAACAATTTTTGTTCTCAGCTTTAAAAACTCAGATTCCCTTTAAGGGACTTATGGGGCACATACAGAAAACTCAGATTTAGTTTGTATAGAAAGCCGTTTCACACGTTATTTAGTTTTACAGATTAACAAAAACAAGATTGCACTTCACACGAACAATTTCTATTCTCAGCTTTAAAGACGCAGCTTCCCATTAAGTGGGTTATGGGGCACATAAAGAAAACTCAGATTTAGTTTTTATAGAGGACCGTATTCCACGTACAAGGTAAGGCCGTATCCCACGTTATTTAGTTTTACAGATTAAAAAAAACAAGGTTGCACTTCACAAGAGCAATTTCTATTCGCAGCTTTAA
This sequence comes from Artemia sinica, assembly GCA_027921565.1. NCBI lineage: Eukaryota > Metazoa > Arthropoda > Branchiopoda > Anostraca > Artemiidae > Artemia > Artemia sinica. The sequence continues at coordinate 60,493,085 of CM051261.1, forward strand.
AAACTCAGATTCCCATTCATGGACTTATGGGGCATATAAAAGAAACTCAGATTTAGTTTGTATAGAAGGCCTATCCCACGTACAAGGTAAGGCCGTTTCCCATGTTATTTAGTTTTACAGATTAGCAAAAATAAGGTTGCACCCCACAAGAACAATTTCTGTTCTCAGCTTCCCATTAAGGGACTTATAGGGCACATAGAGAAAACTCAGATTTAGTTTGCATAGAAGGCCGTTTCCCACGTCATTTAGTTTTACGGATTAACAAAAACAAGATTGCACTTCACACGAACAATTTCTATTCTCAGCTTTAAAGACTCATCTTCCCATTAAGGGGGTTATGGGGCACATAAAGGAAACTCAGATTTAGTTTGTATAGAAAGCCGTATCCCACGTACAAGGTAAGGCCGTATCCCACGTTATTTAGTTTTAAAGATTAAAAAAACAAGTGTGCACTTCACAAGAACAATTTCTATTCGCAGCTTCAAAAACTCAGCATCCCATTAAGGGACTTATGGGGCACATAAAGGAAACTCAGATTTAGTTTATATAGAAAGCCGTATCCCATGTACAAAGTAAGGCCGTATCCCACGTTATTTGGTTTTACAGATTAACAAAAACAAGGTTGCACTTCACAAGATAAATTTCTATTCGCAGCTTCAAAAACTCAGCTTCATATAAGGGACTTATGGGGCATATAAAGGAAACTCAGATTTAGTTTGCATAGAAGGCCGTATCCTACGTACAAGGTAAGGCCGTATCCCATGTTATTTACTTTTACGGTTTAACAAAAAAAAGGTTGCACTTCACAAGAACAATTTCTATTCGCAGCTTTAAAAATTCAGCTTCCCATTAAGGGACATTTGGGGCACACAACGAAAACTCAGATTGAGTTTTTATAGAAGGGCATATCCCACGTACAAGCTATGGCCATATCCCGCGTTATTTAGTTTTACAGATTAGCAAAAACAAGGCTGCACTTCACAAGAACAATTTCTATTCGCAGCTTTAAAAACTCAGCTTCCCATTAAGGGACTTATGAGGCACATAAAGGTAACTCAGATTGAGTTTTTAAAGAAGGCCGTATCCCACGTACAAGGTAAGGCCGTATCCCACGTTATTTAGTTTTAGGGTTTAACAAAAACAAGGTTGCACTTCACAAGAAAAATTTTATTCTCAGCTTTAAAAACTCAGCTTCCCATTAAGGGACTTATGGGGCACATAAAGGAAAATCAGATTCAGTTTGTATAGAAGGCCGTATCCCACGTACAAGGTAAGGTCGTATCCCTCGTTATTCAGTTTTACGGATTAACAAAAACAAGGTTGCACTTCACAAGAACAATTTCTATTCGCAGCTTTACAAACTCTGCTTCCCATTAAGGGACTTATGGGGCACATAAAGGAAGGTCAGATTTAGCTTGTATAGAAGGCCGTATCCCACGTTAAGGCCCTATCCCACGTACAAGATAAGGCCGTATCCCACGTTATTCAGTTTTACAGATTAGCAAAAACAAGGTTGCACTTTACAAGAACAATTTCTGTTTTCAGCTTTAAAAACTCAGCTTCCCATTAAGGGACTTATGGGGCACATAAAGGAAAATCAGATTCAGTTTGTATAGAAGGCCGTATCCCACGTTATTTAGTTTTAGGGTTTAACAAAAACAAGGTTGCACTTCACAAGAAAAATTTTTATTCTCAGCTTTAAAAACTCAGCTTCCCATTAAGGGACTTATGGGGCACATAAAGGAAAATCAGATTCAGTTTGTATAGAAGGCCGTATCCCACGTACAAGGTAAGGTCGTATCCCTCGTTATTCAGTTTTACAGATTAACAAAAACAAGGTTGCACTTCACAAGAACAATTTCTATTCGCAGCTTTACAAACTCAGCTTCCCATTAAGGGACTTATGGGGCACACAAAGGAAGGTCAGATTTAGCTTGTATAGAAGGCCGTATCCCACGTTAAGGCCCTATCCCACGTAAAAGATAAGGCCGTATCCCACGTTATTTAGTTTTACAGATTAACAAAAACAAGGTTGCACTTCACAAGAACAATTTCTATTCTCAGCTTTAAAATCTCAGCTTCCCATTAAGGGACGTGTTGGAGTATATAAAGGAAACTCACATTTAGTTTATATAGAACTTTCAATTTAGGCAAAGGTTGCTCTTTTTGTAGACAGTTTATTATATTTTCAAAATAATCCTCACGTTTTTCCAAACCGCTCCCATTCCTTCTAAAAAAAAAAACATATACTTGACACATATATAAAACATATATAAAAATTTACTTGAGTTTCAGGGAACTGATGTAAAATAATATACATCCATACTTGTACAAAACGGGGATACGGAAGGGGAAAGTACCCTCACCATCTAAGAAAATGATTGTTAAGTAAAATTTTGAAAACCTATGAACAAAAAAAAAAGTTCTGCGTCTGATGATCATCATGGCAAATTTGTTTGTTATTTACAAAAGAAATTTGCAAATTCTTTTTTGTTATATACAAAAACAACAACAAAAAAAAACAACAAATGACAGTGTATTGTCAGTTTAATTGACATATACTGATATTTATTCCTTAAAAGTTTTGATAATTTTTTATTTATGAAAATAAGAAAAGTGAAAACATTTCAAACGTATTTATTTTTTTTTTCCAGCAAAGTGCAAATCGTGTTCTGGTCTTGAGAAGGCAAGGGGTTATCCGCCCTGCTCATGTTAATTTTTGCTCGTTTTGAGTTTGACTTGGCTATTTATTGTAATTGGTGTTCGTTTTTAGTTTCTTTTGTTTATTTTTATTTTTGCTCATTCTTGGCTTAACTTTTCTTCGAAAAATTCGCTTTGTGGAAAAAGTCTTTTAAATTAATTTCTGTCTGGTTTTTATTGACATAGTTTTTTTTCACGGAAAAAATAATATTTTATATCTTTTCAGTTTTTTTTATAATAATCCATAGTATGGATTGCTATTTCATGTTGGAGAAACTTTTTCAACAATGGTTAATCCTGACACAAACAATATTTTTTAATTGAATTGTATAGCTTCTGAAGTTGACCTGAAAAATAAAACTTAATATCACTCCTAAAAGATTCTATCTATGCTCATTGACAACCTAAATATTGAACCTTATATGCCCGGGGAAAAACTTACAACCCTTGCACCTGGGCTCTGGAGGGTTGTGTCCACCTTGAAGCCATTGTTATATGCTCTTTGGACTATTGAGAACAGAATGACTATCTCATGATTTTGATTGGATGCGTTTGGGCAAAGCAGGTTGTCAGGAAGAGGGGGGGGGGGGAGGGCTAGTTGCCCTATATCAATTTTGACTCTTAAAAAGGAACTATAACTATAAATTTCCAATCAAATGAGCTTCCTCTAAAGTTCAAACAACCACACCTTCTATAAGAAGCTTATATAACTCCGGAAAATAATTTACAATCCTAGCCCCCAGACTCTGGGGTTGTGTCAATCCCAAAGACCTTGCTATGTGATCTTTGAACTGTTTTTGAACAAATGGCTATCCCAAAATATCAATAATATAGCATATAAAAAAATACAAATTTGTTAATATAATAGCTTAATAGCTACAATATAAAATTTTCAGTTATTAATCTTATTTTAGGACAAACTTGTCTTGTCTTGTGTTTTTAAACAAAAATATCTGTTTTGCGTCCACTTTCCCGTTGAAGACTCATAAGCCATTTTAATCCCTTCATCCTACGACATTGAATGACAAAATACGCTTAAAATGTTTTAACTATTTTAACTTTAATAAATAAAATTGTTAAAACTTTAAGGAATATATATCAGTATATGTATACTATACTGACAACCCACAGCCGTTTTTTTCAGTAAAGCACAAGTCATGTTCTGGTCTTGAGAGGGTACGGGAGTTTTCAAGACATAATTTCCAGACCTTTCAACTACACTGAACAGAATAGATATATTAAAATTTTGATTTGATATATTTTGGGAATTGATGGGCGTAGGGGGGGCCTCCAATTACTTTTGAATAATAAAAAGGGCTCTAGCCCTTTCAATTTCCCATCAAATGAACCTTTTTCGAAGTTTCTACGATAACAAATAGCCCTCTAAAAATTTCTATCAGGTGCATTACGGAAAAATACGAGGTGTGTGTGTGTGGAGGGGGGGGGGGTATCCACCCTTCGATCAATCTAAATCTTAAAAAGAGCAATAGAACTTCTTATAACCAATCCAATGATCCCCCTCCCAAGTTTCACACTTTCTATATATATCTTATATGCCCCCAGGGCATAACTTACAACCCTTACCTTGAGGGCTCTGGGGGGTTGTCATCCTCAAGGACATGATTTCCGGACTTTTTATTTACGTTGAACAAAATGGTTATCTCAAAATTTTGATTGGATGTGTTTTGGGGAAGTGGTGGGCGTGGGAGGGGTGTTAGCTGCCCTCCAATATTTTCGACTATTAAAAAGAGCACTAGCCCTTTCAATTTCCAATCGAAAGAGCCTTTTTCGAAGTTTCTACGACAACAAATAGCAATCTCAATTTCTTTTATTAGATGCATTACGGGAAATTACCTGGTGTGTGTGTGTGGGGGGGGGGGGTATCTACCCTACGATCACTCTGAATCTTAAAAAGGGCACTAGAACTTCTTATAACCAATCCAATGAGCCCAATTCCGAATTTTATACGATCACCCTTTCTATATATATCTTATATGTCCCCAGGACATACCTTGAGGGCTCGGGGGGGGGGGGGTTGTCATCCTCAAGGACATAATTTCCGGACCTTTTATTTACGTTGAACAAAATGGCTATCTCAAAATTTTGATTGGATGTTTTTAGGGAAATGGTGGGCTTGGGAGGGGGGTTTGTTGCCCTCCAATATTTTCGACTATTAAAAAGAGCAGTAGCCCTTTTAATTTCCAATCGAATGAGCACTTTTCAAAGTTTATACGAAAACAACTGGCCATCTCAAAATCTCCATCAGATGTATTTCAGGAAAATACGAGGTGTGGGGTATCCACCTTCCGATCACTCTGAATCTTAAAAAGGGCACTATAACTTCTGATTACTAGTCCAATGAGCCTCCTCCGAAGCTTATACGATAACTCTTTCTATATATATATCTTATATGCCCCCGGGGCATAACTTACAATCCTTGCCCTGAGGGCTCTGGGGGGTTGTCATCCTCAAGGACTTCATTTTCGGACCTTTCAACTACGTTGAACGAAATGGCTATCTCAAAATTTTGATTGGATGCGTTTGGGGAAATGGTTGGCGTGGGAGGGGGATCAGTTGCCCTCCAATCACTCTCCACTATTAAAAAGAGTACTAGCCCTTTCAATTTCCAATCGAATGAGCCCTTTTTAAAGTTTTTACGACAACAAATAGCCATCTCAAAATTTCTATCAGATGCATTTCGGAAAAGTACGACGTGGGGGATACCCTCCCTCCCATCACTCTGAATCTCAAAAGGGGCACCAAAACTTCTGATTAGCAATCCAATGAGCCCCCTTCGAGTTCTATACAGTCACCCTTTCTCTATAAACCTTATATGCCCCCAGGGCATAACTTACAACCATACTCCTGAGGGCTCTTGGGAGGGGGGGGGGGGGTTCATCCTAAGACATAATTTCTGGGCCTTTCAACTACGTTGAACAAAATGGCTATCTCAAAATTTTGATCGGATGTGGTTGGGGAAATGGTGGGCGTGAGAGGGGTTTCAGTTGCCCTCCAATCACTTTCGACTATTCAAAAAGGCACAAGCCCTTCTAATTTTCAATCGAATGAGCTCTTTTCGAAGTTTCTACGACAACTCCTTCGATACGAAGTGCCCTAGTCTAAAACCAAAAAAAAAAACAATTCTGTCCTCATCGATCTTTACTTAGGCAGCGCTACTGTGCTACCTATGATAATTACGTCTTTCCTCTCCGATAGAACGCAAGACGTCAAATACCTGAATGTGATCCCCTCCCAATCGATAATGGCGTGCCCCAGGGAAGCCTCTTAGGCCCGATTTTATTTCTTTCAATGATAAATAACCTTGGTGTCGATTTCCCGGACAGATGGAAACTTGTTGATGATCTAACCGTCTTAGATACATGTTTCATAAATTTAAAAAGTAGCCCAATGGATATCTTGGAATCGATATCAGACGAGGCTGTTGCTAATGATATAAGAGTCAACCATTTAAAGTCAACGGTTATTAACTAGTAACTTCCTTAAAACTCCCCTTCTTTCTCCTGCCCAATCCCCCCTAAAATGTCCATCACCACTATGAAATTACTGAATGTTACCATCTCAAGCGACTTAAATGGGATCACCACATTAATGATATTTTAAAACCAGCAAATGCTGCATTTTCCCTCCTTAAACTCCTTAAAAAATTTGAATGTCCCCAATCGCATAGTTTGAGGATTTTCCTGTCATTTGTACACCCAACCCACGAGTACACCTGTCCTGATTGGCCTCTTGGCATCTCCATTGAACTGTCGGACAGAACTGAAGCAGTCCAAAAAAGGTGCCTAAGAATTATCTTCAATGAGGGTAAGGGGTCTTATATCTCCCTTCTCTGGAGAGCCAATCTAGTCACCTTTAAGAAGATAAGAGCAAACATTTCCTTGTGTTTCGTTAACAATGCCCTTCATAACCCTCAGACAACAACCCTTTTCCCTAGTCAATATTCACCCCTTCAACCTCGCCTACCGCGTTCTGCTTCAACAAAAATCCTTCTTCTTGCCTCATTAAAAATTTCCACTGAAATATATAAAAAAAATTTCATCCCTTACCTAGTTGACACATTCAATCAGTATCCTCCCCCCCCCCCTTTACTCCTTTTTTACCTTATAATTTTATTGTTCATTTTGCAAATTTCGAGCTTTTTATTTTTTGTTCGAACAACAGAAAATCAAAAATTGTGTAGGGTTCTTGGTAACCAAGGCCGTACCCAGGATTTTTTTTCAGAGGGAGTTTTACTAATTTTTTTTTTTTTGGGGGGGGAGGGGGTTTACACAGAAAACCCTTAAAAACACATACACAATTTGTTTATGTCCATTTTTGTTACGTTTTTAAGAGTCAAACAAACATTTCGGGGAGGGGGGGGGATTCAAGAAGTTTGTAACACTTGACGACGTTTATTAACTATGCTCCAGATCATAAGAGCGGAACATTCAGTCAATCTCAAAGTCATTAAGATAGTCTTCAACAGGACTTGCTTGCAAATCTAGTTCCTCTCCTTTAAACTTACATTCTGATTTGCTACGTTTTTACGAGTCAGACAAACATTTCGGGGAGGGGGGGGGATTCAAGAAGTTTGTAACACTTGATGACTTTTATTAACTATGCACCAGATCATAAGAGCGGAACATTCAGTCACTTTCAAAGTCATTAAGACAGTCTTCAACAGGACTTGCTTGCAAATCTAGTTCCTCTCCTTTAAACTTACATTCTGATTTGTTACGTTTTTACGAGTCAGACAAACATTTCGGGGGGGGGGGGGGGGGATTCAAGAAGTTTGTAACACTTGATGACTTTTATTAACTATGCACCAGATCATAAGAGCGGAACATCCAGTCACTTTCAAAGTCATTAAGACTGTCTTCAACAGGAATTGCTTACAAATCTAGTTCCTCTCCTTTAAACTTACATTCTGATTTGTTACGTTTTTACGAGTCAGACAAACATTTCGGGGAGGGGGGAGGGATTCAAGAAGTTTGTAACACTTGATGAATTTTATTAACTATGCACCAGATCATAAGAGCGGAACATTCAGTTACTTTCAAAGTCCTTAAGACAGTCTTCAACAGGACTTGCTTACAAATCTAGTTCCTCTCCTTTAAACTTACATTCTGATTTGTTACGTTTTTACGAGTCAGACAAACATTTCGGGGAGGGGGGGGGGATTCAAGAAGTTTGTAACACTTGATGACTTTTATTAACTATGCACCAGATCATAAGAGCGGAACATTCAGTCACTTTCAAAGTCATTAAGACTGTCTTCAACAGGACTTGCTTGCAAATCTAGTTCCTCTCCTTCAAACTTACATTCTGATTTGTTACGTTTTTACGAATCAGACAAACATTTCGGGGAGGGGGGGGATTCAAGAAGTATGTAACACTTGATGACTTTTATTAACTATGCACCAGATCATAAGAGCGGAACATTCAGTCACTTTCAAAGTCATTAAGACTGTCTTCAACAGGACTTGCTTGCAAATCTAGTTCCTCTCCTTCAAACTTCCATTCTGATTTGTTACGTTTTTACGAATCAGACAAACATTTCGGGGAGGGGGGGGATTCAAGAAGTATGTAACACTTGATGACTTTTATTAACTATGCACCAGATCACAGGACTTGCTTGCAAATCTAGTTCCTCCCCTTTAAACTTACATTCTGATTTGTTACGTTTTTACAAGTCAGACAAACATTTCGGGGGGGGGGGGGGGGGTATTCAAGAAGTTTGTAACACTTGATGACTTTTATTAACTATGCACTAGATCATAAGAGCGGAACATTCAGTCACTCTCAAAGTCATTAAGACAGTCTTTAACAGGACTTGCTTGCAAATTTAGTTCCTCTCCTTTAAACTTACATTCTGATTTGTTACGTTTTTACGAGTCAGACAAACATTTCGGGGAGGGGGGGGGGGGATTCAAGAAGTTTGTAACACTTGATGACTTTTATTAACTATGCACCAGATCATAAGAGCGGAACATTCAGTCACTTTCAAAGTCATTAAGACTGTCTTCAACAGGACTTGCTTGCAAATCTAGTTCCTCTCCTTCAAACTTACATTCTGTTTTGTTACGTTTTTACGAATCAGACAAACATTTCGGGGAGGGGGGGGATTCAAGAAGTATGTAACACTTGATGACTTTTATTAACTATGCACCAGATCATAAGAGCGGAACATTCAGTCACTTTCAAAGTCATTAAGACTGTCTTCAACAGGACTTGCTTGCAAATCTAGTTCCTCTCCTTCAAACTTACATTCTGATTTGTTACGTTTTTACGAATCAGACAAACATTTCGGGGAGGGGGGGATTCAAGAAGTATGTAACACTTGATGACTTTTATTAACTATGCACCAGACCATAAGAGCGGAACATTCAGTCACTTTCAAAGTCATTAAGACTGTCTTCAACAGGACTTGCTTGCAAATCTAGTTCCTCTCCTTCAAACTTACATTCTGATTTGTTACGTTTTTACGAATCAGACAAACATTTCGGGGAGGGGGGGGGGATTCAAGAAGTTTGTAACACTTGATGACTTTTATTAACTATGCAACCAGATCATAAGAGCGGAACATTCAGTCACTTTCAAAGTCATTAAGACTGTCTTCAACAGGACTTGCTTGCAAATCTAGTTCCTCTCCTTCAAACTTACATTCTGACTTGTTACGTTTTTACGAATCAGACAAACATTTCGGGGAGGGGGGGGGATTCAAGAAGTATGTAACACTTGATGACTTTTATTAACTATGCACCAGATCACAGGACTTGCTTGCAAATCTAGTTCCTCCCCTTTAAACTTACATTCTGATTTGTTACGTTTTTACAAGTCAGACAAACATTTCGGGGGGGGGGGGATTCAAGAAGTTTGTAACACTTGATGACTTTTATTAACTATGCACTAGATCATAAGAGCGGAACATTCAGTCACTCTCAAAGTCATTAAGACAGTCTTTAACAGGACTTGCTTGCAAATTTAGTTCCTCTCCTTTAAACTTACATTCTGATTTGTTACGTTTTTACGAGTCAGACAAACATTTCGGGGGGGGGGGGATTCAAGAAGTTTGTAACACTTGATGACTTTTATTAACTCTGCACTAGATCATAAGAGCGGAACATTCAGTCACTCTCAAAGTCATTAAGACAGTCTTTAACAGGACTTGCTTGCAAATTTAGTTCCTCTCCTTTAAACTTACATTCTGATTTGTTACGTTTTTACAAGTCAGACAAACATTTCAGGGAGGGGGGAGGGGGATTCAAGAAGTTTGTAACACTTGATGACTTTTATTAACTATGCACCAAATCATAAGAGCGGAACATCCAGTCACTTTCAAAGTCATTAAGACTGTCTTCAACAGGACTTGCTTGCAAATCTAGTTCCTCTCCATTAAACTTACATTCTGATTTGTTACGTTTTTACAAGTCAGACAAACATTTCGGGGAGAAGGGGGAGGGGATTCAAGAAGTTTGTAACACTTGATGACTTTTATTAACTATGCACCAGATCATAAGAGCGGAACATCCAGTCACTTTCAAAGTCATTAAGACTGTCTTCAACAGGAATTGCTTACAAATCTAGTTCCTCTCCTTTAAACTTACATTCTGATTTGTTACGTTTTTACAAGTCAGACAAACATTTCAGGGAGGGGGGGGGGATTCAAGAAGTTTGTAACACTTGATGACTTTTATTAACTATGCACCAGATCATAAGAGCGGAAACATTCAGTCACTTTCAAAGTCATTAAGACTGTCTTCAACAGGACTTGCTTGCAAATCTAGTTCCTCTCCTTCAAACTTACATTCTGTTTTTGTTACGTTTTTACGAATCAGACAAACATTTCGGGCGAGGGGGGGGATTCAAGAAGTATTGTAACACTTGATGACTTTTATTAACTATGCACCAGATCACAGGACTTGCTTGCAAATCTAGTTCCTCCCCTTTAAACTTACATTCTGATTTGTTACGTTTTTACAAGTCAGACAAACATTCGGGGGGGGGGGGGGGATTCAAGAAGTTTGTAACACTTGATGACTTTTATTAACTATGCACTAGATCATAAGAGCGGAACATTCAGTCACTCTCAAAGTCATTACGACAGTCTTTAACAGGACTTGCTTGCAAATTTAGTTCCTCTCCTTTAAACTTACATTCTGATTTGTTACGTTTTTACAAGTCAGACAAACATTTCAGGGAGGGGGGAGGGGGATTCAAGAAGTTTGTAAAACTTGATGACTTTTATTAACTATGCACCAGATCATAAGAGCGGAACATTCAGTCACTTTCAAAGTCATTAAGACAGTCTTCAACAGGACTTGCTTGCAAATCTAGTTCCTCTCCTTTAAACTTACATTCTGATTTGTTACGTTTTTACAAGTCAGACAATAATTTTCGGGGAGGAGGGGATTCTAGAAGTTTGTAACACTTGATGACTTTTATCGACTATGCACCATATCATAAGAGCGGAACATCAGTCACTTTCAAAGTCATTAAGACAGTCTTCAACAGGACTTGCTTGCAAATCTAGTTCCTCTCCTTCAAAACTTACATTCTGATTTGTTACGTTTTACGAATCAGACAAACATTTCGGGGAGGGGGGGGATTCAAGAAGTATGTAACACTTGATGACTTTTATTAACTATGCACCAGATCACAGGACTTGCTTGCAAATCTAGTTCCTCCCCTTTAAACTTACATTCTGATTTGTTACGTTTTTACAAGTCAGACAAACATTTCGGGGAGAAGGGGGAGGGGATTCAAGAAGTTTGTAACACTTGATGACTTTATTAACTATGCACCAGATCATAAGAGCGGAACATCCAGTCACTTCAAAGTCATTAAGACTGTCTTCAACAGGAATTGCTTACAAATCTAGTTCCTCTCCTTTAAACTTACATTCTGATTTGTTACGTTTTTACGAGTCAGACAAAACATTTCGGGGAGGGGGGGGGGGGGGATGAAGAAATTTGTAACACTTGATGACTTTATTAACTATGCACCAGATCATAAGAGCAGAACATTCAGTCACTTTCAAAGTCATTAAGACTGTCTTCAACAGGACTTGCTTGCAAATCTAGTTCCTCTCCTTCAAACTTACATTCTGTTTTGTTACGTTTTTACGAATCAGACAAACATTTCGGGGAGGGGGGGATTCAAGAAGTATGTAACACTTGATGACTTTTATTAACTATGCACCAGATCACAGGACTTGCTTGCAAATCTAGTTCCTCCCCTTTAAACTTACATTCTGATTTGTTACGTTTTTACAAGTCAGACAAACATTTCGGGGGGGGGGGGGGGGGGATTCAAGAAGTTTGTAACACTTGATGACTTTTATTAACTATGCACTAGATCATAAGAGCGGAACATTCAGTCACTCTCAAAGTCATTAAGACAGTCTTTAACAGGACTTGCTTGCAAATTTAGTTCCTCTCCTTTAAACTTACATTCTGATTTGTTACGTTTTACAAGTCAGACAAAACATTTCAGGGAGGGGGGGAGGGGGATTCAAGAAGTTTGTAAAACTTGATGACTTTTATTAACTATGCACCAGATCATAAGAGCGGAACATTCAGTCACTTTCAAAGTCATTAAGACTGTCTTCAACAGGACTTGCTTGCAAATCTAGTTCCTCTCCTTTAAACTTACATTCTGATTTGTTACGTTTTTACAAGTCAGACAATAATTTTCGGGAAGGAGGGGATTCTAGAAGTTTGTAACACTTGATGACTTTTATCGACTATGCACCATATCATAAGAGCGGAACATTCAGTCACTTTCAAAGTCATTAAGACAGTCTTCAACAGGACTTTCTTGCAAATCTAGTTCCTCTCCTTCAAACTTACATTCTGATTTGTCACGTTTTTACGAATCAGACAAACATTTCGGGGAGGGGGGGGGGGATTCAAGAAGTATGTAACACTTGATGACTTTTATTAACTATGCACCAGATCACAGGACTTGCTTGCAAATCTAGTTCCTCCCCTTTAAACTTACATTCTGATTTGTTACGTTTTTACAAGTCAGACAAACATTTCGGGGGGGGGGATTCAAGAAGTTTGTAACACTTGATGACTTTTATTACTATGCACTAGATCATAAGAGCGGAACATTCAGTCACTCTCAAAGTCATTAAGACAGTCTTTAACAGGACTTGCTTGCAAATTTAGTTCCTCTCCTTTAAACTTACATTCTGATTTGTTACGTTTTTACAAGTCAGACAAACATTTCGGGGAGAAGGGGGGGGGGGATTCAAGAAGTTTGTAACACTTGATGACTTTTATTAACTATGCACCAGATCATAAGAGCGGAACATCCAGTCACTTTCAAAGTCATTAAGACTGTCTTCAACAGGAATTGCTTACAAATCTAGTTCCTCTCCTTTAAACTTACATTCTGATTTGTTACGTTTTTACGAGTCAGACAAACATTTCGGGGAGGGGGGAGGGATTCAAGAAGTTTGTAACACTTGATGACTTTTATTTACTATGCACTAGATCATAAGAGCGGAACATTCAGTCACTCTCAAAGTCATTAAGACAGTCTTTAACAGGACTTGCTTGCAAATTTAGTTCCTCTCCTTTAAACTTACATTCTGATTTGTTACGTTTTTACAAGTCAGACAAACATTCGGGGAGAAGGGGGGGGGGGGGGATTCAAGAAGTTTGTAACACTTGATGACTTTTATTAACTATGCACCAGATCATAAGAGCGGAACATTCAGTTACTTTCAAAGTCCTTAAGACAGTCTTCAATAGGACTTGCTTGCAAATCTAGTTCCTCTCCTTTAAACTTACATTCTGATTTGTTACGTTTTTACAAGTCAGACAAACCTTTCGGAGAGGGGGGGATTCAAAAAGTTTGTAACACTTGATGACTTTTATTAACTATGCACCAGATCAAAAGAGCGGAACATTTAGTTACTTTCAAAGTCATTAAGACTGTCTTCAACAGGACTTGCTTGCAAATCTAGTTCCTCTCCTTTAAACTTACATTCTGATTTGTTACGTTTTTACAAGTCAGACAAACATTTCGGGGAGGGGGGGGATTCAAGAAGTTTTTAACACTTGATGACTCTTATTAACTATGCACCAGATCATAAGAGCGGAACATTCAGTCACTTTTAAAGTAATTGAGACTCTCTTCAACAGGACTTGCTTGCAAATCTAGCTCCTCTCCTTTAAACTTACATTCTGATTTAGGTGACCGTGCCTGTTTTTGTTTCTGTACTACAATGGAAAAAAATACAGTGGGAATTGCTACAAGAAAGTGGGAATTCTGAGTAAGGTTATTCCGTGGAAGCAATTACAAGGTGCTCTTCGCCTAAAATTGGAGCCGGACGCTTCTGCTTATTTTTCTGCGTCGGAATTCAATGATTTTGTTTCGTTTCGAGTTAGTTTTGAGCATCGTGTTGCTAGCACCACGCAAATCATAAAATTGAAGTATGGTAAGGTGGTTTATCAGGAAAATCAGTCGTTCATGGATTATTATTAGAAGATCCAACAGTCTTGTATAGAAAATTCGCGAGTGATGTCTCAGATGCCGGTTTGTTGCATGAGCCGGTAGGTGACTTGTCTCAGAAATTTGCCAAATTAGTTTCGCAAAGGGAGTCCGAAGTTCATGACCATGCCGAAGGAATTTAACAAAGGCGGAAGAAGGGGAGACTGCCCTTAGGCTGCGTTCAGAGGGTGAAGTAAATACTTTTTCACTGTCAGGTAATAAACGGTTTAGTAGGAACCTTCAACGCAGAATTTGGCAACCTCACGGGCAACCTAGTTCACGTCAGCGAAACCAGACAACAAGCCAATGAGGTTCAAATCCTTGGGCAGACAAAACTCCTGGTTTTTTGAGTGGTGGTACCTCCAGTGCAGCTAGGAATGGGTATAAGTCCTAGAAATAGTACAGTGCGCTTTGATTGTTCTAAAACGGGACATATTAAGGAAGATTGTCGAGTCCGCTTACCGAAGGTTTAAATTCCTTTGGTCACGTTTAGATGCAGGTTTAAAACATGACTGCCAGGATTTGCTACATACCTTCCGCTTGGTAAAAACGAAGTTTATGGTTGGTCAGAACTTCCGATGGTGAAATATTTTTCGGTGAATGGTGTATATTGCAAAACGATGGACTGCCTGGGTCGTTCCGGAGTATTGCGGGGAATCCCACTTTTGATTTCTTTCTCCTTCTGAAAGCAGGCGCTGTTCTTCTTTTGATTTTTGCAAATGAATCGAGTTGAAGTTTTTGTTTATCCAGGATTACAATATCTGCTGGTTATTGGCTCCAAGGACATAGTTGAAAACGGTTTGATTTCGGACGCCACTGATTGTGCTGTTTTTTTTTTTTTTTTTTAAATAGGGATTGTTGTGCAGTGCGTTTTCACGACAATAATTCTCAGATTTTGGCGATTCAATTACTAACTAAAAACAAAAAATGGTCGCAGCGATCAACCAAAGTGGTCGGTTATGACTTCTGAGAGACTTATTGTTCCCTCCTCGGTTAGTCAAGTAGACTAAAGTTTGTCTTTCTAGGACTAGGAATATATATAGTAGATCTAATGCCGAAATTGTCATGATTTTCCGCCGTTAGGATTTTTCACTTCAGAACCTGAATGCAAAGTTCAGGCAGAGGATCAATTAGTAGATGTCACTGGTGTAGTGTTCAAAATATGGATCACCAATATTAGGAGTTTTTCAGCTTGAAGAAAAAATCGACCCCATAATGCAAGAAAAATTAAACGAAAACAAGGATAGAGCGATCAAAATTGAAAACAAACATTAAATAAACGAATTTTAGAGGTAGAATAGGGGGGGGGGGTCCTCCACCCCCTGCGAAAGGGTAGCAGGATAGAGTTCACCATTATTTATAACATTCCATAACGCTAACATGTTTTATTGAATAAAAAGGCTACGAATCTTTTGTCAAAGTGTAAAAAATTTCACCTAATAACTTAAAATAAACTATATAATTAAGTAAAATAAACTTAAATGTAAATTTTTCTAAAACTGCGACTATGGGTATTAATTCTAAAAAAAATTATAAAAACAATACATAAATTCTTGAAAAGGGATTGTGAAGCGCTTTCCAGTAAGAATTGGAAACGAAATATCTTCTTAAGGTTTGGGAACATGTGTAGAGCTTAAAGCGCAGTGGACATCCCCCCTCACAAAGGTAAAGTTAGGTTTTTCAGCTATCAGAGGAAATGTCAGACTCCCCCACCCTTAACAATGGAAATAAGCATATTTTTCACAAAATATATTTAAATGGTCCCACAACAGATGCTGCTCCCGGGAATAACAGTAGCCCCTAGCCTCTCTTCTTAGTTACGCTACTGCCACTTTAAGAAATTTCCTTGTTCTTCAAAAAGTCCCCAAAAAGGGAGCGAAAACAAATTCTCGATAAATGATGATCAATTTGACCCTCATTTGGTTGGCTAAAGATTGCTACGAATCAGAGGTGTGGTTAAGGTTTCAACCCCGGGGCAAATCTACTCTCCCTTGTTACATCCAGGGCCGTTCCTAGGTTGATGGATCCCGAGGCAAAAACTGATTACGGCACATCCCCCCCCCACTCAAATATAAATGAAAAATTCCCATCAGGCCACGGCACCCAGGGCACCTTGCCCCGGCCCAACTTTTAACGGCCCTGGTTAAACCACAGCTAAGAATGAAACTTTTGGTAAAGCTTATATATTTAGGACTTACAGTGCGCTTAATTTGGATGACTTTTCCTATTCGACGGATTCAGATAAAATTAAATAGAACCTAAACAAGACTAAATTTGTCCTATGCCAAGGGATATACACCCCCCCCCCCCCCCCAGGAGTGCCAACAGATTTATCTAAAGGTAAACAAAACTGCTCTAAATGAAATTTTACCGTGCTAAGGGAAAAGGGGTGGTCAAGTCAGACGTAAGTTGGGAGGGCTAAGAAAAAGAAAAACACATACCAGTAGACTCTTATGGCCATTTCCTCAATTGGTGGCTGATCTGACCCCAAGAATTCCCTAAACTATAATAAGAAATATATTTAACTAAAATTAATAAAATATACTACAATTAAAAATGCTCAAAATCTAAGGAATGATAGGTCAGATATAACTATCATTGAATAAAAATAATGATGAAACTGGAAAGAAAATTCCTTGCCATAATTTTTAGGATTACAAAGCGAAAAAAAAAATGATGTACTCTATGATTATACTGCTTTGTTCATGAAAGTTATCTACATTTTTATAAAAGTTATATACATATTTTATATATATTTATTTTTGTATATTTTATGAAAGTTACATATATTTTTAAGGAGCAGCCAAAACAATTAATGTTCAATATGGATTATACTATTTTTGTTTTAATACATATACTCTTACACGGCCGCATCCAGGGGGTATGTTACCAGGTTTGAATCCCCATCCCCCAAATTTTTTTTTTCGGCTCGTAAAAAAGTAGCAAAAATGTATATAATTTTTTTTATACGTTTTGTAATTTTTTGTACCCTCTTCCCCCCTCCCAAAAATTTACCTCTAGCCAAACGAAAATCCTGGATAAGTCTTTACAGCGAAGAATTCCAAGGCAACATGTTAAAAACATTCCTTTATCAGGAATACGAAAATTCCACTTTAGTGGGTTTAAAATATGATTTACATTGATTATTGTAAGTAAACCAGTAGAATATTTTAGCCCAGATTGGGCTAACCATATTTTAGCCCAGATTGGGCTAATCACATTTTAGCCCAGATTGGGCTAATCATATTTTAGCCCAGATTGGGCTAATCATATTTTAGCACAGATTTGGCTAATCATATTTTAGTCCAGATTGGGGTAATCATACTTTAGCCCATATTGGGCTAATCACATTTTAGCCCAGTAGACCATTTAGCTGTAAGTAGACCAGTGGAAAATTTATCAGAAAATTACAAATCCTCATGAAAAAGATATAAAGAAAAACCTCATAAAGAAAAACTTTTAAAGAATGTACACTTTAACTACACATGATACAGTTCTATCTAATTAACTCTGTATTTACCCCTGATTAAAGCAGAGGATTTGAAAAAGCAATGCTTATGACAGAATTATTTTGCGAAACAGTATAGTCTTGAGACAACAAATTTGAATAAGGGGTATTTTTGTGAATTTATGTAAGAATCTACAATTTCAAAAACTAATCTTAATAGAACTAAATTTAACACACAACTAAATTAAACATGACTAAAACTAAATAACTAATGTTATTCTTCTTCTTTTTGATCATGCAGCATGACCAGTCAGTTTTCTGCCTCAACTGGCGTCTGAAACTCAGATGTTACTTGGGGATTTATTTAACTCTAAGTTCCCCATTATTTAACTGTAAGTTCCCAATTACTGCACCATTTTAAACTGAGCATCTCAGGTTCCTTTAAGAATCTGTCGTACCTTGGTATTTTTTAAGTGCACAACCTTTAACTCTGATTTTCGTGAACTTGAATAACCCATTCAACTGAAAAAACCTTGATTACTTAGCCTGAATTGAAAACTCCGTTTAACTTTTTTCTAATTTTTGATTAAACGATTTACAAAACATGGATTTTTGATGTATAATATTAACAAAATATATAGGCTTAAATTATTGGTACCTTCAACCACGAAGCACAAAATTTCAAGGTTGCCGAAAAGTCAAAAAATTGGCCGTGATGCCTTGCCTAAATTAGGGAAGTTTTTTATACCTACGGTGCAAACCATTGCGTGCAACAGCAGGGTTCATTCAGTTCAATAGAACCGAACTTTAGTGATTCGTTCAGCAGAGAGGAGTCTACCCCAAGCAATTACAAAACCCAACAAAAATTTGTTTACATGTATGTGTGTTACTTTTACGAGACGGAGAGATTTTTTTTCTTTTTGTGGGGGGGGGGGGTAGGGGTTAAACCGGGTGACCCCAAAACATGGAGTTCTTCTTTATTGAGTAGCTATATTAAATTTTTGTACTTTATGCACTCAGAAACACCGCAAGGTATGTCAAGCGTAATGTTGTCATGAGATATTTTTCAATATTGCCCCTCTTTCTCGTCTCCTTTTGGCATGTCTATACCCTCCCCCCCCCCTTGCTCTCTGAATGCCCAATCTCTTTTGGTTTCCTCCTTCTTTTTTTTTCGAGAGGTGGTCAGGCCATCTTGATATAAAAAACTTGAGAAAGTGGCTATTCAACTTTGGAGGTTCTGTAGCTTTGGAGTTTCTGATACTACTTGTGCAGACCTTTTTTTCAGGAGTTGGTCAGCCCATCTTGAAATTAAAAACTTGAAAAAATGGCTATTCAACTCTGGAGATTCTGTAGCTTTGGAGTTTTTCATACTAATTTTGCAGGCCTTTTTTCAACAGTTGGTCAGGCCATCTTGATATTAAAAACTTGAGAAAATGGCTATTCACACTTTGGAGGTTCTGTAGCTTTGGAGTTTCTGATACTACTTGTGCAGACCTTTTTTTCAGGAGTTGGTCAGCCCATCTTGAAATTAAAACTTGAAAAAATGGCTATTCAACTCTGGAGATTCTGTAGCTTTGGAGTTTTTCATACTAATTTTGCAGGCCTTTTTTCAACAGTTGGTCAGGCCATCTTGATATTAAAAACTTGAGAAAATGGCTATTCAACTTTGGAGGTTCTGTAGCTTTGGAGTTTCTGATACTACTTGTGCAGACCTTTTTTTCAGGAGTTGGTCAGCCCATCTTGAAATTAAAAACTTGAAAAAATGGCTATTCAACTCTGGAGATTCTGTAGCTTTGGAGTTTTTCATACTAATTTTGCAGGCCTTTTTTCAACAGTTGGTCAGGCCATCTTGATATTAAAAATTTGAGAAAATGGCTATTCAACTTTGGAGGTTCTGTAGCTTTGGGATTTCTGATACTACTTGTGCAGACCTTTTTTTCAGGAGTTGGTCAGCCCATCTTGAAATTAAAAACTTGAAAAAATGGCTATTCAACTTTGGAGGTTCTGTAGCTTTGGAGTTTCTGATACTACTTGTGCAGACCTTTTTTTCAGGAGTTGGTCAGCCCATCTTGAAATTAAAACTTGAAAAATGGCTATTCAACTTTGGAGGTTCTGTAGCTTTGGGATTTCTTATACTACCTGTTAAGGCATTTTTATTGAAAGGAATAAAAAATTGTACAGTTATGTAAACTAAAAATTATTACCTGATTCCGAAGAATGTGTAACGTTTCCACTCTCTACTAAATTGTATCTTGGGGCTCCTTTTTTAATGGCTTTTTGTATGAATTACGGTAAATACCAGATCCGTATCCAGGAGTGGAGGTCGACTGGTTTAACCCCCACTCCCCCCCCCCCAGAACAAGAAAAATTCTGTCCGACTTGTACAAAAGTAACATACCTACGTAAACAAATTTTTGTTGCATTTGCAAAGTTCTTTTAGCAAACCCCCTCCCTCCCGAATAAACATCCTGGATATGTCCCAGAAAGAGAGAAAGGGAGAGAGAGAGAGCAGGGGACAAGTAGATATGGAAGAAGGAAAGAGAAAGGGGGGACAATAAAAAATATTTCTTATAAAAAAAGTAAAATAATTATAAATAAATAAAAATAACATTAATACTAAACAATAGTGAAACAAATTAACCTTAATATTATGTTGAGCATGCTTTACAGCCGTATTCATTAGAAAGCATCTCACGGGACATCTGCCGCCAACTGCACTAATATATCTGGCTCTCGACTCCTTATCAGGGCTTGTATTGTCAATTACGACACTGGCGCCACTCTCCAAACCCTTTTGCATCTCCTTTACACATTTTTTCCAATCCTTAAGTCTGTCTCTGTTGATCCATTGGTAGCCCTTCGGTATTAAATGCTTTTTGACAAAATGACTTTTCCCAGAGCCTTGAGCCCCAACCATAACAATGACCTATCAAAAATAATAAGTAAATTAATTTCACAATAAATATAATATTATCTTGTTTTCTTACGTACACATGGCCAAAATTTCCCACCGTTTGCGGTTTAAAAAAAAATAATCATACCCTATTTTCAGCTTTTGTACGTATGTCTTATAGCCACCACACTCAAGTTCTTAGTCTGAGAAGAACCGGTTCCTTTCTGTATTTCAATATTTAGCCTACTAGGTGATAATCACCTTACCGTGATAGAGATAAACTACAATATAGGTATATCTTAATTAAATATTTTATATATAGAGTTGGTATTTTGGTTAGGTTAGAAACCATTTAATGTAATGCGGTATAGGTGGCCTGCTTTCCATTATTCTCTATTGTAGATTCCATAATTTTGTCACTAAAGTACTTTATTTTCATCATATTTACGTATATTTCATTAGGATTAACCTAACTTCACTTCTTGAGTATGGTGGCCATAAGACATAAGTACCTCAGTTTTAAACACAAATTTTCTAAACTTTCTTGGGAGAATTTTATACAGAGGGATTAATCAAAGTCATAGAAGAACTATTTGTAAACAGAACATGGGACTCGTAATCCTTTAGAATCTGAATTTCATCCTGAATCAAAAACTAACACTCATTTCCGTGACAAATTCTTGTGCCCTCCTAATAGTCAAATATATACCCCAAATTGTAGACACCCAATACCCCAAATTGTAGACACCCAATGAATTTTCCATACACTTATTGCTGTTCACTTGCTTGTTTGCTCCAATTGGAAGACAGGTCACGTATATACAATTTGGGGTATATATTTGGCCACGAGGGGGGGGGGCACAGAAATTTGTGACAGAAATTAATGTTATATATAATTTAAGGATGAAATTCAGATCCTAAAGATAAGTTCTATTTCTTAGCTATCTCATTAATCCCTGAATAGAAAAAAAATTACCAAAATGGCGAGGTTCCTTTTGGAAACCCCGCCTTTCTTTCTGAATGGGGTATAGCACTTAAATAGTAATGCAATTCGCTTATGAAAATGTTGTAAGCGTAATGTCAACAAACAATTTAATCACCCTTATTTTCACGGGATTATAGGAAAGTAGTTGCTCTTTTCTCTACGGCCCAACCCTGTAAAAATTGTGACATAATCTTTAAAAACTGATTAACAATCAGTCCAGATTACAAAATTTTTATGTTTTGATACGAATATATGTGCAAAAAAAAAACAAACAAAAAAAAAAAACAAAAAAAAACAATAACACAAAAAAAACCTACAGTTTACCAATAGCGTCTGTCTGCTTTGGGACTAGATCTGTCCCTTATTCCCTTAAACACATAAACACTATGCTTTGTGTATGTAACCTGCTTTGGCTATTTTAAATTCAATACAGATCTACTTTGGGACTAGATCTGTCCCTTATTCCCTTAAACACATACACACTATGCTGCGTCTATATAATCTGCTTTGGCTATTTTACATTCAATACAGATCTGCTTTGGGACTAGATCTGTCCCTTATTCCCTTAAACACATACACACTATGCTTTGTGTATGTAATCTGCTTTGGCTATTTTACATTCAATACAGATCTGCCTTGGGACTAGATCTGTCCCTTATTCCCTTAAACACATACACACTATGCTGCGTCTATATAATCTGCTTTGGCTATTTTACATTCAATACAGATCTGCTTTGGGACTAGATCTGCCTCTTATTCCCTTATACACATACACACTATGCTGTGTGTATGTAATCTGCTTTGGCTATTTTACATTCAATACAGATCTGCTTTGGGACTAGATCTGTCCCTTATTCCCTTAAACACATACACACTATGCTGCGTCTATATAATCTGCTTTGGCTATTTTACATTCAATACAGATATGCTTTGGGACTAGATCTGCCTCTTATTCCCTTATACACATACACACTATGCTGTGTGTATGTAATCTGCTTTGGCTATTTTACATTCAATACAAATCTGCTTTGGGACTAGATCTGTCCCTTATTCCCTTAAACACATACACACTATGCTTTGTGTATGTAATCTGCTTTGGCTATTTTACATTCAATACAGATCTGCCTTGGGACTAGATCTGTCCCTTATTCCCTTAAACACATACACACTATGCTGCGTCTATATAATCTGCTTTGGCTATTTTACATTCAATACAGATCTGCTTTGGGACTAGATCTGCCTCTTATTCCCTTATACACATACACACAATGTTGTGTGTATGTAATCTGGGCTATTTTACATTCAATACAGATCTGCTTTGGGACTAGATCTGCCCCTTATTCCCTTATACACATACACACTATGCTGTGTGTATGTAATCTGCTTTGGCTATTTTACATTCAATACAAATCTGCTTTGGGACAAGATCTTCCCCTTATTCCCTTATACACATACTCACTATGCTGTGTGTATGTAATCTGCTTTGGCTATTTTACATTCAATACAGATCTGCCGTGGGACTAGATCTGCCCCTTATTCCCTTATACACATACACACTATGCTGTGTGTATGTAATCTGCTTTGGCTATTTTACCTTCAATACAGATCTGCTTTGAGACTAGATCTGTCCCATATTCCCTTAAACACATACACACTATGCTGCGTGTATATAATCTGCTTTGGATATTTTACATTCAATACAGATTTGCTTTGGGACTAGATCTGCCGCTTATTCCCTCAAACACATACACCCTATGATATGGGTATGTAATCTGCTTTGGCTATTTTACATTCAATACAGATCTGCTTTGGGACTAGATCTGCCCCTTATTCAAATATACACATACACACTATGCTGTGTGTATGTAATCTGCTTTGGCTATTTTACATTCAATACAGATCTGCTTTGGGACCAGATCTGCCCCTTATTCCCTTATACACATACACACTATGCTGTGTGTATGTAATCTGCTTTGGCTATTTTATATTCAATACAGATCTGCTTTGGGACTAGATCTGTCCCTTATTCCCTTAAACACATATACACTATAATGTGTGTATGTAATCTGCTTCGGCTATTTTACATTCAATACAGATCTGCTTTGGGATTAGATCTGCCCCTTATTCCCTAATACACATACACACTATGCTGTGT
This sequence comes from Artemia sinica, assembly GCA_027921565.1. Taxonomy (NCBI): domain Eukaryota; kingdom Metazoa; phylum Arthropoda; class Branchiopoda; order Anostraca; family Artemiidae; genus Artemia; species Artemia sinica. Next base: position 60,516,771 of record CM051261.1, read on the forward strand.
GTATGTAATCTGCTTTGGCTATTTTACATTCAATACAGATCTGCTTTGGGACTAGATCGGTCCCTTACTCCCTTAAACACATACACACTATGCTGTGTGTATGTAATCTGCTTTGGCTATTTTACATTCAATACAGATCTGCTTTGGGACTAGATCTGCCCCTTATTCCCTTATACACATACACACTATGCTGTGTGTATGTAATCTGCTTTGGCTATTTTACCTTCAATGCAGATCTGCTTTGAGACTAGATCTGTCCCTTATTCTCTTAAACACATACACACTATGCTGCGTGTATATAATCTGCTTTGGCTATTTTACATTCAATACAGATCTGCTTTGGGACTAGATCTGTCCCTTATTCCCTTAAACACATACACACTATGCTGTGTGTATGTAATCTGCTTTGGCTATTTTACATTCAATACAGATATGCTTTGGGACTAGATCTGTCCCTTATTCCCTTAAAACACATATACACTATGCTGTGTGTATGTAATCTGCTTTGGCTATTTTACATTCAATACAGATCTGCTTTGGGACTAGATCGGTCCCTTACCTCCCTTAAACACATACACACTATGCTGTGTGTATGTAATCTGCTTCGGCTATTTTACATTCAATACAGATCTGCTTTGGGACTGGATCTGCCCCTTATTCCCTCATACACATACACACTATGCTGTGTGTATGTAATCTGCTTTGGCTATTTTACATTCAATACAGATCTGCTTTGGGACTAGATCTGTCCCTTATTCCCTTAAACACATACACACTATGCTGTGTGTATGTAATCTGCTTTGGCTATTTTACATTCAATACAGATCTGCTTTGGGACTAGATCTGCCCCTTATTCCCTTATACACATACATACTATGCTGTGTGTATGTAATCTGCTTTGGCTATTTTACCTTCAATGCAGATCTGCTTTGAGACTAGATCTGTCCCTTATTCTCTTAAACACATACACACTATGCTGCGTGTATATAATCTGCTTTGGCTATTTTACATTCAATACAGATCTGCTTTGGGACTAGATCTGCCCCTTATTCCCTTAAACACAAACACCCTATGCTGTGTGTATGTAATCTGCTTTGGCTATTTTACCTTCAATACAGATCTGCTTTGAGACTAGATCTGTCCCATATTCCCTTAAACACATACACACTATGCTGCGTGTATATAATCTGCTTTGGATATTTTACATTCAATACAGATCTGCTTTGGGACTAGATCTGCCCCTTATTCAAATATACACATACACACTATGCTGTGTGTATGTAATCTGCTTTGGCTATTTTACATTCAATACAGATCTGCTTTGGGACTAGATCTGCCCCTTATTCCCTTATACACATACACACTATGCTGTGTGTATGTAATCTGCTTTGGCTATTTTACATTCAATACAGATCTGCTTTGGGACTAGATCTGTCCCTTATTCCCTTAAACACATATACACTATAATGTGTGTATGTAATCTGCTTCGGCTATTTTACATTCAATACAGATCTGCTTTGGGATTAGATCTGCCCCTTATTCCCTAATACACATACACACTATGCTGTGTGTATGTAATCTGCTTTGGCTATTTTACATTCAATACAGATCTGCTTTGGGACTAGATCTGTCCCTTATTCCCTTAAACACATACACACAATGCTGTGTGTATGTAATCTGCTTTGGCTATTTTACATTCAATACAGATCTGCTTTGGGACTAGATCTGCCCCTTATTCCCTTATACACATACACACTATGCTGTGTGTATGTAATCTGCTTTGGCTATTTTACCTTCAATGCAGATCTGTTTTGAGACTAGATCTGTCCCTTATTCTCTTAAACACATACACACTATGCTGCGTGTATATAATCTGCTTTGGCTATTTTACATTCAATACAGATCTGCTTTGGGACTAGATCTGTCCCTTATTCCCTTAAACACATACACACTATGCTGTGTGTATGTAATCTGCTTTGGCTATTTTACATTCAATACAGATATGCTTTGGGACTAGATCTGTCCCTTATTCCCTTAAACACATATACACTATGCTGTGTGTATGTAATCTGCTTTGGCTATTTTACATTCAATACAGATCTGCTTTGGGACTAGATCGGTCCCTTACTCCCTTAAACACATACACACTATGCTGTGTGTATGTAATCTGCTTCGGCTATTTTACATTCAATACAGATCTGCTTTGGGACTGGATCTGCCCCTTATTCCCTCATACACATACACACTATGCTGTGTGTATGTAATCTGCTTTGGCTATTTTACATTCAATACAGATCTGCTTTGGGACTAGATCTGTCCCTTATTCCCTTAAACACATACACACTATGCTGTGTGTATGTAATCTGCTTTGGCTATTTTACATTCAATACAGATCTGCTTTGGGACTAGATCTGCCCCTTATTCCCTTATACACATACATACTATGCTGTGTGTATGTAATCTGCTTTGGCTATTTTACCTTCAATGCAGATCTGCTTTGAGACTAGATCTGTCCCTTATTCTCTTAAACACATACACACTATGCTGCGTGTATATAATCTGCTTTGGCTATTTTACATTCAATACAGATCTGCTTTGGGACTAGATCTGCCCCTTATTCCCTTAAACACAAACACCCTATGCTGTGTGTATGGAATCTGTTTTGGCTATTTTACATTCAATACAGATCTGCTTTGGACTAGATCTGCCCCTTATTCCCTTATACACATACACACTATGCTGTGTGTATGTAATCTGCTTGGGCTATTTTACATTCAATACAGATCTGCTTTGGGACTAGATCTGTCCCTTATTCCCTTAAAACACATATACACTATATTGTGTATGTAATCTGCTTTGGCTATTTTACATTCAATACAGATCTGCTTTGAGACTAGATCTGTCCCTTATTCCCTTAAACACATACACACTATGCTGTGTGTATGTAATCTGCTTTGGCTATTTTACATTCAATACAGATCTGCTTTGGGACTAGATCTGTCCCTTATTCCCTTAAACACATACACACTATGCTGTGTGTATGTAATCTGCTTTGGCTATTTTACATTCAATACAGATCTGCTTTGGGACTAGATCTGTCCCTTATTCCCTTAAAACACATATACCACTATGCTGTGTGTATGTAATCTGCTTTGGCTATTTTACATTCAATACAGATCTGCTTTGGGACTAGATCGGTCCCTTATTCCCTTAAACACATACACACTATGCTGTGTGTATGTAATCTGCTTCGGCTATTTTACATTCAATACAGATCTGCTTTGGGACTGGATCTGCCCCTTATTCCCTCATACACATACACACTATGCTGTGTGTATGTAATCTGCTTTGGCTATTTTACATTCAATACAAATCTGCTTTGGGACTAGATCTTCCCCTTATTCCCTTATACACATACTCACTATGCTGTGTGTATGTAATCTGCTTTGGCTATTTTACATTCAATACAGATCTGCCGTGGGACTAGATCTGCCCCTTATTCCCTTATACACATACACACTATGCTGTGTGTATGTAATCTGCTTTGGCTATTTTACATTCAATACAGATCTGCTTTGAGACTAGATCTGTCCCATATTCCCTTAAACACATACACACTATGCTGCGTGTATATAATCTGCTTTGGATATTTTACATTCAATACAGATTTGCTTTGGGACTAGATCTGCCCCTTATTCCCCCAAACACATACACCCTATGATATGGGTATATAATCTGCTTTGGCTATTTTACATTCAATACAGATCTGCTTTGGGACTAGATCTGCCCCTTATTCCCTTATACACATACACACTATGCTGTGTGTATGTAATCTGCTTTGGCTATTTTACATTCAATACAGATCTGCTTTGGGACTAGATCTGCCCCTTATTCCCTTATACACATACACACTATGCTGTGTGTATGTAATCTGCTTTGGCTATTTTACATTCAATACAGATCTGCTTTGGGACTAGATGTGTCCCTTATTCCCTTAACACATATACACTATAATGTGTGTATGTAATCTGCTTTGCTATTTTACATTCAATACAGATCTGCTTTGGGACTAGATCTGTCCCTTATTCCCTTAAAACACATATACACTATGCTGTGTGTATGTAATCTGCTTCGGCTATTTTACATTCAATACAGATCTGCTTTGGGATTAGATCTGCCCCTTATTCCCTTATACACACACACACTATGCTGTGTGTATGTAATCTGCTTTGGCTATTTTACATTCAATACAGATCTGCTTTGGGACTAGATCTGTCCCTTATTCCCTTAAACACATACACACAATGCTGTGTGTATGTAATCTGCTTTGGCTATTTTACATTCAATACAGATCTGCTTTGGGATTAGATCTGCCCCTTATTCCCTTATACACATACACACTATGCTGTGTGTACGTAATCTGCTTCGGCTATTTTACATTCAATACAGATCTGCTTTGGGACTAGATCTGTCTCTTATTCCCTTAAACACACAGACACTATGCTGTGTATGTAATCTGCTTTGGCTATTTTACATTCAATACAGATCTGCTTTGGGATTAGATCTGCCCCTTATTCCCTTACACACATACACACTATGCTGTGTGTATGTAATCTGCTTTGGCTATTTTACATTCAATACAGATCTGCTTTAGGACTAGATCTGTCCCTTATTCCCTTAAACACATACACACTATGCTGTGTGTATGTAATCTGCTTTGGCTATTTTACATTCAATACAGATCTGCTTTGGGACTAGGTCTGCCCCTTATTCCCTTAAACGCATACACACTATGCTGTGTGTATGTAATCTGCTTTGGCTATTTTTCATTCAATAAAGATCTGCTTTGGGACTAGATCTGTCCCTTATTCCCTTAAACACATACACACTATGCTGTGTGTATATAATCTGCTTTGGCTATTTTACATTCAATAAAGATCTGCTTTGGGACTAGATCTTCCCCTTATTCCCTTATACACATACACACTATGCTGTGTGTATGTAATCTGCTTTGGCTATTTTACATTCAATACAGATCTGCTATGGGACTAGATCTGCCCCTTATTCCCTTATCCACATACACACTATGCTGTGTGTATGTAATCTGCTTTGGCTATTTTACCTTCAATACATATCTGCTTTGGGACTAGATCTGTCCTCATATTCCCTTAAACACATACACACTATGCTGTGTGTATGTAATCTGCTTTGGCTATTTTACCTTCAATACATATCTGCTTTGGGACTAGATCTGTCTCTTATTCCCTTAAAACACATATACACTATGCTGTGTGTATGTAACCTGCTTTGGCTATTTTACATTCAATACATATCTGCTTTGGGACTAGATCTATCCCTTATTCCCTTAAACACATACACACTATGTTGTGTGTATGTAATCTGCTTTGGCTATTTTACATTCAATACAGATCTACTTTGGGACTAGATCTGTCCCTTATTCCCTTAAACACATACACACTATGCTGTGTGTATGTAATCTGCTTTGGCTATTTTACATTCAATACAGATCTGCTTTGGCTATTTTACATTCAATACAGATCTGCTTTGGGACTAGATTGGTCCCTTATTCCCTTAAACATATTCACACTATGCTGTGTGTATGTAATCTGCTTCGGCTATTTTACATTCAATACAGATCTGCTTTGGGATTAGATCTGCCCCTTATTCCCTTATACACATAAACACTATGATGTGTGTATGTAAGCTGCTTTGGCTATTTTACATTCAATACAGATCTGCTTTGGGACTAGATCTGTCCCTTATTCCCTTAAACACATACACACTATGCTGTGTGTATGTAATCTGCTTTGGCTATTTAACATTCAATACAGATCTGCTTTGGGATTAGATCTGCCCCTTTTTCCCTTATACACATACACACTATGCTGTGTGTACGTAATCTGTTTCGGCTATTTTACATTCAATACAGATCTGCTTTGGGACTAGGTCTGTCCCTTATTCCCTTAAACACATACACACTATGCTGTGTGTATGTAATCTGCTTTGGCTATTTAACATTCAATACAGATCTGCTTTGGGATTAGATCTGCCCCTTTTTCCCTTATACACATACACACTATGCTGTGTGTACGTAATCTGTTTCGGCTATTTTACATTCAATACAGATCTGCTTTGGGACTAGGTCTGTCCCTTATTCCCTTAAACACACACACACAATGCTGTGTGTATGTAATCTGCTTTGGCTATTTTACATTCAATACAGAACTGCTTTAGGACTAAATCTGTCCCTTATTCCCTTAAACACATACACACTATGCTGTGTGTATGTAATCTGCTTTGGCTATTTTACATTCAATAGAGATCTGCTTTGGGGCTAGGTCTGCCCCTTATTCCCTTAAACACATACACACTATGTTGTGTGTATGTAATCTGCTTTGGCTATTTTACATTCAATACAGATCTGCTTTGGGACTAGATCGGTCCCTTATTCCCTTAAACACATACACACTATGCTGTGTGTATATAATCTGGTTCGGCTATTTTACATTCAATATAGATCTGCTTTGGGATTAGATCTGCCCCTTATTCCCTTAAACACATACACATTATGCTGTGTGTATGTAATCTGCTTCGGCTATTTTACATTCAATACAGGTCTGCTTTGGGACTAGATCTGTCCCTTATTCCCTTAAACACATACACACTATGCTGTGTGTATGTAATCTGCTTTGGCTATTTTACATTCAATACAGATCTGCTTTGGGACTAGATCGGTCCCTTATTCCCTTAAACACATACACACTATGCTGTGTGTATATAATCTGGTTCGGCTATTTTACATTCAATATAGATCTGCTTTGGGATTAGATCTGCCCCTTATTCCCTTAAACACATACACATTATGCTGTGTGTATGTAATCTGCTTCGGCTATTTTACATTCAATACAGATCTGCTTTGAGACTAGATCTGTCTCTTATTCCCTTAAACACATACACACTATGCTGTGTGTACGTAATCTGCTTCGGCTATTTTACATTCAATACAGATCCGCTTTGGGACTAGATCTGTCTCTTATTCCCTTAAACACTACACACTATGCTGTGTGTATGTAATCTGCTTCGGCTATTTTACATTCAAAACAGATGTGCTTTGGGATTAGATCTGCCCCTTATTCCCTTAAACACATACACACTATGCTGTGTGTATTTAATCTGCTTCGGCTATTTTACATTCAATACAGATCTGCTTTGGGATTAGATCTGCCGCTTATTCTCTTATACACATACACACTATGCTGTGTGTTTGTAATCTGCTTTGGCTATTTTACATTCAATACAGATCTGCTTTGGGACTAGATCTGTCCCTTATTCCCTTAAACACATACACACTATGCTGTGTGTATGTAATCTGCTTTGGCTATTTTACATTCAATACAGATCTGCTTTGGGACTAGATCTGTCCCTTATTCCCCTAAAACACATATACACTATGCTGTGTGTATGTAATCTGCTTTGGCTATTTTACATTCAATACAGATCTGCTTTGGGACTAGATCGGTCCCGTATTCCCTTAAACACAAACACACTATGCTGTGTGTATGTAATCTGCTTTGGCTATTTTACATTCAATACAGATCTGCTTTGGGATTAGATCTGCCTCTTATTCCCTTAAACACATACAAACTATGCTGTGTGTATGTAATCTGCTTCGGCTATTTTACATTCAATACAGATATGCTTTGGGACTAGATCTGTCCCTTATTCCCTTAAACACATACACACTATGCTGTGTGTATGTAATCTGCTTCAGCTATTTTACATTAAATACAGATCTGCTTTGAGATTAGATCTGCCCCTTATTCCCTTATACATACACACTATGCTGTGTGTACGTAATCTGCTTCGGCTATTTTACATTCAATACAGATCTACTTTGGGACTAGATCTGTCCCTTATTACCTTAAACACATACACACTATGCTGTGTGTATGTAATCCCAGATCTAATCCCAAAGCAGATCTGTATTGAATGTAAAATAGCCGAAGCAGATTACATACACACAGCATAGTGTGTATGTGTTTAAGGGAATAAGGGGCAGATCTAATCCCAAAGCAGATCTGTATTGAATTACATACACACAGCATAGTGTGTATGTGTTTAAGGGAATAAGGGGCAGATCTAATCCCAAAGCAGATCTGTATTGAATGTAAAATAGCCGAAGCAGATTACATACACACAGCATAGTGTGTACGTGTTTAAGGGAATAAGGGACAGATCTAGTCCCAAAGCAGATCTGTATTGAATGTAAAATAGCCAAAGCAGATTACATACACACAGCATAGTGTGTATGTGTTTAAGGGATAAGGGGCAGTTCTAGTCCCAAAGCAGATCTGTATTGTGTGTATGTATGCTGTGTGTATGTAATCTGCTTTGGCTATTTTACATTCAATACAGATCTGCTTTAGGACTAGATCTGTCCCTTATTCCCTTAAACACATACACACTATGCTGTGTGTATGTAATCTGCTTCGGCTATTTTACATTCAATACAGATCTGCTTTGGGATTAGATCTGCCCCTTATTCCCTTAAACACATACACACTATGCTGTGTGTATAGAGTCTGCTTACATTCAATACACATCTGCTTTGGGATTAGATCTGCCCCTTATTACCTTAAATACATACACACTATGCTTTGTGTATGTAATCTGCTTTGGCTATTTTACATTCAATACAGATCTGCTTTGGGACTAGATCTGTCCCTTATTCCCTTAAAACACATATACACTATGCTGTGTGTATGTAATCTGCTTTGGCTATTTTACATTCAATACAGATCTGCTTTGGGACTAGATCTGTCCCTTATTCCCTTAAACACATACACACTATGCTGTGTGTATGTAATCTGCTTCGGCTATTTTACATTCAATACAGATCTGCTTTGGGATTAGATCTTCCCCTTATTCCCTTAAACACATACACACTATGCTGTGTGTACGTAATCTGCTTCGGCTATTTTACATTCAATACAGATCTGCTTTGGGACTAGATCTGTCGCTTATTCCCTTAAACACATACACACTATGCTGGGTGTATGTAATCTGCTTTGGCTATTTTACATTCAATACAGATCTGCTTTGGGACTAGATCTGTCCCTTATTCCCTTAAACACATACACACTATGCTGTGTGTATGTAATCTGCTTTGGCTATTTTACATTCAATACAGATCTGCTTTGGGATTAGATCTGCCTCTTATTCCCTTATACACATACACACTATGCTGTGTGTACGTAATCTACTTCGGCTATTTTACATTCAATACAGATCTGCTTTGGGACTAGATCTGTCCCTTATTCCCTTAAACACACACACACTATGCTGTGTGTAGGTAATCTGCTTTGGCTATTTTACATTCAATACAGATCTGCTTTGGGAATAGATCTGCCCCCTATTCCCTTATACACATACACACTATGCTGTGTGTACGTAATCTGCTTCGGCTATTTTACATTCAATACAGATTCGGTTTGGGACTAGATCTGTCTCTTATTCCCTTAAACACATACACTCTATGCTGTGTGTATGTAATCTGCTTCGGCTATTTTACATTCAATACAGATTGCTTTGGGATTAGATCTGCCCCTTATTCCCTTAAACACCATACACACTATGCTGTGTGTATTTAATCTGCTTCGGCTATTTTACATTCAATACAGATCTGCTTTGGGATTAGATCTGCCTCTTATTCTCTTATACACATACACACTATGCTATGTGCTTGTAATCTGCTTTGGCTATTTTACATTCAATACAGATCTGCTTTGGGACTAGATCTGTCCCTTATTCCCTTAAACACATACACACTATGCTGTGTGTATGTAATCTGCTTTGGCTATTTTACATTCAATACAGATCTGCTTTGGGACTAGATCTGTCCCTTATTCCCCTAAAACACATATACACTATGCTGTGTGTATGTAATCTGTTTTGGCTATTTTACATTCAATACAGATATGCTTTGGGACTAGATCGGTCCTTTATTCCCTTAAAACACACACACAATATACAGTGTGTACGTAATCTGCTTCGGCTATTTTACATTCAATACAGATCTGCTTTGGGACTAGATCTGTCCCTTATTCCCTTAAACACATACACACTATGCTGTAGTGTGTATGTAATCTGCTTTGGCTATTTTACATTCAATACAGATCTGCTTTGGGAGTAGATCTGTCCCTTATTCCCTTAAAACATATATGCACTATGCTGTGTGTATGTAATCTGCTTTGGCTATTTCACATTCAATACAGATCTGCTGTGGGACTAGGTCGGTCCCTTATTCCCTTAATCACATACACACTATGCTGTGTGTATGTAATCTGCTTCAGCTATTTTACATTAAATACAGATCTGCTTTGGGATTAGATCTGCCCCTTATTCCCTTATACATACACACTATGCTGTGTGTACGTAATCTGCTTCGGCTATTTTACATTCAATACAGATCTGCTTTGGACTAGATCTGTCCCTTATTACCTTAAACACATACACACTATGCTGTGTGTATGTAATCCCAGATCTAATCCCAAAGCAGATCTGTATTGAATGTAAAATAGCCGAAGCAGATTACATACACACAGCATAGTGTGTATGTGTTTAAGGGAATAAGGGGCAGATCTAATCCCAAAGCAGATCTGTATTGAATTACATACACACAGCATAGTGTGTATGTGTTTAAGGGAATAAGGGCAGATCTAATCCCAAAGCAGATCTGTATTGATTGTAAAATAGCCGAAGCAGATTACATACACACAGCATAGTGTGTATGTGTTCAAGGGAATAAGGGACAGATCTAGTCCCAAAGCAGATCTGTATTGAATGTAAATAGCCAAAGCAGATTACATACACACAGCATAGTGTGTATGTGTTTAAGGGAATAAGGGACAGTTCTAGTCCCAAAGCAGATCTGTATTGTGTGTATGTATGCTGTGTATATGTAATCTGCTTTGGCTATTTTACATTCAATACAGATCTGCCTTTAGGACTAGATCTGTCCCTTATTCCCTTAAACGCATACACACTATGCTGTGTGTATGTAATCTGCTTCGGCTATTTTACATTCAATACAGATCTGCTTTGGGATTAGATCTGCCCCTTATTCCCTTAAACACATACACACTATGCTGTGTGTATGTAATCTGCTTACATTCAATACAGATCTGCTTTGGGATTAGATCTGCCCCTTATTCCCTTAAATACATACGCACTATGCTGTGTGTATGTAATCTGCTTTGGCTATTTTACATTCAATACAGATATGCTTTGGGACTAGATCTGTCGCTTATTCCCTTAAAACACATATACACTATGCTGTGTGTATGTAATCTGCTTTGGCTATTTTACATTCAATACAGATCTGCTTTAGGACTAGATCTGTCCCTTATTCCCTTAAACGCATACACACTATGCTGTGTGTATGTAATCTGCTTCGGCTATTTTACATTCAATACAGATCTGCTTTGGGATTAGATCTTCCCCTTATTCCCTTAAACACATACACACTATGCTGTGTGTACATAATCTGCTTCGGCTATTTTACATTCAATATACATCTGCTTTGGGACTAGAACTGTCCCTTATTCCCTTAAACACATACACACTATGCTGTGTGTATGGAATCTAATTCGGCTATTTTACATTCAATACAGATCTGCTTTGGGATTAGATCTGCCCCTTATTCCCTTAAACACATACACACTATGCTGTGTGTATGTAATCTGCTTCGGCTATTTTACATTCAGTACAGATCTGCTTTGGGATTAGATCTACCCCTTATTCCCTTAAACACATACACACTATGCTGTGTGTATGTAATCTGCTTTGGCTATTTTACATTCAATACAGATCTGCTTTAGGACTAGATCTGTCCCTTATTCCCTTAAACGCATACACACTATGCTGTGTGGATGTAATCTGCTTTGGCTATTTTTACATTCAATACAGATCTGCTTTGGGACTAGGTCTGCCGCTTATTCCCTTAAACACATACACACTATACCGTGTGTTTGTAATCTGCTTTGGCTATTTTACATTCAATACAGATCTGCTTTGGGACTAGGTCTGCCCCTTATTCCCTTAAACACATACACACTATGCTGTGGGTATGTAATCTGCTTTGGCTATTTTACATTCAATACAGATCTGCCTTGGGACTAGATCTGTCCCTTATTCCCTTAAAACACATATACACTATGCTGTGTGTATGTAATCTGCTTTGGCTATTTTACATTCAATACAGATCTGCTTTGGGACTAGATCGGTCCCTTATTCCCTTAAACACATACACACTTTTCTGTGTGTATGTAATCTGCTTCGGCTATTTTACATTCAATACAGTTCTGCTTTGGGATTAGATCTGCCCCTTATTCCCTTAAACACATACACACTATGCTGTGTGTATGTAATCTGCTTCGGCTATTTTACATTCAATACAGATCTGCTTTGGGATTAGATCTGTCCCTTATTCCCTTAAAACACATATACACTATGCTGTGTGTATGTAATCTGCTTCAGCTATTTTACATTCAATATGGATCTGCTTTGGGATTAGATCTGCCCCTGATTCCCTTAAACACATACACACTATGCTGTGTGTACGTAATCTGCTTCGGCTATTTTACATTCAATATAGATCTGCTTTGGGACTAGATCTGTCCCTTATTCCCTTAAACACATACACACTATGCTGTGTGTATGTAATCTGCTTCAGCTATTTTACATTCAATACAGATCTGCTTTGGGATTAGATCTGCCTCTTATTTCCTTAAACACATACACACTATGATGTGTGTACGTAATATGCTTCGGCTATTTTACATTCAATATAGATCTGCTTTGGGACTAGATCTGTCCCTTATTCCCTTAAACACATACACACTATGCTGTGTGTATGTAATCTGCTTCGGCTATTTTACATTCAATACAGATCTGCTTTGGGATTAGATCTGCCCCTTATTCCCTTAAACACATACACACTATGCTGTGTGTACGTAATCTGCTTCGGCTATTTTACATTCAATATAGATCTGCTTTGGGACTAGATCTGTCCCTTATTCCCTTAAACACATACACACTATGCTGTGTGTATGTAATCTGCTTCGGCTATTTTACATTCAATACAGATCTGCTTTGGGATTAGATCTGCCCCTTATTCCCTTAAACACATACACATTATGATGTGTGTACGTAATCTGCTTCGGCTATTTTACATTCAATACAGATCTGCTTTGGGACTAGATCTGTCCCTTATTCCCCTAAAACACATATACACTATGCTGTGTGTATGTAATCTGCTTTGGCTATTTTACATTCAATACAGATCTGCTTTGGGACTAGATCGGTCCCGTATTCCCTTAAACACAAACACACTATGCTGTGTGTATGTAATCTGCTTCGGCTATTTTACATTCAATACAGATCTGCTTTGGGATTAGATCTGCCCCTTATTCCCTTAAACACATACACACTATGCTGTGTGTATGTAATCTGCTTCGGCTATTTTACATTCAATACAGATATGCTTTGGGACTAGATCTGTCCTTTATTCCCTTAAACACATACACAATATACAGTGTGTACGTAATCTGCTTCGGCTATTTTACATTCAATACAGATCTGCTTTGGGAAGAGATCTGTCCCTTATTCCCTTAAACACATACACACTATGCTGTGTGTATGTAATCTGCTTTGGCTATTTTACATTCAATACAGATCTGCTTTGGGAGTAGATCTGTCCCTTATTCCCTTAAAACATATATACACTATGCTGTGTGTATGTAATCTGCTTTGGCTATTTCACATTCAATACAGATCTGCTTTGGGACTAGGTCGGTCCCTTATTCCCTTAAACACATACACACTATGCTGTGTGTATGTAATCTGCTTCAGCTTTTTTACATTAAATACAGATCTGCTTTGAGATTAGATCTGCCCCTTATTCCCTTATACATACACACTATGCTGTGTGTACGTAATCTGCTTCGGCTATTTCACATTCAATACAGATCTGCTTTGGGACTAGATCTGTCCCTTATTACGTTAAACACATACACACTATGCTGTGTGTATGTAATCCCAGATCTAATCCCAAAGCAGATCTGTATTGAATGTAAAATAGCCGAAGCAGATTACATACACACAGCATAGTGTGTATGTGTTTAAGGGAATAAGGGACAGATCTAGTCCCAAAGCAGATCTGTATTGAATGTAAAATAGCCGAAGCAGATTACATACACACAGCATAGTGTGTATGTGTATGAGGGAATAAGGGGCAGATCTAATCCCAAAGCAGATCTGTATTGAATGTAAAATAGCCGAAGCAGATTACATACACACAGCATAGTGTGTATGTGTTTAAGGGAATAAGGGGCAGATCTAATCCCAAAGCAGAACTGTATTGAATGTAAAATAGCCGAAGCAGATTACATACACACAGAAAAGTGTGTATGTGTTTAAGGGAATAAGGGACCGATCTAGTCCCAAAGCAGATCTGTATTGAATGTAAAATAGCCAAAGCAGATTACATAGACACAGCATAGTGTGTATGTGTTTAAGGGAATAAGGGACAGATCTAGTCCTAAAGCAGATCTGTATTGAATGTAAAATAGCCAAAGCAGATTACATACACACAGCATAGTGTGTATGTGTTTAAGGGAATAAGGGGCAGATCTAATCCCAAAGCGGATCTGTATTGAATGTAAAATAGCCAAAGCAGATTACATACACACAGCATAGTGTATATATGTTTTAAGGGAATAAGGGACAGATCTACTCCCAAAGCAGATCTGTATTGAATGTAAAATAGCCGAAGCAGATTACATACACACAGCATAGTGTGTATGTGTTTAAGGGAATAAGGGACAGATCTAGTCCCAAAGCAGATCTATATTGAATGTAAAATAGCCGAAGCAGATTACGTACACACAGCATAGTGTGTATGTGTTTAAGGGAATAAGGGGCAGATCTAATCCCAAAGCAGATCTGTATTGAATGTAAAATAGCCGAAGCAGATTACATACACACAGCATAGTGTGTATGTGTTTAAGGAAATAAGGGGCAGATCTAATCCCAAAGCAGATCTGTATTGAATGTAAAATGCCGAAGCAGATTACATACACACAGCATAGTGTGTTTGTGTTTAAGGGAATACGGGACCGATCTAGTCCCAAAGCAGATCTGTATTGAATGTAAAATAGCCAAAGCAGATTACATACACACAGCATAGTGAGTATGTGTTTAAGGGAATATGGGACAGATCTAGTTCCAAAGCAGATCTGTATTGAATGTAAAATAGCCGAAGCAGATTACATACACACAGCATAGTGTGTATATGTTTAAGGGAATAAGGGGCAGATCTAATCCCAAAGCAGAACTGTATTGAATGTAAAATAGCCAAAGCAGATTACATACACACAGCATAGTGTGTATGTGTTTAAGGGAATAAGGGGCAGATCTAATCCCAAAGCGGATCTGTATTGAATGTAAAATAGCCAAAGCAGATTACATACACACAGCATAGTGTGTATGTGTTTAAGGGAATAAGGGGCAGATCTAATCCCAAAGCAGATCTGTATTGAATGTAAAATAGCCAAAGCAGATTACATACACACAGCATAGTGTGTATGTGTTTAAGCGAATAAGGGGCAGATCTAATCCCAAAGCGGATCTGTATTGAATGTAAAATAGCCGAAGCAGATTACAATACACACAGCATAGCACTGCCAAGTTACCTTTTGGCCCCTTGAGATATTATATTTCAATAGAGATTTCTGCTATATTATGCCAAAACAAAAATAAAATATTGCTGAAAAATTGCAGAAACTTATAGATTCTTGAGTTCACAGGCCTGAATGGTTCCTCTCCTTCGACGTCCCTGATTAATTATTAAATAGTAAAATACAAACTCTGTTAAATTGATAAAAGCATAATTTATTATATTTTTATATCATATTTATAATATTAATTTATTTTATTATTATATTAATTTAGTTTCTTTATATTAATTTAATAATATGAAAATGTAATAAAATATTTAGATGATTAATCCATATAGTTAATATACAAAATATTTTCTTATATTGATTTATTATTATATTTCATAATAATTAATTTATTATATTTTATAATAATGAATTTATTATATTATTTTTTTTCTCAAATTCTTGAATACAAGATCTTCGGAGCCGATTAGTTTCTTTGCAATGTTTGTTAACAATTATCAAGGAATATTTCTACCTTTTGTGCATGAAAAGACACGAGGTCTCCACTGAGTTTAAGAGACTTTGCAAAGAAACTAATCGGCTTCAAAGATCTTGCATTCAAGAATTAGAGAAAAAATATAATATAATAAATTAATTATTATAAAATATAATAATAAAGTATATAATAAAACATTTTACATATTAATTATATAAATTAAAATTATCTAAATACTTTATTTCATTTTTATCAAATTAATTTAAAAATACTAAATTGAGATTATAAAATATAATATAAAAAATGTAATAAATTATTGTAAAATACAGAAAAAGGGAACAAGAAAGGTATGTGGAAAGTCATTAATGAAGGGGTGAGTGGTAGTAAGAACATTGAAACTCCAACTAGCCTGAAAGTAGGTCATAGCGTAGTTGTTGGAAGTGAGACGGGTTTTATGATCTTTTATTTTTCAAACAACAAGTAAATGATAGGCGGAATTCCATATAACGAAATTGATGAAAATGCTGAGCCTTTTAAAGATGAAGGGGTTTGGGAGTGAAAATGAATACTGATGAAAGTAATATGGGGGATTTAAATCAAATAAAAGGAATTCGTTTGGGAGTGATTGTCTTTATCTGTAAACATTTAAATTAGTGAAGGTATATTTATTGCCATTTTTGTTTATCTGACAAAAAATATTCCTGAAAAGGGGTGAGTTTCCCCCATTATTAAAAGAATCCAAAGTTATCCCTGCGTGAAAAGGAGGTTCCAAAAAGTATCTCTCAAATTGAAAAAAATTCTATGTTGCGTGTATTTTCAAAACAATATGAAAAAGTTACGTAAAAAGGATTACATAATCCTGAACCTATATGGATTTCATATGGAAATACAGCTCGGGTTCAGGAAAGACGATTCTATTGTTCACGCAGTTCACCATCCAACACACTGCACTAACTCCGCGCTTTAGCACGATGAATTAGTGTTTTTTATTTTTGTAAACCTATTCTTTCATTTTCATTAGTGCTTTCCATTTCACAAGTAAAGCTTTTGATCCAGTTGTACCTAAGATTCTATCGAATAGGCTACGTTATTTATAGGTTCAGGATGTATTTTTGAAATAATTTGTATTCCAAAAAATTTTAATGTCCGGGCGCGGTGTTTCACAAGCAGCAGTACCAGGACCCCTAATGAACCTTGTTTAGGTAGATTTTCTTCTGGCAAAAAATTCAAAATTCCACATTTTTGTAGATAGGAGCTTGAAACCTCTACAATAAGGTTCTTTCATATCCTGAACATGATGGTGTAATAATCATTCAGGTCGCTTGACTTTTCGGAGGTGTTTCCCCCTCAGGTATATTTTCTCAGACTAGCTGTTGTTGGATAACATTAAAATTACTACTACTACTACTACTAAAAACTCACCGCAGCACCAAGCCGCCTGAGGCCAACACAGCTACGCACGCTCCTCCTCCATCCCAATCTATTCAAAGCCTCCCTTTTTACAACTGCCCACGAAGTTCCCATTTCCTTTAAATCTTTCTTTATGACGTCCTCCCACCCCAGACGGGGACGACCTGCTTTCCGTTTAGCCCTAGATGGTTGGCCGAAAAGAACAATCTTCGGCAATCTATCATCCTTCATCCGCACAACGTGCCCTAACCACCTCAACCTTTCTTTCATTATAGCCCTAGAGAGCGGTATTGAACCACATTTTTCGTATAGCCTATTGTTTGAGATACAGTCAGTCAGCCGGGTACCCAGAACAATCCTTAAGCAATTTCTCTGGAAAACATCTAGCAAATCTTTATCCGCTTTTCGGAGCGTCCATGCTTCAGAGCCATATTTGACCACTGTCAGCACTGTAGCTTCTAATATTCTAATCTTGGTTTGCAGACTTATCTTCTTATTCTTCCAGACATTTTTTAACTGTGAAAAAACACCCTGAGCCTTGGCTATTCTATTTTTAACATCTTCACTGCTCCCACCATCTTTACTAATAATACTACCAAGGTAAGTGAAGCTGCCCACCTGATCAATCTTTTCATTACCCAACGTCACCTTTTCATCTTCACTTATTCCTAGCCTTAGTGACTTAGTCTTCCTAACATTAATTTTCAAACCAATTCTAGCACCCTGAACTCGCAAAACCTCTAAAACTTCATTCATTTTGCTCACACTTTCATCTAGGATGCTTAAATCATCAGCATAATCCAAGTCCAGGAGACTTTTTCCTCCCCATTTGATTCCGTGGTCTCCCATTGCCTTTCCTGTGCTCCTTAAAATAAAGTCCATCAAAATAATCCATATAAAGGGGGATAGAACACAACCCTGCTTAACTCCTGACTTAATACAAAACCAGCTGCTAACCTCATTTCCTACCTTAACCGCAGCAGTGTTATTCTCGTACATAGCACTAATCACTTTAATGTATTTGTCTGGTATACCGTACAAGGATAAAACCTTTACTAAAGCTCTTCTATCAATAAAGTCGAACGCTTGCTCATAATCTATAAAACTGAGAACCAAAGGTGTTTGAAAACTCAGACACTTCTCAATTATTAGCCTAAGAGTGAAAATTTGGTCGACACATCCTCTACCTTTTCTAAAACCGCACTGTTCTTCTCTTAAAACTTTGTCTACGGCATCTCTCAGTCTAAAAAGTATCATAATACTAAGTAATTTGCTACCTACAGAGACCAGACTAATGCCTCGATAATTACCACACTCACTTTTATCACCTTTCTTATAAAGTGGCTTAATTAAGGTTTTCCTAAAATCGTTAGGTACTTCCCCTTTTTCAAAAATCATATTCATAATCTTCAATAGCTTATTTCTAACCTCAAAGCCACCATATTTAAGAAACTCATTTACCACCCTATCAGCACCTGGAGCCTTATTATTCTTTAATCCTTTTTGTACTGTTGCTAATTCCTCCTCACAAAACAAATCTTCCTTCGCATCCAAGGTATCACAAACTTTTTCATTTTCCTCTATATTTTTTCCTGCAACTCTATCTCGGTTAAGCAAGTTCTCAAAATGTTCAGCCCATCTCTCTTTAGTTTTTTCCTTATCGCTAATTGCGACCCCATTCCTATCTTTAACTGGGACAAGTCCAGATTGACTACTCCCTCTCAATTTGTTAACGTGCCAGTACAATATTTTACTATTTTGCCGTCTAGCTGCATCTTCCAGATCCTCGGCAATTTTATCCATGGCCTCCACTTCACACCTCCTTAGTTCATATTTTAATGCTCTCTCCCCTGTCTTTACATTTCTTTTATTTTCATACGATCTATCACTCAGATAATTCTTGTACAAGTCCTTTCTCCTTTCTATTAAACATAAAGCTTTTTCACTTTCTTTTTACGTATTAACTGCCAAAATTCTTATTTTAGAATTTTGGTTACTCTTGGGCCTGTTCAATCGCTACTCACAGTTTTTTATATCAAACTGTTTGACCATGTGCTTTTATATCCCAGGGACATTGCGTCATCTACTGGTGACTGTGTTTAACGTAATATCCCCTTGTGCAAATCTTTTGATTGAACAGGCTAATAAAGTCCTGAATGAATTGGTAAGCTTACGAAGTGTAGCTTTCTACCTTATAATGTCTCTAAGACGCATTTGAAACTTGTAGTTGGACTGGCCCTCCTTATGTTTCAGAAAATTAAATTTGTCTGAATAGTGTGTTTTTAAATCAAGCTTTAAGTACTATTATTTACGATTTTATCTTGATTGCAATTTCAGGAGGAAAATGTATTGTGATTCTGTAACAGCAAAAGTAGCAGGAGTTTTGGCCTGAATGTCCCGTCCTCTTTAGTGTCCCTGATTAACTTTTACATAGCAAAATATAAAATTCGGTCAAGTTTGTTATGCCCCTTTGTGCCTGAGGCACACAACAGTCACACGTGCCGACAAAAAGCCAGTTTTAGAATGACGCGCTATTTTCTTGATTTTAGTGTTACACTTCTATTTCAGAAGGCGTGACACGGCAAGTAATTGGTTTGAAAAGCTTCCATCAACACTAGTTTGTTTCCAAACTTAAAAAGCTTCAGCTTTCTTAGAAAGCTAAAGAATGAGCTTCTCCCAAGAATCTTAATAGTGCTGTATTATCCTCTTTTTAGACCGTATTTGTCTTGCAGTGAACGGGTTCTTCTATATCAAGTTTTAAAGAAGTTCCTATTTTAACAAAATTAAGTTATTCGTCTGTTAGTTCCTGAAGAAATCTGGGGGGGGGGGGACACGGGAAGCGTTGGGTGATTTGCCTCCAACCACGCGTTGCACTCCCAGCCAAAGGCAGTGTCAAGAGATCAGTACCTGCGCTACGCAGGTCAGCATACAAAAAAGCACCATTTTTGAACAGGGATCAGCATTCTTTCAAGTGATTACGTGATATAGTTACTTTTGTTTATCTATGTTTGAATCAATATTCACTGGGGTGATTTTGGAAAATATTTAGACTCAATGGATTTTATAGTTCGTTTAATTTTCATTTCATTCCATTCATGTTCATTTCAATTCATTGCTATCATTTCATTAAATAAGGCTGGCAGAAAATGCTGATCAGCTCAAGAGTAGATTGAAAAGTTATCTTCTAAAAATTTAATAGCGGGTTATATCCTTTTTGTTTTCCATTATTTACTGAACAACAGAGGTATGCAGGGAAGCCTTTTGGGACCATGTTCCTAAGAAATCTTGAAGTATTTACCCTTTTCCTATGTTTTTGAATATTTATAGCGTTTTGCATTTTTTTTTTTTTTTAGCCTCCCCTTACAAAAGTCTTGGATATATACTTGGCTGCAGCCTAAGTCTACAACTTCAATGAAGAGGTTTGTAAGCATAGAATCATTTGAATAAGTTTAAATTAATTGGATGACCTGATAATAAAGCAATACTTATTGGAAACAAGATGAGATAGAGATGAAAGGAAACAAGGTTAAGGCCACAGAGGAGAGAGAAACTAAATAACTAATAAAAAAAGAGAAATAACAGGGAATTTGCGAACCTTTCGGGTATCTGCAGAAATGTTTGCGGTTGGAGGATCGAGTAGGACCCCCCCCCACCTCTACAAAATTGTCTTGCATGCATGATTGGCTGCAGCCTAAGCCAGCAACATCAAGGAAGATGTTTGTATGCATAGAATCATTTGTCTGAGTTTAAACAAATTAGATGACCTAATAATAAAGCAGAAATTTATGGCTGAGGTGAAAAGAAACAAGGTTAAAGCCAAACAGGAGGAGAGAGAAATATAATGACTAATAAAAAAAGAAGAGAAATGACAGAGAATTTACAAGCCTATTGGGTATCTGTTGCAATTTTTGCGGTGGGAGGATCGAGTAGGACCCTCTTCCGTACAAAATTGGCTTGAATACGTTATTGGATGCAGCCTAAGCCTAGAATCACTTGAAAGAAACAAGGTTAAAGAGAAACAGAAGGAGAAACACAATGAGTAATTAAAAAAGTGAGAAATATATAGAGAATTAAAGACATAGAGAATTAGTGAACCTCTTGGGTATCTGCAGCAATTTTTGCTGTTGGAGGGTCGAGCAGTTCCATTGTACTTCGGACACTTCTTGGGTCGAATTCTGGCATTTTATACTGCACTGGTTTTTGACCTGGAATCGTTATACAGTTAATACAATTTACTTACAAAGAACATTCTAAGGACTAAAAAGTCAGCCTCCTGCACAGCATTTCAAAGGAGCATTTTACACACAATTTCCCGTGCAACGTTTCATAATACATTAGTCTGTGACCTAGAGTCGTAGCATCATTAATAAACTTTCTTTACAAAGAAATTCATATGATTTAAAGAAACCCCAAATTTTGTCCAGCGTTTCCAACGGAGCATTTTATAATGTATTGACCTTTAACCTAGAATATTACTGCCTTGTGCGTTCAAGCAATTTCCATGCAGAGAATATCAAGGAACCATTAAAAGATTCAGCATTTTTCAGTACAGCAGTTTACGATGCACTGGCCTTTAACCTAAAATCACTGCATTGTAAGCTTACGCAATTTTTATGCAAAAGAAGAGTCAGCGTTTTATATGGCATTTTTGGCGCAACATTTTGTATTGCACTGGTCTTTGACCTAGAATCATTGCATTGTAAGCTTATACATTTCCTATGCAAAGAAATTTATAGAACATTTAAAAGAATCAATACTTTAGACTGCATTTCCAGTGCAGCATTTTATGATGAACTGACCTTTAACCTAGTGTCACTGCACTGTCAGCTCCCCTAATTTCTGTGCAAAGAAAGTCTTAGAACCCTTAAAAGAATCACCATTTTAAACTGCATTTCCAATGCGGCATTTTATAATGCACCGGCCTTTAGCATAGAGTCACACTATTGTAAGTTTGCGTACTTTTTACGCAAAGAAAGTCAAGGAACTATTTAAAGGATCAACATTTTAGACTGCACTTCCAATGCAGCATTTTATGATGAACTGACCTTTAACCTAGAGTCACTGCACTGTCAGCTTCCCTAATTTCTATGCAAAGAAAGTCTTAGAACCTTTAAAAGAATCACCATTTTAGACTGCATTTCCAATGCGGCATTTTATAATGCACCGGCCTTTAGCCTAGAGTCACACCATTGTAAGTTTGCGTAGTTTTTTACGCAAAGAAAGTCAAGGAACTATTTAAAGAATCACCATTTTAGACTGCATTTCCAATGCGGCATTTTATAATGCACCGGCCTTTAGCCTAGAGTCACACCATTGTAAGTTTGCGTAGTTTTTTACGCAAAGAAAGTAAAGGAACTATTTATTATTAATTTTTTTTTTAAGAGCCTAAGACAAAGCAACATAAGCTATAATACAGTCAGGATTTATCAGGGCCGTGGACCCCAGTAACAAAAAGCGTCGAAAACAGACATGTTTTTAAAAAAAAAATTCACGTGCTGAGGTAAATTTTAGTAGTTTTTCTTTTGGTAAAGCGCTTTTTAACTGTGTTAACTACCTTTTCATACCTTTTCCTTGGTTTTAAAGCCAGATCTAGCTCTTTCTAGGGCTTTCCCTGGAAATTGAACTCAAAATTAGAATTTTTTAGAGAAGGCTTACTATTTCAAATTTTTAAATATTTCTAAATTCTAAAACAAAATATGTAGGGATCTAGTAGAATGTTATTAAGATTCTTTAAGCAGGGGCTAACTCCCTCTCAGCAGCATTTTGAAGGTGACTGGCCTCCAATTCAGCCAAAATTAGCACCTTTGTCTAGGTTGGGACCTTTTTGTATGATTTAAGCAGCATTAGTGCTTTGGTGTTTTTGAAATTTATAGTGAAATGAAAAAATGCTTCATTGGAAGTGCAGTCTAAAATAGTGATTCTTTAAATAGTTCCTTGACTTTCTTTGCGTAAAAAACTACGCAAACTTACAATGGTGTGACTCTAGGCTAAAGGCCGGTGCATTATAAAATGCCACATTGGAAATACAGTCTAAAATGGTGATTCTTTAAATAGTTCCTTGACTTTCTTTGCGTAAAAAACTACGCAAACTTACAATGGTGTGACTCTAGGTTAAAGGCTGGCGCATTATAAAATGCCGCATTGGAAATGCAGTCTAAAATGGTGATTCTTTAAATAGTTCCTTGACTTTCTTTGCGTAAAAAACTACGCAAACTTACAATGGTGTGACTCTAGGCTAAAGGCCGGTGCATTATAAAATGCCGCATTGGAAATGCAGTCTAAAATAGTGATTCTTTAAATAGTTCCTTGACTGTCTTTGCGTAAAAAACTACGCAAACTTACAATGGTGTGACTCTAGGCTAAAGGCCGGTGCATTATAAAATGCCGCATTGGAAATGCAGTCTAAAATGGTGATTCTTTTAAAGGTTCTAAGACTTTCTTTGCATAGAAATTAGGGGAGCTGACAGTGCAGTGACTCTAGGTTAAAGGCCGGCGCATTTAAAATGCCGCATTGGAAGTGCAGTCTAAAATGTTGATCCTTTAAATAGTTCCTTGACTTTCTTTGCGTAAAAAACTACGCAAACTTACAATGGTGTGACTCTAGGTTAAAGGCCGGCGCATTATAAAATGCCGCATTGGAAATGCAGTCTAAAATGGTGATTCTTTAAATAGCTCCTTGACTTTCTTTGCGTAAAAAACTACGCAAACTTACAATGGTGTGACTCTAGGCTAAAGGCCGGTGCATTATAAAATGCCGCATTGGAAATGCAGTCTAAAATAGTGATTCTTTAAATAGTTCCTTGACTGTCTTTGCGTAAAAAACTACGCAAACTTACAATGGTGTGACTCTATGCTAAAGGCCTGTGCATTATAAAATGCCGCATTGGAAATGCAGTTTAAAAGGGTGATTCTTTTAAGGGTTCTAAGACTTTCTTTGCACAAAATTTACTTTATGTGTGAAGGGTATGTACAAGATAATCATCTTCCTAATACCGGAACTTCAGCCAGACATTCGTGGACCTCTCACCAATGTTGAGGGAATTAAATTCCAGAGCTTAGGCGAGTTCTACCTCAAGATGTTCTTACCCTCAAGTGTTTTACGAGAAAACAAGGTATTGCAACGATGATATTGTAAATTCTTAAAATTAAATAGGCACAGCCCGATAAAAGTGTTAAACACGCAATCATTTCCAGAATCATATCTAACTGTTTTCCCATAATTCTTAATCTGAGTATTTGCAAGTGACATTCAAGTCAGCGATAGTTCTTTCATCTTATTCTCAACAATTTGAATTTTATATTTAAATTGTCTTTTTTTTCTTCAACTTTTTTATCAACATAAAAGGTTCTCAACTGCTCTTACTTTATTATTGGAAGGTCATTGCTGTGACTTGACATAAAAAAAAGGTGACAGTTACAGAATAAAAATATAATATGTAGTAATATATTAGAAACACAGTAAAAGTAGATAAATCAACAGTAGACAATAAAACAGTAGGCAGTAGAATAAAAATCGGAAAAAGGACTTAATTTATCTTATTGATTAATTAATCTTGATTAATCGATTAATTTATCAAAAGTTAATTGCGAAAGTAGATTTATGGGAATTTCAAAAATTAGCCTTAAAGACCACAATAATTGCATTGGATCGAAATGAAAACTGCAACATTAGAATTATAATAGCCGAAAACCCCATTTAGGAAAATTACATTAATTAAAAAGGCAAAAGCCCACGCAATACTTACACAAGAGCAAAGGGTAGTTCAGGTTATGACTAATAAGTGTAAATACAGTATCTATACAACATAATACTCCTTGTCAAGGAAAATGTAATAAACTACAAATTAAAGGGTATCACCCAAATATAATTGGGCAAAAGGTGCTATGGGTTTCGGTTCAAAAAGCGTTTTATACTTGGTATAAATTAAACTAGAATAGATTAAAGAACATTAGGATCTCGTTATTATCCAAAAGCACTATCATAACCCTTCTAATCGGATATCATGACCCGTAAAAAATAGATACATGAAAAGTAGGCAATACATGAAAAGTAGATACATGAAAAGTAGAAAAGATACATGAAAAGTAGGCAATAAAATAGCAGGTAATAGAAGGAAAATAGGAAAAATTAAAGAACTGCTTCCTCAACTGATACCTAAAGAACTATATGGCTGAATGAGGTTGTACCTCTATTCAATTGCCCGTCATCATGGGAAAAAACCCAAACCCGAAATACATAGAATAGCAAAAAGCAGTTGAGGTTATGACTAATAAGAGCAAATAAAGCACCCAATCTGATTTCAATCAGTTATTGGAAGGTAATTGCCGCGAAAGAGGTTACCTTAAAGAAGAAAATATAGTAGACATTAATATAGACAATAAATATTAGACAGATATTAAATGTAGATAGATGGGCAGTAGACAACAAAAAAGTAGATAGAACAAGAAGAAACGGAAAAAGGAAAAAACTGCTTCCTCAAGTGATACCGTAATAACCATTGGCTTGAAGAAGGTTACACCTCTATGCAATTGCCCATCATCAAGGGAAAAAACTCGTAGCCAACATCCATAAATTAGTCAAAAGCAGCTCAGGTTATGGCTAATAAGTGCAAATATAGGGCCCAATCTTATTTTAATCAGTTATTGGAAGGTAATTGCCGTGACTCGACATAAAAAAAAGGTAAACTTGAAGAAGAAAAATAGAGTAGATAGTAATACAGAGAATAAATATCAGACAGATATTAAAAGTAGATAGATGGACAGTTGACAACAAACAAGTAGAGGGAAGAAGAAAAAACGGGAAAAGGAAAGAACTGCTTCTTCAACTGATACCGCAACAACCATGTGCTTGAATAAGGTTGCACCTCTATGCAATTGTCCTTCATCAAGAAAAAAAGTCGTAAACCAATACATTACCTATAATATAGCTAAAGGGAGGTGAGGCTGTGAATGATAAAAAGTTTAGTAAAAAATAATATTCCAAAAAAGGAAAAATAAGTGGAATAAAAGTTAAAGGATAAAAACAAAATAAAAGTAAAAGAATAATATAAAATAAAGAATGAATACCTTCAAATAGTAGCCTATCTATCAGAACATAATATGCATTTCATCTAGAAACTATTTTAATAGAATTAGAATATTTAACTATAATTAATTGAAATCAATACAATTATATTCAACAATTAACGTTAATTAATCAAATAAATTATATTAATAAAAACAATATTAAAGGATTGTGACTAGACTAAAAATACTCTGGAAATATAATGGCCTAATTTATTGGATAAAAAAAAAACTTATTAAACTTGCTTTGCAATAGGTGAGTTTTTTCAGTCGAAAAGAAAATCATAGGCGGAAATACAAAATTATAAAATTTATAATATTACAATATACCATCATAATATAAGACAACGACACGCGTGCGTTGACAAGCTCAAAACAAAAAGACACATCTCTCATATTCCTCATATTTACATATCCAAAAAATTCCAAACGGGACACCTTTTCCAAAAAATTGATAGAAGAGCAAGAGATAAATGGATCCCCACCCATGCCATCTATAGACCTCCCAATCTCACGAAGAAAAAGATTATAGAAATTTCATAGAAGAGCAAAAATGATATTTTTAAGCTTTCGTCTAAAAAGTTTTTTACTAAAAAGTCAAAAATACAGGAACATCTATGAAATTATGGTTAGTAAAGATTCTTATATAGCTAAAAGAATAATATCTGTTAATCTGTAGATCACATGTTCCTACATAATTTAAAACAAACTTAATTCTAAACCGATTGAGAGGATAAAAGGTAGATATTGAACATTCTTATTAGAGACTAGCTAAAAATGTGTTTATAATTAATTTATATTTATTACATTCGAAGAATATAAATTTACTGGAACAACATGTCGTCCTTATACCATGTGTGTTTTTTTTTTTTTTTTAAATCATTTGGACTATTGTAAGTTTTTTCTCAGTAACTTAATACAAATCTGATTTAGTACCTCCTCTATCCTATAACATAACAAAATAATATAATATCCTATCCAAGGGAACTTTCTATTTAAGAAATAAATAAAATTTTAGGAAATTAACTGATTAGTATATTTAATATCGTTAAAACAAGAATATAGGAAACTACAGTTATTAATATGGTTCTGTAACGTAGGTGCTTAGAAAGACGAAGGATGATTTGATGGAAGTTTTCCAGAAGAGTTTTCTATGGACGGTTTTGGGTACCCGTTTTATTGACCGTATTTCAAACAGTAAGCTGTATGAGTGTGGTTCAATCCCGCTTTCTAGGGCAATAATGAGAGAAAGGATGAGATGGCTAAGACTCGTTTTGCGGATGAAGGACGACAGATTGCTGAAGATTGTCCTTTTAGGCCATCCCTCTAGGGCTAAACGAAAAGGAACTCATCTTCGAATGTGATAGGAGGAGGTCGCAAGGAAGGATTTAAAGGAAATCGGAACTTTTTGTGAGGCACTAAAGAGGTAAGTTTTTAATAGATTGGGATGGGGAAGCAGCGAGCGCAGCCATGTTGGGCTCTGGCGGCTTGAGGTTACAGTGAGTTGTTAGTAGTAGTAGTTATTGTATTTGAAAAGAAATAAGGTTAGATCTATTCATAATTAATTAAACACAATTAAATAAACATACAGTGAATATACAGTACTAATCCCCACAAAGGCTCCGAGGCCTGTAAAGGAGCGGATACTAGAGCTCCTTCTGATTCAACATACAGAACATGTTTTAACTTTGGAATACCAGACTAAACATTGACGAGCACAATGATTTTCATCATCGACAGGCGGTTTCTAATATACTAAATTAAATAGATGGCACTGAAGTAATTGCAAAAACGTCATGAGGAGGACCCCCCCCCCAGAAGGGTATATACCTGTTTCCGATTTAACCTATCCCCCTCATCATCTGTTTGCAATATAACCTATGGAGCCTCTAGTTATAAAATATATTCACCTAGAAAGTATTCTTCAGGGGTGTAGAATTTTAAGCCAACATTCAGGGCGAAAAGCCTATCTGCAATTGAGTGGTCTTTTTTCTTTTTAGGGGCCCAATGATCCGGCCGTCCAGCTGCATCGCCACAAAAAAAGGACTCGTCCATGTCAACTTCTATATTGTTGTTTAGCTTAAATTATAAAATCAAAAATTGGATTACAAAACGGCCAATACCAACAACTCACACTCATTTTTGAGGTGAAACTTCCCCATTTTACATTCAAAGGCTCAAAACAAATAGGCACATCTCAAATCTTCCTCATATTTGCAGATATGCGAAGAATTTAGAATGGGACACTACATTATTATTACGAGAAATTGAACGAAGAAAAAGATGTAAATGGATCCCCCATGCCAGCTATAGATCTCGCCATTATGCCATCTATAGACCTCCCAATCGTATGAAGAAGAAGATTTTAAAAATTTTACAGAAGAGCAAAAATGATGTTTTAAAAATGTCGTCTAAAAAGCCTTTACTACAAAGTTGAAAATACAGAAACAATCTATAAAACTATAGTTAGTAAAGATTCTTTATATAGCTAAAAGATTAATATCGGCTAACTTTTAGATCACATGTTGCTTTGTAATTTCAAACAAACTTAATTTTAAACCAATACAAAGGATAAAACTCACACCATGAAAACACAATCAGTTTAATTTTAGCGTAATTTATAGTTTTATTTTTTTAATCTTATTTATATTTTTCCTTTCTAGTTACATTTTCTAGTTATAATTTCTAGTTAAATAGTGCAGGAGAGTTAAGTTGTATCTCTGTTTTTCAGAAGATGAAACACAATTTCCTCGTAAGTATAATATTTTTCCCAAAAGAGACTTCAAACCCAGACCAAACCCAACTCGGCCGTCTTTCGGCCTAGTCCGATCCAACAAAGTAACACTGAAGGGTGACTGAGAATAAAACAGAAAAATAAAATATTAATTTAGGATAATTAGAAAACATTACAGCCAAGCTTTAATGGCGTCAAGCTATTTTTAGCAAAAATAATTCGTTTCTAGAACTTACGTCACCTCCATGAAAAAAAAAAAAAAAACTGCGTAAATGTCTTACGTACTAGATCACAGAAATAAAAATTACACTGCAGCAGATGGCACTAAAAGCCAAAGGGGCTGGCTGAAAAGATCGTACTGAAAGGAAAATCAAATTAAATTACCCAAGCAAAAATAAGGTATTAATTTAGGATACTTGAAATACATTACAGCCAAGCTATAATGGCATCAAGCTAGAAGATTAACATCTGTTAGTATGTTTGTACTTTAAAACTAACTTAATTTTAAACCAATTGAGAGGATAAAAGGGTAGATGTTAAAATTGATAGATAGGGTAGATATTTGCAGTGATATTTGGAATTTATTAAGATATCTCATTTCCAAATTGAAATTATACCAGAGACAATCTGTTGTTTCAGAGACAATCTGTATCTCATTCTGTGTTGCTTATTTGCAGTGTAATTTGGAATTTATTACGATGTCAGTTTTATTCATTCGTTTTTGTTTTTCTTTATATATTGTGTTTAATTTATCTCAAAAAATTTTTTTACATTCAAATTTTTCTCCGTTGATGAAGGCTCCTGGACATGGACTCAAAATATTCAGATTTTTATTATTTAAAGTTTTTAGTTGTTTTTTTCTTCTTTTTTTGTTCCTCTGCTTCATTTAAATTTTATGCTCGTCTTTTGTATCTATATTTTCATTTACTTAATCCTGTAATTGTCTTTCCCAGTTTTTCTATAAAATTATCAAATGAAAACAGGAGTTATTTAAAAAAGAATCTATACAACAGGAAAAAAGAATAAAAAGGGAAAAGACTAAAGGAAAAGTCATAAATCATGAAAAACACCAAAAAAAGGAGAGGGAAAAATTGTCAACTACTTCATGCGAGATACTTGTCGAAATAATAGGCGACGATTTCCTGTATTTTCCAGTTGCGGCAAAAATCTACTGAAGAGCAAAAAGACAAAAAAAAAATAGTACAGGAAAACTCATGGACCATGATAAAAGAATAAACAAAAAAAACAACTGTGAATTAATCCATGTAAAATCAAATTAAAAAAAAACAAGTTTTTTCAACTGAAAGTAAGGAGCAACATTAAAACTCAAAACAAACAAGCTTTTAGCACTTTAAAAAAGCTTCCTATTCTAATTAAACGACCCTCGTGCTTCAGGAGTCGTTCATAAAAAATTGGGATAAACAGTTAAACTTTAACGTAAAGAGCAATATATTGAAGAGGGGGGGGGGCAACCCATTCATGTACGGAATAATTTCTGATTGTTTTGAGTTTTAGTGTTGCTCCTTACTTTCAGTTGAAAAAAGTTGTTTTTATTTATTTAATTTCTGATCATTTTTGAAATAATGCGAGTAAATCTGGCTCACCTTTTATGAAAAATCCCCCCCTCCTCATGGAAACTTCTCCGTGGAAAGTTCCTCCCACACAAAATTCCATCCTTGCTGAAAATCCCCCCTCCGTAAAATTTCTTGCGTACGATTCAGCCTGAAAAATTCCCCTTGGCATATTTTCATTTGAAAAAGCCTTGAAGTTCTAATCATTTTTCCGATCACTTCGGAAATACCCCCTTTCGTAGAAATTTTTTCACAGAAATCCAAATCCACTAAAATTTCCCGGACAATTCCCCTGAACATCTCCAAATGCAAAATTGAGTTAGCAAAGAGAAAGTTAGACAAATAAAAAAAATTCGTTTACGAATTCTGTCAAATTCCCCCAGAATGAAATTTTCCCTGGAAATTTTCCCATTGGAAATATCCCTCCCCACAGAAAATTCTCCCCATGGAAACCCAGCCCAAGCACAAAATTGCCCCCCCCCCAAAAAAAAACGTATGTACGATTTCTAATAACAAATACTATACGCAAACAATGGGCAAACTTCATAACTTACACCCCTTTCCCCACGGGCTATGGGAGGGGGCGGTCATATTACCCCTAAATACAGACTTATTGGATCTTTCGACTATGCAGAACAAAAATGGCTATCTAAAAAATTTGATCGGACGACTTTGGGGGAAAAAGGGCATGGGATGGGGGCTAGTTGCTCTACAATCTTTTTGGTCACTTAAAAAGGGCACTAGAACTTTTAATTTTCGTTCGATTGCACCCTCCCCCGATTTTCTAGGACAATTAGTTCGATACGATCACCCCTGAAAAAAATAAAATAAATACAAATCCGCGATCTTTCTTCTGGCAAAAAAATAGCAAAATTCCATATTTTTGTATATAGCAGCTTGAAACTTCTACAGCAGGATTCGCTGATACGCTGAATCTGATGGTGTGATTTTCATTAATCCCTTGACTTTTAATGGTGTTTTCCCCATTTTTCAAAAATCAGGCAAATTCTCTCAAGCTGGTAGGTTTTAATGGGTAACACTAAACTTGATGAATCTTATATATTTGGAATCAGCATAATAAGTCGGCTCTTTTGATGTATCTATTGATATCAAAATGCCATTTTTAGAGTTTCGGTTACAACTGAGCCGAGTCGCTCCTTACTTACAGCTCGTTACCACAAATTGTTTGATAGTAACCCAAATGCTAGGTGATGGTTTTCGATATCATATTTTCCCATTCGTAGTAAAAATGTATACAAGAGGAAAATAGAACAAAATGTGGGAAAAGAGTAAGGAAAAAGTAATAAGCCATGAAAAAAAGAACAGTAAAAAGAAAAGAGAAATATTTTAAACTACTTAGTGCAAAATAATTGCCCAAACACTAGGTGATATTAGGTCCCTTTTTTCTTTTTTTCAGTTGCAACAAAAATCAACACAAAAAAAAAAAAAATGGAGAACAGAAAAAAAAATAAGTAATACACCATGAAAAAAGAGGGAAAAAACTGGGAATTACTTCATATTAAATATTTGTCCAAATGCTACGTAGTGGTTTCGGGTATCTTTTTCCAGTTGCAGTGAAAATCTACGCACGAGGGAATAACAAAAATGGAGAAAAGAGAAAAGGCATACACCATGAAAAAAGAAAAACAGAAGAGGAACAAAAAGCCTGAATTACTTCGTGTGAAATAATCGTCCAAATACTCGGTGAAGGTTTCCGGTATCTTGTTTTTCCAGTAGCAACAAAAATCTGTGCAGGAACACCAAGTTTCTTCAATATGTTATGCATCTTCTTTTTCAAATCGCCAACTTTATATTTTCCTCCACTTATTCCTGCTTGATTGGTTATAATCACAATTTTAAATCCACAAGCAATTAAGGATTTCAGTTTCTTTGGAATTTCTGGAAACAGTATTTTCCAGTCAGAGGCGTCTCTCGGAAATCTGAGTCCTGACATTGTTGTGATTATGGTACCATCCAAATCAAAAGCAGCGATCTAAAAGATTTTGAAGTTTTACTGACTTCATTAAGGATTTAAGAATTTTCGCAGTGGAAGATTGGATTTTGTTTTCGGTTTTTTTTTTGTTGTTTTTTTTTTGTTGGTATATTTTTTCTTCTCTCCTGTGAAAAAGGAGTTAATCTAAAAAAATTTGAAGTTTTATTGACTTCATTCATGATATAAGCAATTTCTGATCTAGGAGATCAGATTTAGTTTTTCGTTTTTTTTTTCCTCTTTTTTTTGTTCATAATTTTTGTTTTTGCAAACCAGCTAACCTTGACTACCGTTGAGGTCAGATGTCGTCATCCGACTAATAACTCCAACTAAAATGAAAAAAAAAACCTAAAAAAACTCCAAATTTTACCGACAGAGAAACTTCGTCGAGTAAACAAAGGGATATAAAATCTAAGCTGTTTGACTATCAAACTATAAAAAGTTACCAAGTTACCAAAAAGTTACCATCTACTTTTACCAAGCTCATTACTAGAGAACACATTTGAATAATTGCTTTTTTTTCCCTGACATGGTTTTTTATATAGGTCAATTATACCAACCAGTTACAAAAAAAAATTCTCGCCTGTTAAAGAGGAGTATTTAATTTTTAGCACTTAGACATATTATCATAATTTATGTTGATTTTTGAATTTATTTTGCTTATTTTTTATTTATTGAATTTTTTGTTTTTGCAGGACATTATTTACCTATGTTTGTGCTGAGCTTATATAAATATAAGCTCATATATGCTGAGCTTATATACATGCTGAGCTTATATGAGCAGATCAGGGTTATTTTATACGAGGAACCCTCAGTCCAAAACTCTAAATATTTTGAGTTAGAAGAGAAAAATAGTGGAAAAGAGAAAATACCAGTAATATGTATAGCAGTGAATTCAAGGCCCTTCAGAAGTCATGCAAGACGGTGCTTTTTGATAACATAAAACTGTTGAAAATTATTTTTATTGAATATGTAAGGCAATATAATAAACCTTTCTACATGTTCCAATTTATCATTTAAACGGGCGCTAACCTTCAAGCAGAAGGACAAAAATGAATAATCCTTAACTCAATTATAAATTAACAGTAAATGACGGAGAACTAAAGGTAAAATAACGGACGGAAAATAGTGAAAAGAGAGTAACAAACCAAGAAAGAATTATTCCACTCACTGTTCGCTAAGCTTCAATCGGGTAACTGATTTTATTTTCTATTTTACCCCTCTTCTTAAAAACGCTGGCTAGAACGCCAATTTTATAGAGTCTGATTTCTATTTTTTTCAAAAACTACCAAAAGTTCAAAAGTGTTTTTTTTTTTATGAAAGCAGAGGAAGATTCAATAAAAAAAAACATTCAAAAAACATTAACTTTCTAAAGTATGCTATTCCTTTTAAAAAATTCAAAAGTTTAGGAACGATAATGTGCTCGCGTCTGTTTTAATCCATTACCACCGGAAACCTCTGTCACCCCCCCCCCCAAAAAAAAAAAATAGCATAGCTATATTATGTTCCTCTTCAATACAGCAAAGGAAGAAAAGATGCAGTAAGTTCCTAAGACTCAATTTGACTCTACTTCAAATAATCTTTTGATTCAATGCCTACTGGTAAAATAGAGAATAGATAAGTTAGAAATTAGGTGAAATGAGGCGGATTATATAATAAATGATGCGTCCCCCCTAATTTATTGATTCAAATTTAAGTGTTAAGAAGTTTTGAAGCAAATGAGCATATAAAGAGCAAGTAGTATGTAACATGCTTTAGATTGGATTCGAGTTTACATGAGGTCCTTGCATATTTGTTTAAACATAGTCTTTCTACAGGATACTGTCTAATATATTGGGAAAGAGCCCTATAAGCAAAAAGGTTGCAAAACTACAGACCAATTTTCCTAATGCTATGAAAAAAACTTATTGCTGCTCACATTCAATATTTTTTAACAGAACTAACTTTGGGTGGAAGGTAAAAAAGGTTAAAAAAGAAGTAAACAATCCACCCTTGGGTGGGGTTCGGTTAGTTGCGACAGTGATAGACTCCAAAATGGGATTTGACATGAACTTTCCCGGAGGAGCTTGATACGAAACTGGAGAGTTTAGAATTTAACAATGAAATCAAGTCAATAATAATGTAAGATAGTTTGCGAAGTAGTAGAATAGGAGTAGGAGAAGGTAGGAGAAATAGGAGAAATAGGAGAAATAAATAGGAGAAATAAAAAGTAGGAGAAATAAATAGTTTGCGAAGTAGGAGAAGATACCTTAGGGAGGAAAGTTAGAAACGCAACTAGGAATATTTACAAAAACACTTTAAGCTTGGTAGTAGTAATGTTTTGGCTGATATATCATTTATGAACCAAAGCAAACGAGCACAATAGTAAGACATTGTATCCACATATTCAGAATCTAAGAGTAAGAAGTAAGTCTGGACTTGTCTAAGTTATTTTAAATCCAAGTGTCCCCATATCATTGAAAAAAAATACTGCCCCCCCCCCCTCCTAAATTTGCATCATTGATCTTAGATACTTGTCTGAACGACCGTACATCAAGCAATAAGCTTCACGATAAATATGGCTCAATTCGACTTTCTAGGGTTATAGTGAAAGAAAGGTTAAATTAACTAGGGCATGTTTTATGAATTGCCAAAGATTGTGTTTTTGGCCATCGATTGGAGACCATATGAAAATCAGGTGGTCCCGGAACGGCGTTAGAAGAGATTATAAGGAAGGAATTAAAGGAAATTGGAACATCTTAGGAGGGGGTACACCTCAACTATGCCATTTGAGTTACACTCAACATATGGATCGATTTTTCTTTCTTCTCTTGATTTCAGAAGAGATCATACTGATGTAGGAAAGAAAAAGAATTGCGAGAAGCATAACGAGTATTAACGTTTCTTCATTCCCTAAACTGTCTCATGTTCATAAACCAAACAGATTACAAACAGATTAGACAGTTGGCGGCTACTGAAGAAAAATACCAAATGCATTTTTATTATAAAGGAATACATCAAAGGAATCAGTTACCAGGTCAAGCTATCGAAGCAGTGCAAAAACTGCATGGTCTGATCAGTTGTGTATGTGTTTTTCACATTTTTATAGTTTTTTCTCTCTTTTTTATTACGTTTGTGTATGTTATGTTACAATAACCAGATTTTGCAAAACATTTCAATTTTTTTATAGAAAAAAGAACTGCAATCTTGGCTAGACACAGCTTACAAAAGGAAAAAACTGCCTCTATCTTCCCTAAAATCCTCACTCTTGCAACCTATAGGGATCATGGATGAAGCTCATACAACGAGTTTCATACTACAAGCTACAATGGGCTCATACAATGAGGAGGCAAAAGAGAGGAGTAGAAAGGGATAACTGTACCAAGATGGTATACAAGAAATTTGCCAAAGAGCTCGGAACTACTCTGAGGCTGTTAATGTTTCACCATTTTCGATTCATTGAGAAGCTCCCCTAATAACCTCTACAACAAGATAAAGCAACACTCTGATATAAAATACCCTGTAGTTTATGTCAGGTATGAGATATTAGGTATGTCTCATTGTATAAGATGAAGCTCAAACAATAAGGAGGCAAAAGAGAGGAGTAGATAGGGATAACTTGGTCAAGATGGTATACAACAAATTTACCCTAAAGCTCGCACCTGCTCTAAGGTGATTAATGCTTCACCATTTTTGTATTATTTTGAGAAGCTCCCTAATAGCCTCTACAACAAGATAAAGCAACACTCTGATATAAAATACCCTGTAGTTTATGTCAGGTATGAGATATTAGGTATGTCTCATTGTATAAGATGAAGCTCAAACAATAAGGAGGCAAAAGAGAGGAGTAGATAGGGATAACTTGGCCAAGATGGTATACAAAAAAAATACCCTAAAGCTCGCACCTGCTCTAAGGTGATTAATGCTTCACCATTTTTGTATTATTTTGAGAAGCTCCCTAATAGCCTCTACAACAAGATAAAGCAACACTCTGATATAAAATACCATGTAGTTTATGTCAGGTATATCTCATTGTATGAGATGAAGCTCAAACAATAAGGAGGCAAAAGAGAGGAGTAAATAGAGATAACTTGGCCAAGATGGTATATAACAAATTTACCCTAAAACTCGGACCTGCTATCAGGTGGTTAATGCTTCACCATTTTTGTTTTATTTCGAGAAACTTCCTAATAGCCACTACAACTAGATAAAGCAATACTCTGATATAAATACTGTCTAGTTTATGTCAGGTATGAGATTCCAGGTATATCTCATTGTAGAGATCAAGCTCATGTAATGAGGAGGCAAAAGAGAGGAGTAGATAGGGATAACTGTACCAAGATATTATATAAGAAATTTACCTTAGAGCTCGGAACTGCTCCTTTTTCTGTAAAAATCAACAGCTTTCCATCATCAATAGACTCCCAACTAGAGTCTGCAGCAATAATCTTTCCTTCTAAAAATGATGAAATGCCTCTTGGCTGAACAGTTCGTCCAGTATCAGACAACCCTGTCTCTTGTCTTTTAGCATTCAATCCTTTTTCATGGTCAATATCAGTATCACTTAAAGTTCTTTTAATTCCTTCCTCTTTATCATCATTTTCTACCTCCTTTTCAGGCCTCTTCCTCCCTGGAGACTTATCATCAGTCAGGCTTATGTCACTCAATTTTCTTTTTATGCTTTCACCCTTGTTTGTTTCTGCTTCTGTGTAAGGTTTTACTAGTAATTTGTATTTATACTTATTTTCAAGTAATTCAAGGCTATCACCATTTGACATTTGAACAGTTTCACCCGTTTTTAACAGTAGGCCATTGACTATTGAAGGATGCCCTCCAGTAACTGTAACCTGAGCTTTACCATCATCATAGTTGCATGAAAA
This sequence comes from Artemia sinica, assembly GCA_027921565.1. Lineage (NCBI taxonomy): Eukaryota > Metazoa > Arthropoda > Branchiopoda > Anostraca > Artemiidae > Artemia > Artemia sinica. Next base: position 60,554,637 of record CM051261.1, read on the forward strand.
CTCGACTAAAAATAAATTGGAAAAGACATTAAAACGACGTATTTTCAGCTCAACACCTTTAATTAGGTGTTGTTTTCTTAGACCACACTGCCGTTCTAAGACGAACAAATAAACTTTCAAATGGGGATCAATCCATTTATTTAGACGGTGAAAAAAACAGGTACAAAAGTCCAGATATTTCGATCACATATACAGCGACCGTCTTCAGTAGAAATACTAAAATAATAAAATTGAAACTAGCATATTTATATACAACAAAATAAATAATTTTTCGGGTCATTCACAAAATAATGAACTTCCGGATTATTCACTAGATTATTTTCAGAGAGAGTTCATTGACAAAGTTCATTCAAAGTTATCGATGTAAATTTTCTTCTTTATTCTTGCCTAAATGTAACACAAATTTCCAATGAAAGGGGCAAAGCTTTCCGTGTCTTCTAATTGCAAACCAAATGTTGAGTTTATAGATGTTTACTGGGTTGGTCACATTTCCCCATATATACGACGTATTTTCGACATGACACCTTTAAATTAGGTGTTGTTTTCTTAGACCACACTGCCGTTCTATGACGAAAAAAAAATTTCAAATGGGGATAAATCCATTTATTTAGACAGTGAAAAAAAAAACAGGTACAAAAGTCCAGATATTTCGATCACATATACAGTGACCGTCTTCTACCTGTTTTTTCAATGTCTAAATAAATAGATTTATCCCCATTTGAAAGTTTATTTTTTCGATATAATACATAAGCTTGGTAATTTCAAATTTCAGTCCAAGAAATGTTATTTATAGTCATCAATCAAAAGACTATTAATAAAAGGGTAAAAAAATTAAAATAGTAAAAAAAAAATATAAAATAACAGGAAAAAATATAAAAACAAAAAAAACTAGCAAAACAAAGCACGATAAAATGAAAAAAAAACACACAAACACTAAAAAAAGAAAAAAAAGAAGGAAAATCCCGATGAAACAAAATCCAGTCACATAGCAGTACATAAGACAGGATGTCTGCTACATATTATTGTACATATATGTCTTTATAAGAAAATTTGTTTATTTTTAATTGTCATACAATTTTTATCCAAATTAATGGATTTTTAATTCAGTTTTAAATAAAAAGGCAGCGTGGTCTAAAAAATGACTTATAATTAAAATGAAACGTACTCTGTCTCTTTATATAAACAAAACTAACAGGCATGAAGTAAGACAAGCACTAAATGAAAAACAAGAAGTTTATATGAGAATTTCTGAAGGTAGTGATTAAAACAAAACCTAGGCGAATATTTCGGCTATACGACTAATATTTCGGCTATACGTACTCGGTCTCTTTATATAAACAAAACTAACAAGTATGAAGTAAGACTAATACTAAATGAAAAACAAGAATTTTAGATGAGAATTTCTGAAGGTAGTGATTAAAACAAAACCTAGGCGAATATTTCGGCTATACGACTAATATTTCGGCTATACGTACTCGGTCTCTTTATATAAACAAAACTAACAAGTATGAAGTAAGACTAATACTAAATGAAAAACAAGAAGTTTAGATGAGAATTTCTGAAGGTAGTGATTAAAACAAAACCTAGGCGAATATTTCGGCTATACGACTAATATTTCGGCTATACGTACTCGGTCTCTTTATATAAACAAAACTAACAAGTATGAAGTAAGACTAATACTAAATGAAAAACAAGAAGTTTATATGAGAATTTCTGAAGGTAGTGATTAAAACAAAACCTAGGCGAATATTTCGGCTATACGACTAATATTTCGGCTATACGTACTCGGTCTCTTTATATAAACAAAACTAACAAGTATGAAGTAAGACTAATACTAAATGAAAAACAAGAATTTTAGATGAGAATTTCTGAAGGTAGTGATTAAAACAAAACCTAGGCGAATATTTCGGCTATACGACTAATATTTCGGCTATACGTACTCGGTCTCTTTATATAAACAAAACTAACAAGTATGAAGTAAGACTAATACTAAATGAAAAACAAGAAGTTTAGATGAGAATTTCTGAAGGTAGTGATTAAAACAAAACCTAGGCGAATATTTCGGCTATACGACTAATATTTCGGCTATACGTACTCGGTCTCTTTATATAAACAAAACTAACAAGTATGAAGTAAGACTAATACTAAATGAAAAACAAGAATTTTAGATGAGAATTTCTGAAGGTAGTGATTAAAACAAAACCTAGGCGAATATTTCGGCTATACGACTAATATTTCGGCTATACGTACTCGGTCTCTTTATATAAACAAAACTAACAAGTATGAAGTAAGACTAATACTAAATGAAAAACAAGAATTTTAGATGAGAATTTCTGAAGGTAGTGATTAAAACAAAACCTAGGCGAATATTTCGGCTATACGACTAATATTTCGGCTATACGTACTCGGTCTCTTTATATAAACAAAACTAACAAGTATGAAGTAAGACTAATACTAAATGAAAAACAAGAAGTTTAGATGAGAATTTCTGAAGGTAGTGATTAAAACAAAACCTAGGCGAATATTTCGGCTATACGACTAATATTTCGGCTATACGTACTGGGTCTCTTTATATAAACAAAACTAACAAGTATGAAGTAAGACTAATACTAAATGAAAAACAAGAAGTTTATATGAGAATTTCTGAAGGTAGTGATTAAAACAAAACCTAGGCGAATATTTCGGCTATACGACTAATATTTCGGCTATACGTACTCGGTCTCTTTATATAAACAAAACTAACAAGTATGAAGTAAGACTAATACTAAATGAAAAACAAGAATTTTAGATGAGAATTTCTGAAGGTAGTGATTAAAACAAAACCTAGGCGAATATTTCGGCTATACGACTAATATTTCGGCTATACGTACTCGGTCTCTTTATATAAACAAAACTAACAAGTATGAAGTAAGACTAATACTAAATGAAAAACAAGAATTTTGGATGAGAATTTCTGAAGGTAGTGATTAAAACAAAACCTAGGCGAATATTTCGGCTATACGACTAATATTGCGGCTATACGTACTTGTTCTCTTTATATAAACAAAACTAACAAGTATGAAGTAAGACTAATACTAAATGAAAAACAAGAAGTTTAGATGAGAATTTCTGAAGGTAGTGATTAAAACAAAACCTAGGCGAATATTTCGGCTATACGACTAATATTTCGGCTATACGTACTCGGTATCTTTATATAAACAAAACTAACAAGTATGAAGTAATACTAATACTAAATGAAAACAAGAAGTTTAAACGAGAATTTCTGAAGGTAGTGATTGAAACAAAACCTAGGCGAATATTTCGGCTATACGACTAATATTTCGGCTATACATACTCGGTCTCTTTATATAAACAAAACTAACAAGTATGAAGTAAGACTAATATTAAATGAAAAACAAGAAGTTTAGATGAGAATTTCTGAAGGTAGTGATTAAAACAAAACCTAGGCGAATATTTCGGCTATACGACTAATATTTCGGCTATACGTACTCGGTATCTTTATATAAACAAAACTAACAAGTATGAAGTAATACTAATACTAAATGAAAAACAAGAAGTTTAGACGAGAATTTCTGAAGGTAGTGATTGAAACAAAACCTAGGCGAATATTTCGGCTATACGACTAATATTTCGGCTATACATACTCGGTCTCTTTATATAAACAAAACTAACAAGTATGAAGTAAGACTAATACTAAATGAAAAACAAGAAGTTTAGATGAGAATTTCTGAAGGTAGTGATTAAAACAAAACCTAGGCGAATATTTCGGCTATACGACTAATATTTCGGCTATACGTACTCGGTATCTTTATATAAACAAAACTAACAAGTATGAAGTAATACTAATACTAAATGAAAAACAAGAAGTTTAGACGAGAATTTCTGAAGGTAGTGATTGAAACAAAACCTAGGCGAATATTTCGGCTATACGACTAATATTTCGGCTATACATACTCGGTCTCTTTATATAAACAAAACTAACAAGTATGAAGTAAGACTAATATTAAATGAAAAACAAGAAGTTTAGATGAGAATTTCTGAAGGTAGTGATTAAAACAAAACCTAGGCGAATATTTCGGCTATACGACTAATATTTCGGCTATACGTACTCGGTCTCTGTATATAAACAAAACTAACAAGTATGAAGTAAGACTAATACTAAATGAAAAACAAGAATTTTAGATGAGAATTTCTGAAGGTAGTGATTAAAACAAAACCTAGGCGAATATTTCGGCGATACGACTAATAGCCTACGTAGTTGTGTAAGACACGCTTTATTAATAAGAACGGCAAATACATAAACGGCAGTGTTGTCTGACCCTTATTGCGACCAGAGCGGGGTTATTAGCACAGGGGCGGTTGTAAGGGAGTCAGGGGGAGCTGAAAAAAGGAAACAGGTGTATCTTTAAGCCAAATTTAGCACATTTTTGTCAGGGAGGGGAGCATTTGTGTTTTGAATTACAGAATCGAATCTTTCTCCTGTGGGGTTTTGTTCTCTACGGATTTTTTTTTAAATGGCGGTGTTTAAATACAAAATTCAAACAAAACATTGATGCTTCATTCAATTTAATTCTATTAATTTAGCCTAAAGTTGGCCTACGTGACATTCTTGCTTTAAAAGGGGAATATATATATATATATATATATATATATAAATATATATATATATATATATATATATATATATATATATATATATATATATATATAAATGGGGACAAAAAAACCTTTTATTGCGGAAACAATAGTTTATGCAGGAAAAATCTCTTTTATTTTTTAGAAGCAAATACACTAAAAGAGACCCTTACCTCAAAGATTCATTGTGAACAAGTTCAACTTTAACACAGAAATTGATGGTTCAGGGGGTGTGAACGTCCTCACATTTTTAGGATAACCCTGGATATGGTATTAAAAATGAACCGACATTAAATATATTAAAAAAAAAACAACAGTTATTTCAATAAAATAGAAAAGGGAAATTGAACCTGAAACTAACAAAAATTATTCCGTATTTGAGGAGGCCTTATCCCGTAAGGACAATAGGCAAGTAAAACCCTTTTAACTACCAATTAGCTTTAATTAAAAAATAAAAATGGTTTTAATTAAATAAAAAAAATTGGTTTTAAATAAAAATGGTTTTAATAAAGCACTAGCAAAACTTTAGCGAACAAAGCAGAAGGTTGAGGGGGGGGGGGCTTATATATATTTATACAATATTTACATTCAATATTTTATTTTCGTTTTTAAGTTTCAGCGTCACCCTACTTTCATTTGAGCAAAACTTCTTTCATTACTTGATAGAACTAGCAGCCGCTGTCCTTTGAGTACATAATTCCCCCCTCCCTGGTGTTGTTCATCAAAATATGAAAATTAATAATAGAATAGACATTTCTAAGTAAAATTACTTACTTTGATCCCTCGACAATTTACTATCCTTGATTTTTGTCAGTTCCCCTCTCCCAATCTTAATTAGTGATATGTTGCCTGGTTCAAGTTGAATCGGCTTGTACTGAAGAAAATTAACAGGGTTCAGAATAAATTGATACTTCATGTTCCTTGCTCGAATCAGTAGAGCTCTAAATAAGTTCAGGATTTTGAAGTTTGAACAACTTTGAAATTACTATGTCAAGACCTGAAAAATAACACAATGCATAAATAGGGGCATACAGGCCTACCCTTAAGGGCATGGTGTAGGGGGAGGGGGGTCCAAGCGCAAAAGACATGCAATCTAAGGGCGACATCTTTCTGGGAGAGGGTACATGGGCATTCCAAAACATTTTTTCAGGGAGAGGGGGGCTAAAGCACAGAGTTCTGGTGAAAGGAGATTCCCTCACTTCTATCTAGTTTTCACTTATTCGTCCTGCGCAATCAAAAACAAAAAAAAATTAAAAAAACTCACACTTTTTTGTAGAAAGTAAAATTTAGAATTACAATTTGCGAAATGACCAGTTTTTCTGTAGCAGCTATCGGGATAGTTACTAGCCATTTTTTTTTTTTTTTGGGGGGGGGAGGAGTTTTACCGACAGGTTGTTCATTTTTTTACTGTTTTTATCAATAGTTAGCATAACGTCTGTTTTGAGTACGATACGTAAAATCACTGCACGATTCAGTAAAACCGCTGCGTTTCCCGACTGAGATTAAGATTCCGGTAAAAGTTATGTCATTACTTCCACGCTCTTTATTTAGCCAAATAAAAAATTATACCACAACCTTTAAAATCACGGCAAGAGTCGGTAAAACTGCTGCGTTTACCGACCGAACTCGAGATATCTGTAGATGAAATGTCATTATTTTCGTGGTCTTTATCTAACCAAACAAAAATTTTTGGCAGAGTCGGAAAAACCGTGGTGCTTCGCGCCACAATTTTTTTTACCGAGTGCCCAAAAGCATTAGGGGGGCGTCCCCCACATACTTGACGGCCCTAGCAGCTATAACACCTTCAATAACAAGAGTCCTTTGGAAGGGAGACTTCAGCTGCTAAGCCCCCCCCCCCTCCACATGGGTATTCCCCTGAACAAGTAAAATATAAAATATAATAACAACAAGTAAAAATAAAGTAATTAGGTACCGTATATTTTTTTCAGGTTGTTGTAAGAAAAGAAGAATTATATTTATAAAACAAATCAAATAATACGAAATTGGCAAAAGTAAAACAATAAAATAAACAGGGCCAATGATTAAAACAAATCGAATATTTGAGTTAAAAAGAGTAAAGACTATAAGGGGGCAAACTACACATTCTATATCTTGATACAGAGGGGCACGTAGCCAAATTCTTTGGTGGGGGGCTGCCTAAGAACTCCCTCCCAAAAACGTGCATTGGCATCCTGAGCTTTCATTCGAGATTCTATCGGAACTTCTTCTTTGGGGACTCCTCTCCCCTTTTTAATGCAGTCACTCCACAGCGCTGTGTAATTTCTCTAAAAAATTGGCCTTGCTGTCCTTATTTTGGCCTTAATTTGATCTTGAGTATAAATTCACATAATTGAAAGACCTTCCATAACTACCTAAGACATTCCTCCGAAAAAAGTGCGTTGACGGCCTGAATTTTGATTGGAGATTCTATCAGAACTTTTTTTGGGGGACTCCTCTCCCCTATTTTAATGCAGTCATTCCACAGTGCTGTGTAATTTCTCTAAAAAATTAAAAGTGGTTGCTGTTAGAATTCTAGTTGCAAACAGTGGATAATGGGCATACGTCCTGGAATAAAATCCGTTTTTTAGATTCATATAGTTTTTTCCCCAAGGCTCTGAGTCAACTAATTCAGGTGCAGAAAAGTGACAGTTTCGATAGTTTCCCTCTGCTTAAACATAACTTTCCCAACAATGAAATATATAACTTACTAACTTGTAAAGGCATATATGCATATGATTATTACAATTCTGGCGCAAGGTTAAGTGAGGAGAAACTCCCCCCCCCCCCCTTGAAGCATTCTATAATTCACTTACCCAGTGAATGCACTGCCGAAGACTATGAATTTGCCAAGAGGTTGGGCTAAGAGGGGCTGTAAAAATGGTTGGGATTATTGTAGAATGTACTTGGCAAGCGACGTGTTAACTCTTTTAGATATTGTCTGCAAGAACACAGACCAAATCTATTCGGAATTCGGCCTAGACATTAGCTATTATTTTCAACACCACACCTAGTGATGGATTTAATTCTAAAATTAATAGAGAGAAAATAGGTTTGATCACCGATATGGATCAACACTTATTTGAAGAAAGATCTATGAGGGGGGGATATGTTTTCACGGGGATCACGTCTTAACAACTGATCCAACTGGACAGAACTCTGTTGACGGCCACGGTGTAAAGCCCAATGCTGTTTTTCTGGACATTAATTCACTATACCCCTCGGCAATGTTTCACTATAGTTTACCATATGGCAATTACAAATGGCTTGAAAATACTTGTGCCTTAGATTTTCCTGATATTCACACTGTCGAGGAAAATGGTCCCCATGATGGTTTTTTGAAATTGACAGTCATATACCTATGGAGCTCCACGACTCTGTTAAAGATTTTGTTTTATCGTTTGTAAATAGACCGGTGTACAAGGACTCTTTGAGTTCATATAATTTGTCTTTGGTCGAGGATCTGGGCATGCATTGGACCCCCTCCAAGCAGAAACTAAATGCAGATCTGGACCCGAAACAGAATATTGTTGTTCACCATGTGCTATTGTGGTGGATGTTGACCAACGGTTTCAGGGTTACAAAGATACACAGAGCCCTGCAATTCGATCAAAAACCCTACTTTAAAAAGTTTAGTTACATGTTTGTCAATAAAACGTTCACAGGCAAAAAGTAAAGTTAAAAAAAATGTATAAACTTATTTTAAATTCAGCTTTTGGGAAAATGTGTGAAAGTGTACGTAACAGATCTCGTTGTGACGTCGTAACCTGCCCCCAAGAATGTGCTCAAATCGTCACCAATCACAACTTCACAACATTCACTGTCATAGACCCGAATATGGTTCTTCTGCACAGAAAAAAGAGAAATGTCGTTCTGAATAAGAATATTGCGGGAGAGAGTTCAGTACTAGAAATTTCCAAGAAACTCATGTTGTCATTCTTTTACAATGTGTGTAAGGTACAATGGCCAAGGGAGGTGGAAGTTCAAGTGTACTATGGAGACACAGATTCTTTAGGCTCTTGTTAAAAGTTAAAACCGAGGAATTTATTGAAAGATTTGGAAAATGTCGTGCACATCAGCTCACAGATGGACTAGACGAATTGGAATGAGAGTATCTACCCCGAGTTGGTGAAGTGTCAGGCCCCCAATCAATTATTAACGTTAAAATAGGAGACGGGAGCGATTTAATATCCAATAGGGTGTTCCCCGGTTCAAAAGTATACTGTGTGGAAACACAAGATAAGGATGTAAAACAAGCGTGCAAAGAAGTGCCTACACACTTTGTAAAAAAGATAATTTCGACATGAGTGTCTACAGAAACTGTGTGGAGAGTAGTTTAGTGCCAAAAGCAAAAGTAATGGCAATTCGCTCATTACAATTTAAAAATTATACTGTTAGAGTGAAAAAAATTACATGTCTTGTATATCCGACAAGGTCTATATACTTGAGGATAGTGTGAAAGTACTCCCCCATGGTCACTACCGTATTTCAGATCGAGTTGAATTTATGGACTATCGAAAACAACTCGGACTGGATAAATTAACTTAGATTCAAAAGTAGTACTACTTGATGGGTGGGTTTTTGGAGGACAACAATTTCCCTATAATATACATTTTATTTTTTTCCATCGTCAACATCATCATCATCATTTAACTTTTGCTGCTGCTATTGTATACAGATTTTTTTTTTCCGCCACAGCGGGACGCCTCCACGCTTTCCGGTCTCCTGGGGGGTGGGGGTTCCCAGCTCGGCCCAGCCTTCGGTCCCGGAGGGGTGGGGGGGTCTCTGTATGACCCTGTGGGGGGGGGGGAGTCCCGGCCCGGCCCTGGGGGGGGGGGGGGATTCTCATCTTTTAAATGTTGTAAATAGTGTTTTATATTCTATTCTCTTAGTCTAGAAATGTGTTCAACTGTGCTGCTGCTGTTCTTGCTGTTGCTGTTGTGCATGCATTATTAAAATACATGTTGTTTTTGTTGTTCTTGTTGTCAATAAATGAAAAATGTGAATCTTAAATTGTTCTCTTCTCTTGCTATTATTGTTGTTGTACAAAAAGGGTTGCTAATAAAAGAAAAAATATGTTTTTGTTGTTCTTGTTGTTGCTATTGAATAACGTACTAGGTAGATGCTGCTCTAAGGGAAATTACTATTTATTCATTAGACAAGTATGGTTTATAGTTAGTTGTAGTCCAAGTGCTATCAACAGCAGTATGTATCAATTTAAAACACCATTCATATCGTTTCTCTGTGGTCCGTCAATGTCGGGGAAAACGACAGTTTTAGCTAAAATAGTTAAAAACTGTAATAAAATGTTTTTGGAAAAACCAAAGAAAATTTACTATTGCTATAGTATTTGGCAAGAGTCCTATGACCAAATAAAAGCTATTGCCACAGCTACATCTATGCCAATACAATTCATACGAGGACTTGATGTTTTCAGTAGTATTGAGCCAAACTCATGGCTGATTATTGATGATTTAGCTGAATCCATTGGACAGTTCTCACAGGAAATGCTACAACTGTTTACTGTTCGCTCTCATCATGAACACATTTCCATAACCCTAGTTCTACACAATCTGTTTCATCAGAGCAAGTGTATGAGGACGCTTGCTTTGAACTGCAGCGTCTATATTATCTACCGAGTTGTTCGTGATTCAAGTTCTGTAATTACTCTCAATAGGGCTGGTCAGTGTGACGTCACACAGCTAGCTTGACGGGTTAAATTCAAAATCTGGGTGAAACGTGGGAACCAAATACAAGCATACTTTATATAAATTTGCTTTTTTTACTTAAAGCTTATTCAATTGACTTTAAAGCAACACCTTAGGTAGGTTTCACAAGAAATGTATGCAAAATGATACTGATCATTGGTGTTTTGCACCTAGGTCAAGCTTTGCAAAGGTACATTTCTCAACTGAAATCTTCAAGACTGTACCAGGATTCCTCTGTGATGATTTAATTTCCTCAAGAATCAGCAGCTACCCATATACAGGGGGGGCAGCAACCCTTTGTTGATTGAGAGGGGCAGTGGGGGTGATCATAGGCTATGATGAATATTTCTATAAATAAAACAAAATATGATCAAAGTGACTATTGTCAAATCAAAATTGTAAATCACAACTACATATTCACCTTCACCTACAACAGTCTAGTTACCCCTCCCCCACAAATGCTTATATAATGCTCAGATAAGTTTTTCAGTTGCCAGTAACCTACTTTGCCTAGGCTAGCCATAATAACTTTTGATAGTATTAATATTTAATTTATTCAAGATTCAGCAGCTACCCATATCCAGGGGGGCAGCAACCCTTTGTTGACCGAGACGGAGCTGAGGATGATCATAATTATATGATGAATACTTTCACAAGTAAAGCAAAACATGGTCAGAGTAATTATTGTCAAATCAAAAGCTTTAAAATTAGGCCTACTTGCAAATCTAGGCAAAAAAAAAAAAAAAAATCAAATCTGACTTATGAATTCATGAGTAATACTTCATATTTTACATATATATATATATATATATATATATATATATATATATATATATATATATATATATATATATATATATATATATATATATATATACATATATATATATATATATATATATATATATATATAATTACATATATATATATATATATATATATATATATATATATATACATATATATACATATATATATATATATATATATATATATATATATAATATATATATATATATATATATATATATATATATATATATATATATATATATATATATATATATATATATATATGTATATATATATATATATATATATATATATATATATATATATATATATATATATATATATATATATATATATATATATAATATAATTTATAAATCAGATTTAAATTTTGGAGCTTGGATTTGAGAATAATTTTGATTTGACAATAATCACTTTAATTATGTTTTGTTTTACATATAGAAATATTCATGATATAGCCTATGATCACTACCACTGCCCCCTCTCAATCAACGAAGGGTTGCTGCCCCTCCCTCTGGATATGGGTAGCTGCTGATCCCTGAGTAAATTAAATCATCATAGAAGAATCCTGATACAATCTTGGTGATTTCAGCTGAGAAATGTACCTTTGCCAAACTTGACCCTGGTGCAAAACACCAATGATCAGTATCACTTTGCATACATTTCTTGTGAAACCTACCTAAAGGGCTTCTTCGAAGTCAATTGGATAAGCTTTAAGAAGAAAAAAGCAAATTTATATAAATTATCCTTGTATTTGGTTCCCACGTTTCACCCAGATTTTGAATTTAGAGCGTCAAGATAGGTGTGTGACGTCAGGACTGACCAGCCCTATAAGCAAATATATCCCGGTGCCCCCAAGTTTCTACTTTCAGCGTACAGTCAGGCGACAAATAAGCCCTACAGGTACATTCTGTTGGATCAATCAGAATACACGTCGTTTTTATGCAAAGGTCTTTCATCATTCTGCTCTGATCAGTGGTCTGAGAACAATGATGAGTATATCATCAAAGTTCTCTCATCATTGTTCTATATGGCAGAAAGATGACGTTTTTTACTATTATCAATGAGCTGTAAGATCTTAGAACAAAGATGAGTTGAAAAACTCATCTTTCCTCCCAAAATACTATCTAACTACCTAAGACTTCCCTCCCAAAAAAGTGCGTTGGCGGCCTGAATTTTCATTGGAGATTCTATCGGAACTTTTTTGGGGGACTCCTCCTCCCCCCTATTTTAATGCAGTCATTCTATAGTGCTGTGTAATTTCTCTAACAAAAATTGGCCTTGTTGTCCTTATTTTAGCCTTAATTTGATCTTGAGTGTAAATTCACATAATTGAAAGACCTTCCATAACTACCTAAGACTTTCCTCCCAAAAAAGTGCGTTGGCGGCCTGAATTTTCATTGGAGATTCTATCGGAACTTTTTTGGGGGACTCCTCCTCCCCCCTATTTTTATGCAGTCATTCCATAGTGCTGTGTAATTTCTCTAAAAAAAATGGCCTTGCTGTCCTTATTTTGACTTCAATTTGATCTTGAGTGTAAATTCACATAATTGAAAGACCTAAGACATTCCTCCCAAGAAAAGTGCGTTGGCGGCCTGAATTTTCATTGGAGATTCTATCAGAGCTTTTTTGGAGGGACTCCTCTCCCCTATTTTAATGCAGTCATTCCATAGTGCTGTGTAATTTCTCTAACAAAAATTGGCCTTGTTGTCCTTATTTTAGCCTTAATTTGATCTTGAGTGTAAATTCACATAATTGAAAGACCTTCCATAACTACCTAAGACTTTCCTCCCAAAAAAGTGCGTTGGCGGCCTGAATTTTGATTGTAGATTCTATCAGAACTTTTTTTTTGGGGGGGGGACTCCTCTCCCCTATTTTAATGCAGTCATTCCATGCTGTGTAATTTCTCTAAAAAAATTGGCCTTGATGTCCTTATTTTGACCTTGAGTGTAAATTCACATGATTGAAAGAGAAATGAGCTTCATGAATATCGAATTTGATGGTAATGGTGTAATAGTAGTAATAAACCAAAAATGGTTAATGAAATGACAGATTTCTGAAAGAGATATATGAGACAGCTGGCTTTTGAATTAGCTATGTTCTTGTTCGTATAGTAATAAGTATCCAGGCAAAAATGTATATGCTCAGAATAATGTTTGTTTAAAAAGAATTAATCGAAGATAAGTTTTTGGATCTAGTATCTTTTTGAGTCACCAAAAAGATCACAACATAGCCTAGTGCTGCCTTCTCCTGTTTTTGGTGCTCAAACTACCAATTTTAGTCCTGAAAGACCAACAGTTTTAAGTTCCACGTTGCCTCACACTTCTGAGACGTCCTGCAACATGGTAATGGACAATGTCCAATACATTTAAATGAAGTCCATCCAAAAAAAAACTCCAAGACATTATTAAAATAGAAAATTCCCGCAGATATTAAATTAGATTACTTTCTTTTGGGATTTTTCGACATTTTTCTCTCAAATCCAACTTTTACAAGCTTCCTGTTTTTTTAATAAACTGTATAATTCTCTTGTTATATTTAGTTAGTAATTTCTGGTGAGTGTTACAACCAAATAAATGTTGTAGGCCTACATTTGTTTTATTCTTTATTCCTAGATTGTCTGTTCCCGAAATATTTCACATTATGCCATTTTTATTTTTATAAAAATATTGCATTTTTACAAGGGAGTTGTAATTTACGCCATCTGATCACCGCCTTAATCCATTTGAGAGCTTTAATGTCTCTTAAACGTATATGTATGCTGTTTTCATCATGTCAGGGCACCCTACCAACCACGTCTCCATTTCGCTAAGTAATCATTGTCAAGTTTGCCTTTAAATGACAGAAGAGAAGTTGTGTTGGCAACTGAGCCACTTAGTAAAATGTAATAGTTGACAGTGCTTCTACAGAACTGCATTCTCCAACTTCTTGGCTTACTTCTAAATATCTTGAGTGGTCATACTATATTCAAGCTTGATATAATCTTAAATTGCAAACGATTTGCCCTGAATCATCCTTTATAGTCCCAGTATTGCTGATCATGCTTAAATCAATTCTAGATTGCAAGAACAACTAGCTAACTTTTTTTTCTGCAACTCTTGCTGACTCTTGTCTAAAGATTGACTCTTGTCTGACTGTTGCAACTCTGCTGACTCTTATCTAAGAGAATCGATTAGGATTGATGCAAAATACAGTGATGCAGTTTGTGTAATCCTTCAATCCTGACAACAACACAAGGGAATTTTATCACAACACTCTAAAATGCTTCTGCAAAGAATTAGTGACAAATTGCTAGGGAGGTGATGCTGTCATGAGAAGGGACATCAATTCTTGCCCTTTAAACTGAGGAAACCATTGAAACTTCTTAGGCAAAGGCTGAAGCTCTTGCTGCGGTCTTTTTTGAGTTTTTAAGTCCTGATGATGATTGCAAGGAAGTCCCACTTTTTTGCATTGCACCCTTGACTGCATCAACAACTCTGCTCTGAAGATGTTGAGCTCAGTTCACTAAGCTCACTATGCCCTGAAGCAACTAAATCATCTGGTCCAGATAACACACTAAATGTTATCCACAAGCACAGCAGTGCCAAATTAGCCAGCCCTCAGACATAATTCTTCTGGCTCTACTTTCATTCATAGTCCATTCCAAGGGTTTGGAAGTCAACCCATTTCATCTTTGTTTCCAAGTCAGATTAAAAAAAAGAAGCTTTTTTTACTGAAAGTAAGGAGCGACATTAAAACTTAAAACGAACTGAAATTATTCCGTACATGAAAGGGGCTGTCCCCTACTCAACGCCTCGCTCTTAACGCTAAAGTTTTTTAATTGTTTAAAATTATAAGTGGTTTTTATCTTGAAAAACTGTAATAAAAGTACTTTCTGGGTCACTTCGAGTTTAATAAATGAAGAATATTGTCATTATAATAAAAAAAATTCCATTACAATGACATTGTAGAACTAGAATGACATTATAATGACAAAATTCTTACTTCACTCTATTCAGAAAATCTCCATTTATCAGACAGCCAAGAGTTGCTTCCTATTGTATTGAATGCCCTCTTCCCCTTTTAATGCCTGTATATAGGCCTAGCTCTAGTCAATACTCTAAACTTCCTGCTTGTGTTGGTTTGCATGATTCGGTGATGATAGTTCATGATCTATCACTCAGACAATTCGTGTACAAGCCCCTTCTTCACTGTATTAAACATGAAGCTTTTTCACTAATATTCCTAGTAGCGTTCCTTACTTTCTTTCCTAAGACACCATCAGCAACTTCACAAATTGCTTTCCTAAAATTTTTCCATCCATCTTCTACATTGTCAAGTTTTAAACTCTCCATTTTAATATTTGACTGTTTCTCTGGAAAGTTTCTCTCAAATTCTCATCCTGGACTCTACCAACATCAAAAATTCTGGGAGTCAGTTGTATATAGGCCTTGCTGATTGTGTTAGTTTGCATGATTTGTACACTTATTTTGCATGAACAGCTGGTTTATAGTGCCAAAATGAATAAAATCAGCAAACTTCTGTAGGCTATATAGTCTAGCATAATACCCAGGCATTTAACGGAGATTACGATGCAGTTAAAGGGGAAGCAACTCTTAAAATCCGATAAATAGAAATATTTAGAATTTTATGAAGCAAAAATTTTGTTATTGCAATTTTTAGGTCAGAACAGGACATAAACTCCTTTGTTACTAAATTTTGTCAAAAAAGGACAAAATGTGTCCTTTTTTATCCAAATAAGTTTTTTGCCATCTCAGAAAGTAGGACTACATGAGTTAGGGAAACGAACTTTCAGGAATAAATCCAGAGGCTAAACTATGCCTGGTAAGGTCTTTTCAAGATTAAATTTTTAAAAAACAAGTTTTTCAACTGAAAGTAAGGAGCAACATTAAAGCTTAAAACAAACAGAAATTATTAGGTATATGAGGGGTTTGTCCCCTAGTCACTTCCTCGCTCTTTACGCTAAAGGTCGAATTTTGTTCCAATTCTTTAAGAATGACCCTTGAATAAGAAAGGCCATTACATTAGAATAGATAGCTCCTTTGAAAGTACTAAAAAAAACTTTAGCGGAAAACGCAAGGTATTGGCTAGGGGACGAGTCTCCTCATATACAAAAAAATTTCTATTCGTTTTAAGTTTTAATGTTACACCTTACTTTCAGTTGAAAAAAATGTTTTTTATTTAATTTCTGATCGTTTTTTAAATAATGCTGGGAAATCCGGCGCGCCCTTCACAGAAATGTCCCTTCCTTCATGAAAACATCCTCCATGGAAAGATCATCCCACGTGATCCCCTCCTCCGATTCCCAACCCACCAGAAAAAATCCCATCTGAAAACGTCTGTATACTTCCCAACAACCAATGCTATATGTAAACAATGGGCAAAGTTCATAGCTTGCAGCCCTTCCCCTGGGGACTGTGGGGGATTAAGTCATCCTCAAAGACATAGTTGTTAGATTTTCAACTATGCTGAACAAAACGGCTATTTTTAAATTTTTATTGGGTGAATTTGGGAAAAAAATGAGCATGGGAGGGGGCCTAGTTGCCCTCCAATTTTCTTGGTCACTTAAAAAGGGCACTAGGACTTTTAATTTCCGTTCGAATGAGCCCTCTCGCAATATTCTAGAACTACTGGATCGACACGATCACCCCTGGAAAAAAACAAACAAATAAACGCGCATCCGTGATCTTTCTTCTGGCAAAAAATACAAAAGTATATTTGCAGATAGGAGCTTGAAACCTCTACAGTAAGGTTTTCTGATACGCTGAATCTGATGGTTTGATTTTCAATAAGATTCAATCACTTATTGGGGGTGTTTTCCCCCTTTTTTGAAAATAAAGCAAATTTTTTCAGGCTCGTAACTTTTGATGGATAAGACCAAACTTGATTAGTGTTTTGGTTACTATTGAGTTGGGTTGCTCTTTACCAACAGTTCATTACCACAAGCTGTTCTATCAAATATTGACTCATTCCTGATTCCCAAGGCTTTATAATCGTTGAAGAGAAGTAGTCTATGCTACAACCATTATCTTTGGTAGCCTACCATAAAAATAGAAAAAAACTTTTCTTGGTTTTTGGTTTCAGCCTGTTCTTTTTTTAATCTGTCAAGGTGCAAAATAACAAGCTTACTCATAATCACTTCCTTGCAGGGAAAGACATTCAACACTGAAAAAATGACAAATTAATCTTCTAACACAGAAATCAGAGAACAAAAAAAAGAGGAATATACCGCTTGATTCCACATCCAATGTTCTTTAAAAAAACATAATAGGCGTTATTATTGCAATTATATTCGAGCCCCCTCCCCCAGGCCCGTATATAGCCCTAGGCTATGTACCATAAAGAACTCTCATTTTTTGGGCTTGCATCATTTTCATAAAATTATAGTAGATAGATAGATTTCTTGAAAAATTCAACACTAAATTTAAACAATAAAACCAAGTACATCATCGTAAACCCTCTGCGAAGCTAAAGGTTTTAGCTTTTTTCTATCTTGGAAAGTATTTAGGCTAGACTTAACTAATCTTTGACAACAAAAAAAGCTTTTTAAATTAGTTTTGGGTTTAAGTCTCTTTCTTTGGCTGCTGGGTTTTGAAAATAAAATTTTTATAATATTAGCAGGATTGTTAATCATATCAAGGCTTTTTTCCAATTTAAAAAAACTATTTTATAAATCACACAATCTTAAAATTTCTGTAAATTTAGTGTATTTTACATTTATCTGCTATTGAAAAGATGAACACACCATATGATGTACTTTTCAGTAAAATAAACTAATTGGTACTTTTACTGATGTGTCCCAAGCCCATTCAGCTCTAATAGGGCCAGATAGAGCCCTAGGTTATTTATAAAAATTTGCTGATTTTGTATGTTTGTTGCTTAAGTCTCATCAATGGTTGGTTCATAATGCCATATAAAGCAAATTGAAAAAAAAAATTACCAATGTTTTGTATACTGCCTATATGGTAACATTGTTGTCTACAGTCTCCTCTGGAGGAGACACTATCATAGGCAGCGCAGTCGCGCTGTCAGAGGCAACGCTTCAGCGTTGCCTATGATAAAGGCCATACGTCTCCAATGTTTTATTATTTATTATTTTTTTCCCAGAGGCACTTCATATGGAAGGGGTCGTCGTAGAAACTTCAAAGGGGGCTCATTCGATTGGAAATCGAGAATTCTAGTGCCTTTTTTAAATGCCCTTTTTTAATAAAAAGTGATTGGAGGGCACCTAGCCCCCCCCCCATCATTCCCCAAAACACATCCGATAAAAATTTTGAGATAGCCATTTTGTTCAGCGTAGTTGATTTCCAGATAGAGAATATGTTTTTGAGGAGGACACTCCCCCACAACCCTCAGGGCAAGGGTTTTAAGTTATTCCCTGGGGACATATAAGATTTTTTATAGAAGGCGTTGTCGTAGAAACTTCAAAAAAGGCTCATTCGATTGAAAATTCAAAGGGCTAGTACCCTTTTTAATAGTCGAATGAAATTGGGAGGCAACTAGTCCCCCCACGCCCATCATTCCCCCAAACACATCCAATCAAAATTTTGACATAGCCATTTTGTTCAGCGTAGTTGATTTCCAGATAGAAAATATGTTTTTGAGGAGGACACTCCCCCACAACCCTCAAGGCAAGGGTTTTAAGTTATGCCCTGGGGGCATATAAGGTTTTTATAGAAGGCGTTGTCGTAGAAACTTCAAAAAAGGCTCATTCGATTGGAAATTCAAAGGGATAGTGACCTTTTTAGTAGTCGAAAGTGATTGAAGGACAACTAACCCCCCCTCCCCCCACCGCAACCATCATTCCCCCAAACACATCAAATCTAAATTTTGAGATAGCCATTATGTTCAGCGTAGTTGATTTCCAGATAGAGAATATGTTTTTGAGGAGGACACTCCCTCACAACCCTCAGGGCAAGGGTTTTAAATTATGCCCTGGGGACATATAAGGTTTTTATAGAAGGCGTTGTCGTAGAAACTTCAAAAAAGGCTCATTCGATTGGAAATTCAAAGGGCTAGTGCCCTTTTTAATAGTCAAAAGTGATTGGAAGGCGACCAACACCCCTTCCACGCCCACCTTTTCCCGAAAAATGTCCAATCAAAATTTAAATATAGCCATTTTGTTCAGCGTAGTTGATTTCTAGATAGAAAATATGTTTTTGAGGAGGACACTCCCCCACAATCCTCGGGGCAAGTGTTTTACAAGTTATGCCCTGGGGGCATATAAGGTTTTTATAGAAGGTGTTGATGTAGAAACTTCAAAACAGGCTCATTCGATTGGAAATTCAAAGGGCTAGTACCCTTTTTAATAGTCGAAAGTGACTGAAGGGCAACTAGCCCCCCCACGCCCATCATTCCCCCAATCATATCCAGTAAAAATTTTGAGATAGCCATTTTGTTCATCCTTATTGATTTCCAGATAGAAAATATGTTTTTGAGGAGGACACTCCCCCACAATCCTCGGGGCAAGTGTTTTAAGTTATGCCCTGGGGGCATATAAGGTTTTTATAGAAGGCGTTGTCGTAAAAACTTCAAAACAGGCTCATTCGATTGGAAATTCAAAGGGCTAGTACCTTTTTAATAGTCGAAAGTGATTGGAGGTTAACTAGCCCCCCACGCCCATCATTCCCCCAAATACATCCAATCAAAACTTTCAGATAGCCATTTTGTTCAGCGTAGTTGATTTCCAGATAGAAAATATGTTTTTGAGGAGGACACTCCCCCAAAACCATCAGGGCAAGGGTTTTAAGTTATGCCCTGGGGGCATATAAGGTTTTTATAGAAGGCGTTGTCGTAAAAACTTCAAAACAGGCTCATTCAATTGGAAATTCAAAGGGCTAGTGCCCTTTTTAATAGTCGAAAGTGATTGGAGGGCAACCAGCCCACGCCCATCACGCCCCACGCCCAGTATGTATTCTAGCTAGAACTAAATGTATTTCAAATGATAAAAAGTCTGATAAGAATGTTAATAAGGAGAAGAGATTATATTTACCTATAACTTTTATAAGTAAACAAATAGAGGATATAAATTTACCTGGAATTTTAAACCAGGCTGATGTGAAACAGGCCCTTCCTAGTAATTTAAAGTATAAGAATAATCCGACCATAACATATAAATTTTCAAAAACGATAGGACAAATGATTTTTAATTATAATTTAATACTTAAGAATTTTGACACGGATAGTAATTGGAAACCTATTTGCAAGTGTGACCAATTGTTATCATTTGTTAATCCAACTTACGAACATATTATTACAGGTGATTTAACAATAATAGAGCATATTGAATTGCAGAATATAATGAAAATGGGGGCTAAATTCCGTCTTTCAAATCATCTAAAACCCTCGAATCTGCTTAGAGGGTTAAATAATAATCTAGAAATATTTATTGATAATTGGTGCAAAAAAGAGAAAATTAATAAAAATAGTTTTCAGAGTTGGAAAAATTTAATTATTAATAAGGTTAGAAATAAGATATATAAGAGGGCAAATAAGCATGATAATGATGTAGTTTTTTATAATTCTAAGATAAAACAAGCGATTGATAATATAAAGAGGGATTTTGTAATTGTACCCATTGATAAAGCGAATAATAATTTTGCAATAATTTGTCAGAAGCTTTATTGTGATGTTTTAACAAAGGAGCTTAGTACAACAAATACATATAAAAAGGTTCAAGATGTTAATAATAGTCTATTGATTGGAATAGAGGATATACTTTTTAAAAAATTTAATATTAAGGTTAATGATAATGATAAAAATTTTCCGTTTTTATATTGGACGGCAAAATTTCATAAAAATCCCCCGAAACCACGCTTTATTGCGGGTGCAGCAAGGTGCCCGACCAGAGTTGCGGCCACTGACCTTTCGCGTATTTTAGGAGAAATTAAAAATAAATTTGAGGCATATTGCTCGGGAATTAAAAAATTTTCTAAGTTTAACCCATACTGGAGTGTTAATAATTCGCTGCAAGTAATAGACTCTCTTGCTTTAGTTTCAGCCAAAAGAGTGGACTCGTTTGATTTCACTACATTATATACAAATTTACCCATTAATTTAGTATTTATAAATTTAAAAAAGATTATTAAGAAAGCTTTCTTTTGTCTAATTTGCCGTTTTTAAAAATTGATACGTATAATAAGAAGGCGAGATGGACTAATTATTTTAATAGTACCACTAGCTCAAGATGTTATAGCCTAGATATGATTTTTGATCTACTAGAATTTGTTCTTTTTAATACGTATATAAAATTTAATGGTAATCTATATAATCAAAGTAATGGAATTCCTGTGGGGGGTAATGCCAGTCCAGTTATAGCGGACCTATTTTTAAATTATTTAGAATATGATTATATGATGGATAAAAAGAATCCAAGTAACATAAAGTATTTGCTCTCAAATAATAAAAGATATTTAGATGACCTTCTGGTGATAAATTGTTCAAATTTTTTAGAGATTTCAAGTAAAATATATCCACCAGAGTTAAAGCTGGAATCCAGTAATGGAAATGGCAAATATGACCATTTTCTAGATTTAGAGATTAATGTGGCACCTAATAATACAATAATTTTTAAAATATATAATAAAACAGACGATTTTAATTTTGAAATAGTCAATTTTCCATTTCCAAAAAGTAATATTCATTCGAATACAACATATTCATCGTATTTTTCCCAACTATTTAGATATGCAAGAATTTGTACTAATTACATCGATTTTAGAAATAGATGTATGTTACTTAGCAAGAAGCTAATCGTAAGAGGTTTTTCCGCCAATAAACTTGCTTGGCAATTTAAAAAGCTTTGTTTTAAGTTTAATCAGCTTTTACAAAAGTATAATAAAAGTTATCAAGATATCTTGAATGATATTTTACGGTAACTTGTTGAAGGAATCTGGTTTATCTTCCCTTTAGTTTAGGGTAGATTGCGACACATGTGGTAAAGATTAAGGTGGGATATTCGGAATTTAATTCTTAGAATTTGAGTGAGAGTGAAATTGTTCCGGGGGAGGGCTAGTGCTATTTATTTATTTGTATTTAAATCGGCTGAAGGTTTGGCTTTCAGTGTCATTTGAAGGTTGGTTAAGGATGCTTGAAATAATTTTTCTGGGGTATATATTTTTATTTTTTAGATATTTTGAATTTTGTTTATGTTTATTCCATAGGTGTCACTACATAGGGGTATGCCAGATTATGGCATGGCGCGCTCATATTGCCTGGGTAATGAAATTTAAGCGCCGAAACCCATTTAGGCAATGAGTTTTCATCTGATGAGCCCTGATATGTGGTGATCACCTTAGGAATATAATGTTTTTGTAGATTTAAGGTGTTATAGCTTGGTTTCGGAACATTGACGTATACTTATTGATGCTAATTTTGCTATATTTTGGACTTGATTTTCGGATTGTCGGATTGGATATACTGTTTTGTCCTGGGGAACTGGATGGATGAGTAGGGTCTAGACCTTGTTCAAGTGCTCATTTATTTCAGTTACTAAAGTAGGAAGACAGTTTTTTTTTTTTTTTTTTTTTTTTTTTTTTTTTTTTTTTTTTTTTTTTTTTTTTTTTTTTTAGCCAAGTAATTACCGTAGTACAATATATCCAATAACAATTTTGAGATAGCCATTTTGTTCAGCATAGTTGATTTCCGGATAGAAAATATGTTTTTGAGGAGGACACTCCACCACAACTATCAGGGCAAGGGTTTTAAGTTATGCCCTGGGGGCATATAAGGTTTTTATAGGAGGCGTTGTCGTAGAAACTTCAAAACAGGCTCATTTGATTGGAAATTCAAAGGGCTAGTACCCTTTTTAATAGTCAAAAGTGATTGGAGGGCAACTAGCCCCCCCCCCCCGCCCTTCATTCCCCCAAACACACCCAATCAAAATTTTGAGACAGTCATTTTGTTCAGCGTAGTTGATTTCCAGATAGAAAACTAGTCCCCCCCCCCCCACGCCCATCATTCCCCCAAACACATCCAATCAAAATTTTGAGTTAGCCATTTTGTTCAGCGTAGTTGATTTCCAGATAGAAAAATATGTTTTTGAGGAAGACACTCCCTCACAACCCTCAAGGCAAGGGTTTTAAGTTATACCCAGGGGGCATATAAGGTTTTTATAGAAAGCGGTGTCGTAGAAACTTCAAAAAAGGCTCATTCGATTGGAAATTCAAAGGGGTAGTGCCCTTTTTAATAGTTGAAAGTGATTGGAGGGCAACTAACCCCCCTCTCACGCCCACCTTTTCCCTAAACACAGCCAATCAAAATTTTGAGACAGCCATTTTATTAAACGTAGTTTCAAGTTCGGGAAATTAGGTCTTTGAGGATGACAACTCCCGCACAGCCCTCAGGGCAAGGGTTGTAATTTATGCCCTGGGGGCATATAAGGTTTTGTATAGACAACGTTGTTGTAGAAAGTTCAGAAAGGGCTCATTCGATTGGAAATTTAAATGGCTAGTCCCCTTTCTAATAGTCGAAAGTGATTCTAAGGCAACTGACACCCCTTCCACGCTCACCATTTCCCCAAGCACATCCAATCAAAATTTTGGTATAGCCATTTTGTTCAACGTAGTTGAAAGTTCTGGATATTATATGTTTGAGCAGGATATTCCCCCCACAGTCTTCAGGGGCAAGGGTTATAAGTTATCCCCTGGGGGCATATATGGTTTTTATGGAAGGAATGTTCGTATAAACTTCAGAGAGGGCTCATTTGATTGGAAATTGAAAGTTCTAGTTCACTTTTTAAGCGTCAAAAGATATTGGAGGGTATCCAGCTTCCCCCCCCCCCAAACTTTTTTTCCCAAATGCATCCAACAAAAATTTAAGATAGCTATTTTGTTAAATATAGTTCAAACATCATATAACGAAAATTCCGGTGTTGAACAACCCACCAGGGCCCGGGGGCAGGCGTTGTAAGTTATGCCCTGGGGGCATATATGGGTCTTATGGAAGGGATGCTCGTATTAACTTCAAAGAGGGATCATTTGATTGGAAACTGAAAGTTCTAGTTAAGTTTTTACGAGTCAAAAGAGATTGGAGGGCAACTAGCTCCCCCACGCCCATTTTTCCCCAAATGCATCCAATAAACATTTTGAGATAGGCATTAAGTTAAAATTTCTCAAAAGTCAGATAACAAAAACTCAGGTGTCGTCACAACCCCCAGGGCCCGGGGGCAGGCGTTGTAAGTTATGCCCTGGGCCATATATTGTTCGTATGAAAGGGATGCTCGTACTTCAGAGAGGGCTCACTTAATTGGATATTGAAAGTTCGAGCTCACTTTTTAATAGTCAAAAGAGATCCGAGGGCAGCTATCCCCCAACCCATCTGATGAAAATTTTGAGATAGACATCTTGTTGAAAATAGTTCAAAGGTCGGATAAGAAAAAATCCGGTGTCAATACAACCCCCAGGGCAAAGGGGAAGGCGTTCCAATTTATGCCCTAAGGGCATGTATAGTTCTTATGAAAGGGATACTCGTATAAACTTCAGAGAGGGCTTATTTGATTGGAAATTAAAAGTTCTAGTTCACTTTTTAAGAGTCAAGAGAGTTAAACTAGCCCCCCACGCTCTTTTTCCCCAAACCCGTCCCCTACAAATTTTGAGATAGCCAGTGTTTTGGAAATTGTTCAAAAATTAGATAACAACCCCCCCCCCCAGAGCCCGGGGGATAGGCGTTGTAAGTGTTTTCCTGGGGGCGTTTATGGTTCTTATGAAAGGGATGCTCGTATAAACTTCAGAGGGGGCTCATTTGATTGGAAATTGAAAGTTCTAGTTCAGTTTTTAAGAGTCAAAAGACATCCAAGGGCAACTAGCCCCCCCCCACACACCCTTTTTTCCCCAAGCCCGTCTGATAAAATTTTTATAATAGCCGTTTCTTTAAAAATAGTTCAAAGGTCAGATAAGAAAAATTCCTGTGTCGAAGCAACCCGCCAGGGCCCAGAGGCAGGCGTTATGAGTAATGCTCTAGGGGCATACATAGTTCTTATGGAAGGGATGCTCGTATAAACTTTGGATAAGGCTCATTTGATTTGAAATTGAAAGTTCTTGTTCACTTTTTAAGAGTCAAAAGAGATCGGAGGGCAACTAGCCCCCCCCCCCTCCTCCACACCCTAAATGCATCAGATAAAAATTTTGAGATAGACATTTTGTTAAAAATAGTTCAAAGTTCTGATAACAAAAAACTCCAGTGTCGACACAGCCCCCAGGGCCCGGGGGTAGGCGTTTTAAGTTATGCCCTGGGGGCATATATGGTTGTTATGGAAGGAATGCTCGTATAAAATTCCTAGAGGGTTCATTTGATTGGAAATTGAAAGTTATAATTCACGTTTTAAGAGTCAAAAGTGATTGGAGCGCAGCTAGCCTCTCCCCACACTTCATTTATTTTTTTCCCAGAGGCACTTCATATAGAAGGGGCTTGTCGTATAAACTTCAAAGGGGGCTCAATCGATTGGAAATCGAGAGTATTAGTGCCCTTTTTAAGAGTCAAAAGTGATCAGAGGGCAACTGGCAGCCCAAGCCCTTTTTCCTCGAATACATCTGATAAAAAATTTGAGGTAGCCATTTTGTTAAAAATAGTTGAAAGATCATATAACAAAAACACCTTTACGTTTGGTCATTTCGTTAAAAATAGTTCAAAGATCAGATAAGAAAAACTCCTGTGTCAACACCCCCCCGCCCATGGCCGGGGAAAGCGTTGTAAGTTTTGCTCTGGGGGCATATATGGTTCTTATGGAAGGTATGCTCGTATAAACTTCAGACAGGGTTCATTTGAATGGAAATTAAAAGTTGTAGTTTATTTTTTCAGAGTGAAAAAGATCAGAGGGCAACTAGCCCCTCCCGTCCTCACGCCTTTGGGCGTATCGGATGGATAAACCCATCCGATAAAAATTTCAGGTGACCATTTTGTTAAAAATAGTTCAACCATCAGATGTTAAAACTCCAGGGTCGACACAATCCTCCAGGGCCCAGGGATAGGCGTTGTAAGTTATACTCTGGGGATATATATGGTTCTTATATAAGGGATACTCATTTGATTGAAAATAGAAAGTTCTAGTTCACTTTTAAAGAGTCAACAGAGACCGAAGCTTAATCTAGTCCCCCACGCCCTTTTCCCCCAAACCCATCCGATAAAAATTTTGAGATAGCAATTTTGTTCAAAATAGTTCAAACATCAGATAATAAAAACTCCGAGGTTGACACAAACCCATTTTTTACTTTGATATTGTTACTTTGATATCAGTTTTGATACTTTGATAAATATTTGATTTTTTTAAAAGTTTGATTTTGAAATAAGTAATTATTAAAAACTTGAATTTTTCTGCAATCAAAAACGAACTAAAATTAATACAAAAAAACTTTCCGAAAAATAAGTTTATCAAAGAAAAGTAAAGGCCATTTAACACTTAAGCTCAGCAGATACAAACACCTTTTAAGATTCAAACTCAAAACAACCAGAAATTGCTATTAAAGAATAAATGAAACCCAAAACGAACAGAAATTAAATAAGCAATCATAGCAAAATCATACAACAAGTAATAATATAAATGAATAAATAGATCTTAAAGCGAGTAATGCTTAGATTGAATATGAATATCAAGCTTAAAATAAAAAAAAAATTCCTATTGAAGTATAAATGAAACTTAAAACGAACAGAAATTAAATAAACAATCAATGCAAACAAACATACAATAGATATTAATATAAATTAATAAATAAATCTTAAAACGAGTGAAACTTAAATTGATATGCAATCTTGCCTATGCCCTGTGGGCTATACCGTGCCTCAGCAGGGGGCATGGGATGCATTGTCATAATGTCAACCGTTATATTTGTAAAGAGCATTTATTGGTGGATCAAATGGTAATACTTTTTTCTTAATATTTTTTTTTCAAAACGACTATATCAAAATTTTGATTGGATGTGTTTGGGGAAATGGTGGGCGTGAGAGGGGCGTTAGTTGCTCTCCAATCACTTTCAACTATTAAAAAAGTCACTAGCCCTTTCAATTTCCAATCGAATGAGCCCTTTTGAAGTTTTTATGACAACGCTTTCAATAAAAACCTTTTATGCCCACAGGGCATATCATAAAACCCTTGCCCTGAGGGCTGGGGGTGGGGTTGTCATCCTCAAAGACCTAATTTCCAGAAGCTTCAACTACGCTGAAGAAAACTGCTATCTCAAAATTTTGATTGGATATGCTTGGGGAAATGGTGGGCGTGAGAGGGGGGTTAGTTGCCCTCCAATCACTTCCGACTACTAAAAAAGGCACTAGCCTTTTCAAATTCCAATGGAATTAGCCCTTTTTGAAGTTTCTACGACAACCCTTTCTATAAAAACCTTATATGCCCCAGGGCATAACTTACAACCCTTGCCCTGAGGGCTGTGAGGGGGTTGTCATCCTCAAAGACATAATTTCCGGAACTTTCAACTATGTTAAACAAAATGGTCATCAAAAAATTTTAATTGGATGTGTTTGGGGAAATGGTGGGCTTGAGAGGGGGGTTCCTATCACTTTCAACTATTAAAAAGGGCACTAGCCATTTCAATTTCCAATCGAATGATTCCTTTTTAAATTTTCTATGACAAAGCTTTCAATAAAAACCTTAAATGCCCGCAGGGCATAACTTGCAACCCTCACCCTGAGGGTTGTGGGGGAGTATGACCCTCAAAGACATAATTTCCGGAGCTTTCAACTACTTTGAACAAAATGGCTATCTCAAAATTTTGATTGGATGTGTTTGGAGAAAGGGTGGGTGTGAGAGGGGTGTTAGTTGTCCTCCAATCACTTTCGACTATTAAAAAGAGCACAAGCCCTTCTAATTTCCGATCGAGTGAGCCCTTTTTGAAGTTTCATGCCCCCAGGGCATAACTTACTAATCTTGTCCCGAGGGCTCTGAGGGGGTTATCATCCTCAATGACCTAGTTTCTAAAACTTTTAACTACGTTGAACAAACTGGCTATTTAAAAATTTTGATTGGATGAGTTAGGGGAAAAGGTGGGTGGGAGAGGAGGTTAGTTGCCCTCAAATGATTTTGACTATTAAAAAGGTCTTCTGTAAAACTTTGTTCATTCTTCTCTATAATAATTTGATGTTTAAAAAGTCATACAGAAGACTATACCATTTTCCATGTTTAAAGGAAACAAAATATTTTTAATTAATTTCATTTTTATGTTCCTGGCCTTCCCCAGGCCATTCATCACGTCCCCAGGTGGCGATAGGGGAACGCTCTACAGATATGTAGTGTACCTCCATAGGAGGCACAGACCAAGGGGGGACCTTGTCCCTGGGGGTCCATAATAGGAACTGGGGCACCCTCACCTGGGGTTATAAACACAGGCGGAGGAGGAAGAAAGCCCCTCAAATGTACACTCAAAAGGGCTCACTGGTTTTTTCCACAAGTCCCATGAGTTACAAACCTTCTCCCAGTAATGGGTTAAATTGCATGGTGATGCAGAACACCATCGCGGGAGGATCCTCTATAGGAGGACAAGTGCGGCAGGGCGTAAGATCCAGATCTATGGACAACGGCATCTGCAAAGGGCTGCCTCGACCTTTTCGGGGTACCTGCAAAACTGAAGACCTTGTGGTCAACTCCATTCCCACTTGAGGAATGGCGCCCCTCGAGGAAATTATAGCCTAGTAAACGACACAGCATTCGCAGGGGATTCTGACTAATGGACAATTCTTGTGAGCTTGGTATGTTTTGACAGGCGTCTTCAGGCTGAAAAACCTCTTCCTAACTAATTTATCTATTATGGGCTGCCTCCCCGTGGTAGCATAATATTTGTAGGCATGATTATATAATGAGTCGGAGGTAATAGGCTTGAGACTGTCTGTGCAGGATTTCGACTCTTATTGATAGAAGAGCATCGCCAAGTGCTGAAAACCATGTTGTGACCAAGATGGGCCCAGGATTGCACAAAGCCTCCATTCATGGAGGTCCTAGGGGCTTCTTGCTGTCTGGTTCTAAGCCGGCTTAAGCACTTCGGTGTAGAATCGAGAAGATATGTGATCCCCGTCCTGCACTGGTATCCGGGATCATTACTTTTCCTGAGGCGAAAATAATTTCGATGATTTAAAGAACTTGAAAATTGGAACTTGGAATGTTACGACGTTAAAAAATGACTATCGTATCGGCATTTTGACTGACGAATTCAGACGATTCGAACTGGATTTGTTAGGAGTTTCAGAAACTCATATCCCAGGGGTAGGAAGCATTAAATTATGTGATATAGAATTTGTTTACTCAGGCAGGTAGGATGGGGTACATAGACACGGAGTAGGGCTCATGATGAATAAGAAAGCTGCTAAATCTTGTTTAGGCTGGGGAGGTATTAATAACAGAATACTAATTGCTCATTTTATGACTATAAGTTCAGGGTATCAGTTAAACTAAGGAGGTGTGAAGTGGATGCCATGGATAAAATTGCCAAGGATCTGGAAGATACAGCTGGACGGCATAATAGTAAAATATTGTACTGGCATGTTAACAAATTGAGAGGGAGTAGTCAATCCGGACTTGGCCCAGTTAAAGATAGGAATGGGGCCACAATTAGCGATAAGGAAAAACTAAAGAGAGATGGGCCGAACATTTTGAGAATTTGCTTAACCGAGATAGAGTTGCAGGAAAAGATATAGAGGAAAATGAAAAAGTTTGTGATACCTTGGATGTGAAGGAAGATTTGTTTTGTGAGGAGGAATTAGCAACAGTACTAAAAGGACTAAAAAATAATAAGACTCCAGGTGCTGATAGGGTGGTAAATGACTTTCTTAAATATGGTGGCTCTGAGGGTTAGAAATAAGTTACTGAAGATTATGAATATGATTTTTGAAAAAGGGGAAGTACCTAACGATTTTAAGGAAAACCTTAATTAAGCCACTTTATAAGAAAGGTGATAAAAGTGAGTGTGGTAATTACCGAGGCATTAGTCTGGTCTCTGTAGGTAGTAAATTACTTAGTAATATGATACTTTTAGACTGAGAGATGCCATAGACAAAGTTTTAAGAGAAGAACAGTGCGGTTTTAGAAAAGGCAGAGGATGTGTCGACCAAATTTTCACTCTTAGGCTAATAATTGAGAAGTGCCTGAGTTTTCAAACACCTTTGGTCCTCAGTTTTATAGATTATGAGCAAGCGTTCGATTCTGTTGATAGAAGAGCTTTAGTAAAGGTTTTATCCTTGTATGCTATACCAGACAAATACATTAAAGTGATTAGTGCTATGTATGAGAATAACACTGCTGTGGTTAAGGTAGGAAATAAAGTTAGCAGCTGGTTTTGTATTTAATCATGAGTTAAGCAGGGTTGTGTTCTATCCCCCTTTATATGGATTATTTTGATGGACTTTGTTTTAAGGAGCACAGGAAAGGCAATGGGAGACCACGGAATCAAATGGGGAGGCAAAAGTCTCCTGGACTTGGATTATGCTGATGATTTAAGCATCCTAGATGAAAGTGTGAGCAAAATGAATGAAGTTTTAGAGGCTTTGCGAGTTCAGGGTGCTAGAATTGGTTTGAAGATTAATGTTAGGAAGATTAAGTCACTAAGGCTAGGAATAAGTGAAGATGAAAAGGTGACGTTGGGTAAAAAAAAGATCGATCAGGTGGGCAGCTTCACTTACCTTGGTAGTATTATTAGTAAAGATGGTAGGAGCAGTGAAGATGTTAAAAGTAGAATAGCCAAGGCTCAGGGTGTTTTTTCACAGTTAAAAAAAGTTTAGAAGAATAGGAAGATAAGTCTGCAAACCAAGATTAGGATATTAGAAGCTATAGTGATGACAGTGGTCAAATATGGCTCTGAAGCATGGACGCTCCAAAAAGTGGATGAAGATTTGCTAGATGTTTTCCAGAGAATTGCTTAAGGATTGTTCTGGGTACCCGGCTGACTGACCGTATTTCAAACAATAGGCTATACGAAAAATGTGGTTCAATACTACTCTCTAGGGCTATAATGAAAGAAAGTTTGAGGTGGCTAGGGCACGTTGTGTGGATGAAGGATGAAAGATTGCCGAAGATTGTTCTTTTCAGCCAACCGTCTAGGGCTAAACGGAAAGCAGGTTGTCCCCGTCTGGTTTGGAGGACGTCATAAAGAAAAATTTAAAGGAAATGGGAACTTCGTGGGCGGGTGTAAAAAGGGAGGTTTTGAATAGATTCGAATGGAGGAGGAGCGTGCGTAGCTGTGTTGGCCTCTGGGTACCCGGCTTGGTGCTGCAGGGAGTTGTTAGTAGTAGTATTAGAAGTATTAAAAAGGGCACTAGCCTTTAGAATTTCCAATCGAATGAGCCCTTTTTCAAGTTTCTATGACAAAGCTTTCAATAAAAGCCTTATATGCCCCCAGGGCATAACTTACAATCCTTACCCTGAGGGCTGTGGGGGAGTGTCATCCTCAAAGCTATAACTTCCGGATCTTTCAATTACTTTGAACAAAATGGCTATCTCAAAATTTGATTGGATGTGTTTGGATAAATGGTGGGCGTGGAAGGGGTATTAGTTGCCTTCCAATAACTTTCAACAATTAAAAAGGGCACTAGCCATTTCAATTTCCAATCAAAAGAGCCCTTTTTGAAGTTTCTATGACAACTTTTTTTTTTATAAACTCCTTATAGTCACACAGATCACTCTTTATAGCCCCCCTCGTTCTATTATAGAGCAAACATAAATAAAGTCATAACAGATGAATTTTTATATCTCATTGTATTACATAGCAAATATACATAAAATCACAAAGGTGACTTTTTATACAGTACCTCACATTATTATCTAGCAAAAAATGACTAAAGTTATATAGATGTTTTTTTATAACGCCATCTATAAGAGAACAAACATAAATCAAGTCATACAGATGACTTTTTAAACCTCACAACATTACAGAGCAAACATGAATACAGTCATACAGATGACTTTTTATACCTCATTTTATTATAGCCTAGAGTAAACATAAATTAAGTCACACAAAACACTTCTTATGGCCTCCCTCATTCTATTACAGAGCAAACATAAATGAAGTCATACAGATGATTTTTTATACCTCATACTTTTATAGAGCAGCCATGAATAAAGTCATACACATTGCATCTTGAGCCCTTAAAGGGGCCCAAAAAAGGTATTTTCTATGAATAATGAAAGAGCATAAAAAAACATCAAATGATATTTTCACTTTTTTCCTAGCCAAAATTATATGGCCCACTGCAAATTTACCATGAAATCCCCCCCCCCTAATGTGCAAATATATACCCTGAATTGTCAACAGAAATGTTTTCAGTCACAAAATTCAGAACTATTTTTGTCAACAGCATTTGAAAAACTTGAAATGGTAGGAAAACTGTTTATACTTTGAGTTGCCTAATAAATGAGGTTTGAATAGTTATAAATAAGTATTTTCAGAATAGATTACTCTTAAACAACCGATTTATAATCTAGTAATATCTTTTTAACCACTTTTCAATAACTTAACTAGTGTTGACAACTTCTTTGTGTGGTTACAAAAATGAAATACCTTTGAGGCTCCTTTAAGGGCTCAAGATGCAATTAGCCCTAGAAGCAATTCTTGAATTATGAAAGAGCACAAAAAAGACATCAAATAATGTTTTCACTTTCATCTTAGCTAAATTATAAGGCCCACTAGAAATTTACCTAATATTCTATTGTTCAGATTTAAAGAAACAATTTTCTATAATGTGAAATGTAGGTAACCATTTAGGTAAAATTCTAGTTCAGCTACTTTTTGCTATCTTGAAAGGGGTTAGGTTTGGAAAATGAACCTTTCAGCAATGAACCCAGCACCAAAAACATACTCTGGGAAGGTATTGCCAAGCTTCCATGTTAACCCTCTTCTGATTTCTAAGTCTTAGAAATGTGCCTAGCCTACTTGATGGATCTAGCCTATATCTATTGAAATGTTCACAAAACAACATTTTACTTAAATTTTCAGTTGTCAATCTCTTTTTCTCTGGTTTTAGAGCTGAAAATGCAATTAATTTTATTTGGGTAGAATTTTAAGTCATTTCAATGGTTTTTTTCAAAATTTAGGAAATGTATTTGTGGATCTTTGAATCCTCATAAATTGGGATTGAGCAAAGTTGTGATACTGAAAAGTATTGCTGTTCTTGATTTAAGCAGAAGATCTATTTTGCAAGGTTTCATCTTTAGGGACAAAGACTTTTAAAGGTTATCAAAGGTCAGGGCCCCCTAGAGGGAGAAAGAGTGGAGATAGTTACTTCAAAATACCTTCCAGTCTGTAGACCTATCCCTGAAAGTTTCATTTTCCTAACCTAACCCCTTTCCAAGATAGGGTAAAATTCCACTTTAGCTGCTTTTGGCTATCTTGGAAAGGGGTTAGGTTAGGAAAATGAAACTTTCAGGGATGGGTCTATAGGCTAAAATATGTCATGGGAAGGTATTTTGAAGTACCTATCTCTATTCCTTCTCCCTCTAGAAGATCCTGATCTTTGATGACCCTTAAAAATGTGTGTGTTATAAAACTGAAACCTAGCAAAATAGATCTGATGCAATATCAAGATGCAAATATATTTCCCAAACTTTGAAAAACAAAACCATTGATATGGCTTAAAATTCTACTCAAATAACAGGAATTGCATTTTCAGAACAAAAGCCAGAGAAAAAGAAACTGATAACTGAAAATTAAGGTAAAATGTTGTTTTGTCAAAATTTCAATAGGTATAGACATGTCATGTAGGCAAATTTCATGGCCCTCTAGAGGGAGGAGTGGAGGTAGGTACTTCAAAATGTCTTCCTGGGACACACTTTGGTAAATTTTTGGCAGTTCATATTATTGACTTACAAATAATTTTTGTCAGAAATGAATTTTACCCCCTCCCCTAAATACATACCATTTCAGGGTATATACTTGCACATTATGGGGTGGGGGGGGGGGTGGTTTTGCAGTTTAAATTTACCTCTCATTTGCATCAGAAATAAACTTTACACCTACCCCCTAATGTGCTTTATCCTGTAGACCCATCACTGAAAGTTTATTTTCTTAACCTAACCCCTTTCCAAGATAGTCAATAGTAGCTAAAGTAAAATTTTACCCAAGATACCAAAAAGTAGCTAACCTAGAATTTTATCCCTGTCTTAAAGCATTTCCAGAATTTTATACTGTTTCCAGTAAGTTTTTTGTTATTCATATTATTAACTTACAAATAAAGTAAACATACCACTTGATGCCTTTTTAAATATAATAATAATTTTTGTTGGAAATGAATTTTACCCCCCACCGCCTATATATACCAATTCAGGGTACATATGTGCACACTGGGGGTGGGGGAAAGTTTAAACCTACCTCCCATTTACATCAGAAATAAAATTTACCCCCACCCCCCTAATTTGCAAATATATACCCTGAATTGGTATATATAGGGGTGGGGGTAAAATTCATTTCCAACAAAAATGATAATTATATTTGGAAAGAGCATAAAAAAAGGCATTGAGTGGTATGTTTACTTTATTTGTAAGTCAATAATATGAATAACAACAAATTTAACATATTTCCTTGGGAAGAATTGGAGTAATAAACTGATACCCTAGATCTGACCTGGACTCCCCCCTTTAACTATTGGAAAAATTACTTTATAAGCTTATATAGAATGGTACTATCCAATCTCCTTATAATTAAAAACATTTTAGTCATCTAGTTGTAAGATTTGGCCTATCTGTATAGGAGAAATCTATATTTGCCAACTAGTTGACAATAAATGTTGCCCTGGCAAAACTTTCCTTTTCCAACTAGTTGACTAATAACTTCTCCCCAGAAAAACTTAATTTTTCCAACTAGTTGACTAATAACTTCTTCCCAGCAACATTTAAATTTGTCAACTAGTAGACAATAAATGTTGCCCAGCAAAACTTTCATTTTCCAACTAGTTGACTAATAACTTCTCCCCAGAAAAAACTTAATTTTTCCAGCTAGTTGACTAATAACTTCTCCCCAGCAAAACTTAATTTTGCCAAGTAGCTGGAAACAAACATTGCCCTGGAAAAGAATTCATTTTCAAACTAGTAACTTCTCCCCTTGCAGGAAGTTCCTGTTTCCTTTAAATCTTTCTTTATGACATCCTCTCACCCCAGACAAGGACAAACTGCTTTCCTTTTAGCCTTAGACAGTTGGGAAAAAAGGTAAATCTTTGGCAATTTGTCATCCTTCATCTCAAAAATGTGCCCAAGCTGTTTCAACCTTTCTTTCACTATAACCATAGAAAGCAGGATTGAACCACATTTTTTGTACTGTTTGAAATATGGTCAGTCAGCTGGATACCCAGAACAATCTGTAGGCAATTTCTATAGAAAACATCTAGCAAATTGTCATCCCCTTTTGAAATTTTCTTTTAATTTTGTATATATTGATGGGATCATCAGGGAGGGATGGTTGCTTTATTGTCAGGATAACAACTAATATATTGAAAAAGAGCATGAGATAAGAACATTGTTATTTTTATTTTATTAGCCTACCATGTTTTTTGAGAAATGCTGCTAAACTGAAATTTTACCATATTTGGAAATTTGACTAATTTATCCTTCTATTCTTAGAGATGTATGCACTCACAGTTTCAAGTAGCCTAGCCTATAATAAATAGGCCAGGGTGAAAGCCTATTGAAAAAATAAAGTTTTGTTGGGGAGAAGTTACAAGTCAACTAGTTGGAAAATGAATTGTTTTCTAGGGCAATGTTTGTTTCTGGCTAGTTGGCAAAATTAAGTATTGCAGGGGTAAGTTATTAGTCAACAAGTTGGAAAATAAATTGTGTTCTGCAACAATGTTTCTTTCCAGCTAGTTGGCAAAATTAAGTGTTGCTGGGGAGAAGTTATTAGTCAACTAGTTGGAAAATAAAAGTTTTGCTGGGGAAACCTTTCTTGTCAACTAGTTGGCAAATATAGATTTCTCCTATAGGGATGGGCAAAATTTTCTAACTAGATAGGAAAAATATTTTTAATTATAAGGAGATTGGATAGAACCATTTTATATAAGCTTATAAACTATTTTTTTTTTCAATAGTCAAAGAGTGGATATCCAATCTAACCAGTCAGGGGAGTTGGGGTTGCATGCAAACAGGTTATAGGTATAACAACCATTATAATAAGAGCCACTGTCAAATGAAGAACCAAATGATATTAGCCTAATTTTTTATGATATTACTACTTAGTTCAATGGAAAATAGTAGCCTATCACCAATGTTTCTTCAAATAAATCGCGTTGCAAATATTCAAATTGGCGCAAAAATGGGTTACAGGTCGTTTTCAGTAATCGATAAGTGAAATCTTTTAACTAAGATCACGGGGGCACAGAAATAAAATTGGTGACGTCAACCCCCCGTGGGGTGGTCTCTTTTCACGATAGAATCCACTTTTGGAATGGGTGGTCAAGCTTTCCCGTCAGAGAAGTCCAAATTTTAATTGGGTGGTCTATGCTCAGGCGTTGCAATAATCAGAATTAAAATAGACGGTTTCTTTCGATTTTTTCAGGTCTGGCAAGCAAAAATGTGCCCAAAAATGTTTTTTTCGGGAGAATCTAGATTGTCCCGAAAAAATATAAATGTAAATGTTTTTTTTTTTCTGAAAAAAATATAAATGTTTTTACTTTTATAACTATAATAAATCATATAATATTAAGATTTTGATGAATAAATATCAGTATATGTATATTAACTGACAATGCATATTCATTTGTAAATTTTCAGTAAAGTGCAAATTGTGCTTTGGCCTTGGGAAGGTATATGGGTTTTGAGCCCAACTTATGTTAATCTCTGTTCGTTTTGAGTTTGACTCGGTTATTTATTGTAATTTCTGTTCGTTTTGGGTTTCATTTATTTATCGATGCTGATTTGTGGTAGTTTCACGCTTGGTAGAATACTTGATTTTATTTTTGCTCATTTTTTGTTTAATGGAGTTCTTTACTTTTCTTTGAAAAACTTATTTTGTGCAATTTTTTTTTTTTTGATTAATTGCTGTTCGTTTTATATTGACATAGTCTTTTTAGAGAAAAAGAATATATACTTTAAATCTTTCGTTTTTTTAAGAATTTAAAGTTTGGCCTGCTATTTGTATGCTGGAGAAAAACTTTCAGCAATTTTAACAACATACACCCTTTTAAAAATCTGGACACAAATAGCAGTGTTTAAATTAGTTTCATACCTCCTCTAGTTGACCTGAAATGGAAAACTTGATACCATTCGCAAAAAAATCTGTTTACTTTCTTTGATAGCCTGTATAAACTTACGCTATTTTGATTTGGTTAAATTTTAAGAGCAGAAGCAGCACCAAAAGTTTGAACATAATACCCTCAGTCGTTCTTGGGATACTGCTGAGATGCCTTATTGGGAATTAGCATTAGCACAGTGCATTTTGATTTAATCTTATGGCAACATTTAGTTTTTAAACATAAAGTCAAATGGGAGGGTGGGCATGGAAGGGGGATTAGTTTCCCTCCAATAACTTTCGACTATTCGAGTATTCGAAAGGGCAACAGCCCTTTCTATTTTCAATCTAATGAGCCCTTTTCGAAGTTCCTACGACAACTCCTTCGATACAAAGTGCCCTGGTCTAAACAACAACAACAACAAAAAATTATACATTATACCCACATCGATCTTTACTATAAAATTCTACGACAACGACTTCATTAAAAACCATATAGACCCCCAGGGAACAACTTAAGACCCTTGTCCTGAGGGATGTGAGGGAGTGTCCTTCTCAAAAACATATTTTCTATCTAGAAATCAACTACGCTGAAAAAAATGGCTATCTCAAGATTTTGATTGAATGTGTTTGGGGGAATGAAGGGCGTAGGGGGGGAGGGCTTGTTGCCCTCCAATCACTTTCAAATATTAAAAAGGGTACTAGCCCTTTGAACTTCCAATCGAATAAGCCTGTTTTGAAGTTTCTACGACAACGCCTTCTATAAAACCTTATATGCCCCCAGGGCATAATTCAAAACCCTTGCCCTGAGGGTTGTGGGGGAGTGTCCACCTCAAAAACATATTTTCTATCTGGAAATCAACTACGCTGAACAAAATGGCTATCTCAAAATATTGATTGGATGTGCTGGGGAGAATGATGGGCGTGGGAGGGGGGGGGGGCTCGTTGCCCTCCAATCACTTTCGACTATTAAAAAGGGTACTAGCCCTTTGAATTTACAATCGAATGAGCCTGTTTTGAAGTTTCTACGACAACGCCT
Organism: Artemia sinica; assembly: GCA_027921565.1. Taxonomy (NCBI): domain Eukaryota; kingdom Metazoa; phylum Arthropoda; class Branchiopoda; order Anostraca; family Artemiidae; genus Artemia; species Artemia sinica. The sequence goes on from CM051261.1 coordinate 60,592,967, forward strand.
TCTAAAAAGAACTTATATGCCCCCAGGGCATAACTTAAAACCCTTGCCCTGAGGGATGTAGGGGAGTGTCCTCCTCAAAAACATATTTTCTATCTGGAAATCAACTACGCTGAACAAAATGGCTATCTCAAAAATTTGATTGGATGTGTTTGGGGGAATGATGGGCGTGGGGGGCTAGTTGCCCTCCAATCACTTTCGACTAGTAAAAAGGTACTAGCCCTTTGAATTTCCAGTCGAACGAGCCTGTTTTGAAGTTTTTACGACAACGCCTTCTATATAAACCTTATATGCCCCCAGGGCGTAACTTAAAACCCTTGCCCTGATGGTTTTGGGGGAGTGTCCTCCTCAAAAACATATTTTCTATTTAGAAATCACTAAGGCTGAACAATATGGCTATCTCAAAATTTTTACTGGATATGTTTGGGGGAATGATGGGCGTGGGGGGGGCTAGTTGCCCTCCAATCACTTTCGACTATTAAAAAGGGTACTAGCCCTTTGAATTTCCAATCGAATGAGCCTGTTTTGAAGTTTCTACGACAACGCCTTCTATAAAAACCTTATATGCCCCCAGGGCGTAACTTAAAACCCTTGCCCTGATGGTTTTGGGGGAGTGTCCTCCTCAAAAACATATTTTCCATCTAGAAATCAACTACGCTGAACAAAATGGCTATCTCAAAACTTTTATTCGATATGTTAGGGGGAATGATGGGCGTGGGGGGGGGCTAGTTGCCCTCCAATCACTTTCGACTATTAAAAAGGGTACTAGCCCTTTGACTTTCCAAGCGAATGAGCCTGTTTTGAAGTTTCTACGACAACGCCTTCTATAAAAACCTTATATGCCCCCAGGGCGTAACTTAAAACCCTTGCCCTGATGGTTTTGGGGGAGTGTCCTCCTCAAAAACATATTTTCTATCTAGAAATCAATAAGGCTGAACAAAATGGCTATCTCAAAATTTTGATTGGATGTGTAAAGGGGAATGAAGAGTGTGGGGGGGCTAATTGCCCTCCAATCCCTTTCAACTATTAAAAACGGTACTAGCCCTTTGAATTTCCAATCGAATGAGCCTGTTTTGAAGTTTCTAAGACAACGCCTTCTATAAAAACCTTATATGCCCCCAGGGTATAACTTAAAACCCTTGCCCTGATAGTTGTGGGGGAGTTTCCTCCTCAAAAACATATTTTCTCTCTGGAAATCAGCTATGCTGAACCCTTACCCTGAGAACTTAGAACCCTTGCCCTGAGGGTTGTGGGGAAATGTCCTCCTCAAAAACATATTTTCCATCTAGAAATCAACTACGCTGAACAAAATGGCTATCTCAAAACTTTTATTCGATATGTTAGGGGGAATGATGGGCGTGGGGGGGGGGGGGGCTAGTTGCCCTCCAATCACTTTCGACTATTAAAAAGGGTACTAGCCCTTTGACTTTCCAAGCGAATGAGCCTGTTTTGAAGTTTCTACGACAACGCCTTCTATAAAAACCTTATATGCCCCCAGGGCGTAACTTAAAACCCTTGCCCTGATGGTTTTGGGGGAGTGTCCTCCTCAAAAACATATTTTCTATCTAGAAATCAATAAGGCTGAACAAAATGGCTATCTCAAAATTTTGATTGGATGTGTAAAGGGGAATGAAGAGCGTGGGGGGGCTAGTTGCCCTCCAATCCCTTTCAACTATTAAAAACGGTACTAGCCCTTTGAATTTCCAATCGAATGAGCCTGTTTTGAAGTTTCTAAGACAACGCCTTCTATAAAAACCTTATATGCCCCAGGGTATAACTTAAAACCCTTGCCCTGATAGTTGTGGGGGAGTTTCCTCCTCAAAAACATATTTTCTCTCTGGAAATCAGCTATGCTGAACCCTTACCCTGAGAACTTAGAACCCTTGCCCTGAGGGTTGTGGGGAAATGTCCTCCTCAAAAACATATTTTCTATCTAGAAATCAATAACGCTGAACAAAATGGCTATCTCAAAATATTGATTGGATGTGTTTGGGGGAATGATGGGCGTGGGGGGGCTAGTTGCCCTCCAATCACTTTCGACTATTAAAAAGGGTACTAGCCCTTTGAATTTTCAATCGAATGAGCCTGTTTTGAAGTTTCTACGACAACACCTTCTATAAAGACCTTATATGCCCCCAGGGCACAACTTAAAACCTTTGCCCTGAGGGATATGGGGGGTGTCCTCCTTAAAAACATATTTTCTATCTGGATATCAACTACGCTAAACAAAATGGCTATCTCAAAATTTTGATTGGATGTGTTTGGGGAACGATGGGCGTGGGGGGGGGCTAGTTGCCCTCCAATCACTTTCAACTGTTAAAAGGCTACTAGCCCTTTGAATTTCCAATCGAATAAGCCTGTTTTGAAGTTTCTACGACAACGCCTTCTATAAAAACCTTATATGCCCCCAGGCCATAACTCAAAACCCTTGCCCTGGGGGTTGTGGGGGAGTTTCCTCCTCAAAAACATATTTTCTATCTGGGAATCAACTACGCTGAACAAAATGGCTATCTCAAAATTTTGATTTGATGTATTTGGGGGAATAATGGGCGTGGGGGGGGGCTAGTTTTCCTCCAATTACTTTCGACTATTAAAAAGGTCCTAGCCCTTTGAATTTCCAATCGAATGAGCCTGTTTTCAAGTTTTTACGACAAAGCCTTCTATAAAAACCTTATATGACCCCAAGGTATAACTTAAAACCCTTGCCCTGAGGGTTGTTGGGGAGTCACCTCCTCAAAAACATATTTTCTATCTGGAAATCAACTACGCTGACAAAAATGGCAATCTCAAAATTTTGATTGGATGTGTTTGGGGGAATTATGGGCGTGGGGGGGGGCTAGTTGCCCTCCAATCACTTTCGACTATTAAAAAGGGCACTAGCCACTCCCATTTCCAGTCGAATGAACCCTTTTCGAAGTTTCTACGACAACTCCTTCGATACGAAGAGCCCGGGTATGGAGAAAAAAACAAAAAACAACACATTGTTCCCACATCGTTCTTTACTTAGGCAGCGCTAGCGTGCTGCCTATGATTAAACTGTCACTTATTTTTCCTTAAAACGTGACCAGATTTACTTAAAACACCAAGGTAGGTTTTTTCTATTGTCGAGACTAGACAATCCTTTGGCACAGATGCTCCAGAATCTTCAGTTTCATAGTTATTTTTGACATGGTATGTCCACATTCTAGTTTCTCAAAGGCCTCCATTCACTGGGCGGTTAGTTAATGGATTGTTAATAGTGCTTTTCGCAGCGGATTTCAGACAAAACTGATACCCTAACGGGCAGTTGCACTTCACATTGCTAAAGACTTTTTGTGCGCCTGAACCTGACGTTTGTCTAAGTGTTACTGCGCAGTCTGGATCTGGAAATAAAAAAGGTTTGTTACCCTAGGGGATTAAAGAAATATATTATGAACAAATACTCAATGGTTTTCCCATTTGTAGCAGCAGTTCATATTATTAACCATCGTTTGGCACAGATCTAAACTGCGACATGGTATTACATAGAAAAACTGTTAAGTTTTTGCTAAAAAGCAGCTGACTTTAGCCCTTGAGGCTAAGATTATCGTACAAATTCAGTGGCTTTTAGGATGTTATTAAACAAAATCTTTGCAGAGTATCTAGTCGTTAAAGTTTATATGGTTAAAAAAAGATCACGAAAAAAAAGAACACGGTCATGTGCATATCAATATAAAAATTGGAGAGTTTGGGGAGTCATTACCAGTGCTACTAGAAAATTTTCTAGGAGGGGTAAGTGCTACCTGACCCTTTGTTTCAACTATATTTAATTGGGAATATTTCTGATTTTTCTATTAATAAGAAAAGGATTATATAAGAAAGATTTACTGTAAGAACTCACCTTGAAAACCCTAAGAATGAAGACCCTATGATTCATGTTTGATACTTCAAATACCTTCCTGTGTCATAAGAAATACTTTAAGCGACACACTTCTTCGGGATGATTATTAGTCTCGAAGCATTGCTATACGAATGTTAAACTTGAATATAGAAACAGAGGCTGAAGGAGGTAGAAGCAACCCGCCTCACATTTAAGATAGTCTTTGATCAAACAGTTTGCGCCTTCAAACTGTAAGAAATGAGCGACTCTTGTTAATTGAAGCCGAAACTCTGGGAAAACGAGGTTTTAAAAACAGTATATTCATCAGCAAAATCTATTATTTATGCTGTTTCTAAATATTCAAAAACGTATTAATTTTAAGATTCCTCGTCAAAGGCTATTTAATATCTTACTTCTCCAGAAAAGAATTGTCAAGTCTATGGCCGTCCGCACTCAATCCGAAGCTAAAATTAGTTTCAATTTTTTCTGCTGAAGGATGCACCTGTTCCAGAAACTTATGAATATATTTTTTAAGTAGATTGGAGACATAAGAAGATAAAAAGATGGGAAGCAGGAAAAATCAAGCAATCAAAGGTATTTATATTGCACCTAGCACGGCCTTAAGTGGAATTCAGAAATTTCCATTAGTACTCTAGCAACAGATTATGATTTAGATATAATTTAATTGCTTTCCTTTAAGAACATATTTTTATGATTATATGGTAGGATGGAAAGAGTCCGAATATAAGGGCCCATTCTGGTAGTATCGTACTAGTAAAGGTATTGGTTTTGGCGTAAAAACATGTCACAGTTTGCTGGAAGATTCTTGAAGTCCCAAAAGAGCGGACTTAATATTGGTTTTGGCCAGATTAATCTCGTAGAAAATACCAAAACAAATGCAAGATTTACCTGACATGGAGCCACAGTAACCACAGGCATCAGACATAATATGCTTCTTCAAGAAGTGAACAGCTACATGGGCACGCATTTTCTTCTTTGTGACCGACTGCTTGCAGTCCTTAACCTTAAATAGCCACTGGCGACCTTCCGTTTTAAGTTGGAACCGCAAAGAAATAGTCCTAACTGTACATTTGGATAAGGATCCCAAGCAGCAAGTTGATCTTGAGCACAGGCAATAGGGCCCCTTCTCAGTCGTACACAACATTTCAAACAGAAAGCTGAATTCTAAAAGGTTATATTGCTGGTAGATAGTTTCCTCTTTGGTAACATGATCGTAGACAATTGGGAGGAATTCTTCAACGACGATATTGAAGGCACAGTAGGCAAACTCTCTCGACCACCAAATACTTTCTTGCGTATTGGCTTTTAACTTGAGATTTCACTCGCAAACCTGGTCTTTCTGCATTGCTATTATCCAGTTAAATTCAATTTATTAAAATAAAAATGGAATATAACACCAATAATAATAAGGATCCTGGAAGCGAACTTGTTGAGGACCATAACAACAAAAATTGAAAATGAAGAAGAGAGAAAAAAAAGAAAAAAAAAGAAAAAAGAAACAGAAAACACGGGTAAATTAAAGCAAATTGATTAAAAATTTAGAGAATTATAGTATCAAAGTTTGGTAACATTGTTATACAGCGTGCGGAAACTTGTGGAAAGCTCAGTACTGGAGGGCATTATATTCCATTGAAGTATAGATTTATAAATGGGGGATCGCTGGGCGGAGCTGGAGACACACTTGGGGACAATAAGGAAACGGTTGGATGAACGGACCCGGAGGCCTTCAGAATTATTACAATTAAAATAAGATAATAATTGGGGAGGAAGATTTTTATGGTAAGCGGAGTATGCAAGGGATAAATTTAATTTTTAATGATTTGTTCAAATGGCCTCCGGGCCATTAAATACCAAAATTTGAGTACAAGTCCTGGGTGGGATATAGTTTGGGCAGCCAAAAAACTGCTTTGATGGCACGGTTTCGGGTAGATTTTAATTTATTGGTAACTGAAGGATAAGTGTTGCCCCAAACAAATCCGCAGTATGAGATATATGGGTAAATAAAAGAGTATTAAAGGGTGACAAGGATATCAGGAGGAAGAAAATTATTCACACGATTAATCATACTTTCCTGTCACAAGATTATGTCTCTGATGTAGGAAACATTTGTTGCAAATGATAGGTAGGAGTTTATGTGAACACCAAGAAACTTGGCAACTTCGACTTGCGGGAGAAGATTGGTGGAATATTTTAGGCCAAGAGCATGCTGAGCTTCATTTTTTTGTAAGGGGTTCGAAATGATACAACCTGATTTTTCTTGCTGTTAATGGTCATGCAGTTAACGAGACACCACTCCTGTAGTCTATTCAGAAGGATTTGAGTAGAGGTGACGACGGATGGTAAATGAGGCCCGGTGATGAAAAAATTGCTATCATCAGCAAAAAGTACTGGGAGCACTGATGGACCCAGGTCCCTAAGTAAATCATTAATATAAAGGAGAAAAAGTATTGGACCAAGAACAGAGCCCAGTGGGACGTCCCTCCGGAAAGGTAGGGGATGCGAGGTCATGCCGCCCAGACTCACACTCTGTACTCTACCAGAGAGATAAGAGCCGAACTATGAGAAAGGAATTCCACGAATCCCTATGTTCTTGAGCTTACTTATTAAAACACTGTGATCAAACATGTGAAAGGCCTTAGAAAAATCCAGAAATTAGCCCAATACTGTATTTTTTAGGTCAATGGAACGTATAAACTGTGGGACGTCAATTAGTGCATGAGCAGTTAAAAATTTGGAACGGAAGCCATATTGATGAGAAAAAATGAACGAATCTGAAGGATTAATCCCAAATAAAAAGGAAGAAAGACGTCGGAAGACAATTCTCTCGAGCACTTTGGATATAACTGGGAGAAGTGAGATTGGACGATAATTACTTATCTCAGACGGATCGCCTCTCTTTTGAATCGGGATAACAATTGCTGATTTAGATATTTCTGGGAAGACTCCATTGATGATAGACAGATTTGCTATTTGCAAAATGGGTTCAAAAACATAGGAAGATCCTATGAAGCTTCTTACTTATGCCAAAGAAGTCAGGTGTACTACTATTAAAGAGAGATTCGATAACTTGAAGCACCTCTTTACTATCAGTTGGAGAGAAAAACATGGATGTGGGATTCTTGCTAGGGTCTACTGACTCGGAGGGGAAACAGGAGTTAGCATTTGGAATATTGATGAAATAATTATTAAAAGCAACTGGTACTGAAATTGGGTCAATTATTCTGCTACTGATGTTCTTAAGGTTAATAGGTATAGATCTTGAATTCCCTTTTTTGAAAGAATTTCATTTATTGTGAACCAAATTGTTTTGCAAGTTCCCTTTGCAGTGAGAGATTTTTGAATAATAATAACTTTTTTTTGCTTCCCAGACGAGTTTGATACAAAAGTTTTTGTATTTTTTATAATTAGTTAGGTCAATAACCCTACTGGTTTTGCAAGATAATTTATATAGGTCATTTTTACGGTGCGAAGAGATTATCAGGCTATTGGACATCCAGGGGCGTATATGGGTAGTTTTTCGGTTTGATTTACGGACTGGAAAGGTGGAACTGATATGATCACTCAGTCCCTGTGTAAAACCTTTTGTGGCTGATTTAACATCCTGCCAATCCAAAACCTTGGACCAGTCAAAAGGTTTCAAACGATCCGTGAACCGGTTCATATTCACAATATTATATATTCTATTAGACGTAGGGGTATTAGTTCTAGAGGGTTGAGTAGTTGGTAGGGAGGGTAGGGAGAGATAGATTGGAAAGTGGCCTGACAGGTCAGAGAATATTATTTTGGAGGACAGGTGGTTTCCCAGGGAAGTGGATAAAATTTTTTTATCAATTACAGTAGCGGTAGACCTCATAGGATCTACTCAAGTCGGAAAAAGGATTGTTGGAAGAAGACCACTTGAGGTAAATGTTTCAAAGAACGTATCACAATCATTATTATTGCTAACATTTATTAAATTACAATTGAAGTCCCCAAAAACTATTGCCTTCTTTTGCTGTAAATTAATAAAACTAGAAAAGTCATCAAACAGATTACAAAAGAAAGGTGTCGGAAATGAGGGTGGTTTATAAAACAATGAAAAAATAAAAGAATTGTCGTCAACACTTATGTCTACAATTATTGAATAAATGCATCTATTATTTATAGGTTGCGAGAATAAGGATTCACAGTCTAATAGCCTGGTGTGAGAAGGTGAGAAAGCCATTATAACCTGACTAAATCGTAAAAGTTGCAAAGTATGACTTTTGAGTAATGATAAAGGTAACGAAGTATTAATTTTCTTTGTGTAAGGAAACAAACAACATTAGATTTGAATAAGTGTACCCTTGATCCAACAAGGACCATAAAATGCAAAAACAAATACCGGACCGCCGCTTCAAACTCGAGGGGTCAACAAAAAGAGATATTGCGCGATTTGAATCACATGACAAAACAGGGTTTTTAATAGAGAAAGCGGAAACTATCTTTTTGAACAAAAGACTTATTATTAGGACTACATCAAAACTGGTCTCTGGCCAATAAGAGAAAAGAATGACAAAGTAAGACAAAACTTAAAATAGGGATTCGGGAACGAAAACAGGGTAGTCTTTTTTGGAAGGAACAGCGAGTAAGTGTTTTACTTTGTAATTAAGGTACGCTACCACTGTCTGTCTGAATTCCCCTTGGAGATAAAAGTTTGAAGATAAAATTTAAATAAGAAGAGAACCTCTAAAGATTTCTGTCACTTGGAGATAACTTTAAAATGTATGTGGGAGAAAATAATAACTAGTGCTGAAGTCTAACACTTTACTATAAGTTGGTGATTTTGGGTTTATAGTTCGGTAATATTTCCACTTAGACAAGGCTTCAGCCAATTAGACAAACCAGCATTTTAAGGTTAGAACAAGCTAAATTAAATTTCTTCCCAGAAATTTAAGCTTCGAATAACTGAGGGTTCAAAGAGGAAAGGAACCTTAACCAATAAGTCAATGTTAGAAGAGCCCTTTGTGCTCCCCTTTTTCAGCCTAGAGTTCCTTGGAACTTAGCTTGACTGTATAAAGATCTTATCAGAAAATTGGAATTATCGGACAACAACATTACTTGCCCCCCCCCCCTTGTGCAATCTTCAGACGTTTATATGAAGGAGAACCCTGTTCCCTTTTTATCATTCTTTCATGTCCTCAAACCCGTACTGCATGTTTATACAAAGGTGGCCTCGATGTTTATACAGAAAGGTTTAGGGAAAAGGGAATAATATTGTCAATTTAAGAATATCCAGACCTTTATGTCCAGATATTTTCAATTGAGAGTTTTCCTTGCTAAAGTTAAAGCTTACTAAAGGTCCAAGGAACACACAGCCTTTTTCAAGAAATAATAAGAGGATCTCTTGGTTTGGGTTAATGCAAATTAGAATAGAATCAAGTCCAGTTATTCCGAGCTTGGTTCAGCAATAGTTTGAACTAAAGGATTTTAATACCCCGGAACTCAAGCCTTGACTTGCTATTCAAGTGTAACTCTTTTAATTAGAAACATTCGATAACCTAGAATTAACTTAATCCTTTTCTTTTCGGTAAAGATTTGTGGATTGAACAAGCAGACCATAGACATTAGACCTAGAAGAGGTTTAGAAATATTCAACATAATCAGAATTAGAATATTTTTTTTTTATCTTCTTTTGTAATAAAATCAGTTGTCACTGAATTCTGAGTACCGATTTTTTACCCAAAGCCTCCGTTTGTAACACGCTACCAAATTTATGAGCCCTGATAGTAGGGACAACCTTACACTGGTGAATTTTAGACTTGACCGGACGTAAAGAGAAATGCTACCAGAGGACTTGGTTAATTTTCTTTCAATATAAATAGCTTGAAAGCCAGGGAGGGAAAATTCATCAGTATCATCGATTTCTGAAAGCCACGTCTCCGTTATTCCAATTACGTCGAAAGGGCAGTAACCGCTAATTAAAATTAAATCTTCAAAATTAGTCTACTTATCTCATATACTTCTCATGTTAAAGCAAATTATATTAAATTTGGTCTTTTCCATTAGCTTAGGTTTTAAATTTTTTACAAAATCAAAACTGTCGAGATATTCACAGTTAATTTGGTTTAAGGGGCTATCGTGGCTAGCTAAGGGGTTGGTGGGTAAATTATTTTGGTCATCGTAATAGTTAAAAACAACATTATTGCACAGTGATAAATTCATGAGAAACGTAAAATCTTGCATAGTACACACGTAAATATCCGGCGTGGTCAGAGTTTCATCATTTGCTTGATTTGAATATTGAAATTCTTCTTCGGCCGACGAATCATCATTGGTGGTAATTTTAGACTGGGATGGAAAGTTTACCGTTTTTTTCTTAGATTTCTTGCCTTTGACTAGGGCAGTGGCACCGATTTGATTTGCAGTTGAGTCAACAGGGTTAAATAGTTTCGATGTGGAATCTATGTCCTTTTTGATGGAAGATAGTTGAGCTATAGCTGTTTGTAAGATGTCATCACCTAGGAGTGTAGTGATAGCTTTCTTCTTGAGAATATTTTTGGTTTCCTCAGGTTCATTACTAACCTCAATTAATTGACTGACTGTGAGATATGTTGCAAGTCTTTGCCATTCTTGGCAACTCTCGGATGAATCTTTTGGAGGGCAGGATGGTTGAAGTAAACTTAGGTAAGGGATGGGAGGACTGACTAATACCTTGAGTATGAACATTGTTTGCCTCTTTAGGAAATGAAACTGTATTTGCATCTTCTACAACAACTATTGCTTGGCTTATACTTTGGCCGATGGGGTGTGGGTTGCCGAGGGTTTCTTGCAGCTACAACTGAGTAGGGTAGGTTCATTTTATCTGATGTTCTAAGGATTACGACTCGCTTTTGGTGAGCCGGGCAAGATTGTTTTTGGAGGGCTGTGTGTCCCTTACGGTTACAATTTCTGCAGAAAGGGTCTGACTCAGGGCATTCACTAATTGCGTGGTCTGTTTTCCCACACTTAAGGCAAGACGGATGGGACTGTTTGCAGTGTTATTTGCTGTAGCCGTGAGCCAGACAAGTGGAGCATTGTAGGGGCTTAGGCTTAGAAATCTTGTAAAAAAGGGAAACACCGTACTAGAATATTTCTCTGTTTAGCTCAACTTTGCAGAAAATGAGGATTGAACGACTTGAGTGAAGGACTCCTTCTTTGTTTAAACTTAGCCTTATTGCAGTTGAAGGATTTATAAGAAGGCCTGAAGAATCTATTAGTTCAGTTTGTATTTCCTCCACTTTTACACTGGTATCAATACAATAAAGCACATACTTGTGTAACTTTTCCACATCTTTTTTTGCGGCTAAAATTTTCGAGCCATCAAGAATTATTTCTTTGGATTTTGAAAGGACATGGTCTGCCGCCTGAGAAGACGTAAAGTAAATATCAATTGACTCGTCCTACTTGAAAACAAGTTCAAAATTTACCTTTGCGATCAGAAAGACAGCTTTCCTAATTTGTATTATTCGATCTTTTGAAAAGGTTTGGCCATTGGTTTTCTTGATTGAGACAGTATAATAATTGGGGTAATCTGTAGTACTAGTTTCTGGGACACTTGAAGGGAGGGGTTGCACTATTACTGGCGAACGAGTTTCATCCTTTTTCCTCTTTTTGCCAGGCGTCTCACCTCTTTCATTAGAGTTAGTTGCGGCTAAGGCCTGAATTCCTGACAAAGGGCTAACTGTTCTGGACCACGTAGTTGGGGGGGGGGGGGGGGTTCTAGGAAGAGTTCTAGAAGTAGGTTGGAAGGGCGACTGGCCAGGGGTTTCAGTGGGAGTATCCTTCTCGGGTGTTAGCCTTAGGGGCTGCTTTTTTCCCGATATTTATTCTGACGAGACACTGCAGATTCACGAAATGTTAATCAGTCTTAATTCAAGGTTACTTGACCAAAAGTAAATATTCAGTTATGGAACTAAATTATTCACTATGATAAATAATAACTCACTTTGTATAAAGTGAACAATCCCTCACAATAAATCCGCAAGTTAATTGCGCAATCTAACATAGTAAAGTGCAAAAGATAATTCGATTAGGTTCATAAGTTAGTTCCTTTTAGTTCAGATACTAAACTCATACTGATTGCACCAATGATTGGAATTATACGATCATTATAGTGAATAAGGCACGTACAGGTGTCTCCGACCATCAGACCATCTACATCTTCGTCTCTATTAGAATTCAACTCTATAATGTCAAATCTCGTATAGCCTTTCACTCGTTTTAAACGATCCACAGAACAGGTCTTTCCGAAGCTCAGAGAAATCTGGCGATGGATCGATCCTTTGGGCACCGGCTTGTCTTCTATCAGAATATAGTCTCTCGAGTAAGTACCCTCCGTTTCAGCAATCATTACCTCGAAAATAGGAAGTTCATCAATGCTAATGAGTTCTTCGTTCACGGGACCTTCCATTTCTGTTACAGAGGCCAGGTCTTCATGATCCTCATCTGCTGTCTGAGTGACATGTGGAGGTGAGCAGCCAACCATCACCCCATTTATTCGAAGATATCCGTTGTGGCAAATGATATCGTTTGTATTTGAATCATACCAAGGGCAGACACTTAAAAGTATACGGGCTTTGTGGACTGCCAACTCAGCTATTAAACTAATCTTTACAGACTTAGGAACAATACTGCCAGTCCAATCTTTTACTGAATTATGGTCAATTCCCCGTGAAAAGTTGATCCTTGATCTATCTGTCTTCTTCTAATCTGAGTGACGTCTAAAGTTCTCCTTGATCATATCAGAATGTTGAATTTGATCTTCAAGCTGTAAACAGTCAGCGTTCCTTTCATGGGTAGGAGTGCGTACAGTCCTGAATGCTCCACCAACGTTATCAGAGTATTTCTGCCTTATGAATGGAACATTAACTGAAAGTGCTTGATACCTTATGACGCTGATCTGTATATCCTAGATCGTTCTCTGATAGTCATGAAATAGTTGAGCTAGGATAAAGCCATTGCCTTTATCAAAGTAGCACGAGTGGAGAAGGTAAGAGGCTTGGGATATCACAAGAAGACTGTCATCTAAGTCCATTCTTGGTTCAGCATACATACATAGCAGTCCCTACACAATTGCAGCTAGAACTTGGAAATCATAGAACATGCTTCCAAAGTGAGACCAGTCATGCCTTGGGACCCTAGCTTTCTCCCTTATGGCAACCATCAGTTCGGAAGCAATGGAAACGTTTTGCTTGTCTGATTTGTCAAATAGCTTGCTGGCACTTTCGATTTTGCCCACATTTGTTAATAGTGGTATTAGAGTTGAAGGGTTAAACAGAGACCCACCTATCGCCACTCCGCTCTACGAGAGTCGACTTCTCAAACTTTTAGTCAAATGCTTCGGAATGTAGATCTGAGTTGAATCAAGTGGACCAACTGAAGTCTCAATCTTTCCTCAATGGTAAAATACTTCTTCTCATCGTCTATATAGCCTTCCAGTATTCTTCTTAGGGGCCCATAACCATCCGTACCAATGTTCTGCACCATTAAGTCCTTTCTCTTTTTTTTAAATTCTTCAGACTCTTGAAAACTATCTGAAACACTTTTTTCTGAGTTTCTGACGAGTTTTTCTTGCACATTGGAAGAAGGTCTTAACTGTCTCCTAGCCGTCAGCACTCGTTATACAAATATACCACACCAATGCTTCACTCGCTAGATGGATGGCACCTGAATTCAATCGCTCACAAAGCAGTTCACAGCTGGAAATAGAGTTAATTTCGGGCACGTCAAGTTCACTACTAAGGCAACTAATACAAATACCTGTGATGAATCTATCTTTTGAGTCGCACTGCAACCTTTTTTCAGCTGCATTGCCATCGAATTTGATGCTCATTATTGGAAAAAAGCCTGCAGACGAATCACTCAAGAACATATCCACGTTTTTTTTGTAAGTTAAATTATATTCGCTCTTGAACTTCGAAGTAGACGGGTTTTCCGATTACTTGTACAGACTTTTGCTTTAGATCTAACCCAGGACTTACCAAGTAGACCCAGGTGCTGAGCTGCAGCTAAAAGCCTTGGTCCTCCGATGTGCAGTAGAAGATAGCCAATATCAAAATCAGAGATAGCGAAGCCCTTAGTATGATACAGCCACGAAACGCTTCTCTTTTGTACTATGCATTGCGACACTATTTGACGAGCTCTAGGGACATCAAATTCGGCAAGTGCTACAAGTAGCCTTTGGTCTACATTTATCACCTTAGATTTGTTCTTGAATGTTCTTTCTAAATTTAATGTTTTGAGAGCAAGAGACTCAAATTTAGTACGATAATGATCTATATTTGCTGCTAGCTGCGGGTAAGTCAAGTATCTGTAAATGGTATAGTCCTCAGAGGCCCTCACTCGGACTTTAATCTCATGAACAGAAGCGTTGAATGCCAAACTACTACAGTCTAGGCACTGAGAAAGGCTGGATAAAGTTTGTTTTTTGTGACGGTTTATGATAGATTTTCCCTGCTCCTACAACAAAGTCAAGAGAGCACAAGTAATGTAGTTACAAGGTGTAGTGATGGTAGAAATTTTCTGGCAGCTTAGGGGTATAACCTTCACAGAGCCTTCTCTTGAAAATTGATTCTTCGTATGAAGCAATAGCAGCAGAACTTGAACTTGTGGAAACATTTTGGAAGTCTGAAATTAAATTTTCTGGTTCTCTGATTATGTCCTGAATTATAGCTGAAGAGCTGTTTGGCAGAGTTCCACTGACGGAAGTAGTACTATTCAGAAGTAATTAATCTACTGATAAATTGGGAATGTCTTCATCACCGACTGAATCCAGCGTAATCGGTTGTAATTCTGATAGGTCCCTGGCATTAGGAATTTATATGGAAAGAAGAAAACTAAATAACTGTCTTTACCTTCATGTTAATAAATACAAGCTACCACATTCAAATTTGTACTAGAATAAATCTAAAATCAGTATTTGAGAAGATCAATGAAAGGTTATAAGGCCGTTTTACCATATCTAATGCTAAGTAAGTGTTCCAGCAAGCAAGACTAGCAATAACAACAACCAACAATGAATTGTAAAAATTGGCTTTCACATTTGTTTAAAGCATGTCGGAAAGAATCAGGCTTAATATTGTAGTTTATATATAGTTATAGCTGCATTAAAACCCAAAAGATCCGAGGTCTAAATTAGTCTTTAAAATTTTAAAATCAGAAATCAGTGTCATTTCGCATGGCTCAGAATACCTGTTCTCAAGAACAGTTGACACAAGCAGCCAATAGTAATGCATAGGCCCAGGACCCTGATGCAGATAGAAGATTTTATAATGCAGAGAATATAGAATCGGAGGAGCTGAGGAAAATCGCTCCGACAATTGACTTAAGTATATAACATGTGCAGGGTAAAGAATTTTTTTTTAATTTTACTCAGGTCTGTTTTAATCTACTGTTTCTAGAATTAGAATAAACAAGCGTAATAACCAGCTTACAAAGAACCCATGTCAACCTCTCTATAGGAGCGGATTCAGTTGGCTATTATTAATTGCGTTCTGTTTTTATAATAGGCTCAAGTTTACCAGCCCTCCCTCCCCTTCAATATACCACCAACTAACACTGCTAATTAATGTGCTGAATTATGCCACAATTGCTTCGAATTGCAGTTATACTAGTTATGAGAATTCCAGGTATATGATTTTGGAAAATATCAGATACTTAGTTGATAAATATGCTCATGTTCCTTGTCCACTTACAAGAACTGAATGGAACGATCAGTTGTAGCCATGTTGCCTACCTACTTGTCCCACCGCTGGGCTGGGTTGCAGGCACATAAAGTTTAGTCAATACCTACATTTGTCAAACCATTAGCTGAGATCATGAATGACGTGTGTGCAATTTGCTATGGGGCATGGTGCAGCTGTCCCCTTTAGACCTTTGTTTACCCGCTTAGGATTTTAAAAGCCATCATAATCTCCCCGGATAGGTTTTAAAGTGAGAAGGAAAATTAAAGTTTCAATGCTAAATAAAAAACAAACTTGGTGGCTTAGTGATAAAATATAAATTTTTGAAGATTATTTACTTGCTATAGTAGGTTTTAAGAGGCAAATAAAAAGAAAAAAAATTGTAGTAGCTAATTTAAATCCTCTCCAATGCAAGGCGGCCAAAATTTAGAAGTTTGCCCCCTCAAAGATTTTCTGAATCTACACCATTGATGAATAAAGGCATGATGTGAACATGTTACTGAGTGAGAACAGAAATTTTGTAACTATGCATGACTACATATGTTTATCTCAGCTAAAAAGGAAAGGAAACAGCTGCAACACTTACATGAGTGTTTGGCAAAGTTCCAAGAGTAGCAGTATCAGTAGCAGTTGCTTGTGATTCAGATGTGCCGACAGCAACAGGAATCTATATTGAAGAGAGAAAACCAACTACATATCTTCACCATGATGCTAATGGTATAGCCTATGGCTCTTACCGCCCCCTTCAAAATGCTGGGCTTCTTTCTTTTGGAACATGGCTGAGTACTCATCATTGGTCTTATATTTATAATTTGCAAGATCTGGATGAAAAAATCACTACCTTTCACAAAAAGCTACACGATAAATATCTACTTTCTTTCCCAGAAAAAAAGATTTAAAAAGTGCTCCAGTGACAAACCATTCATCAATCAACCCATACAAGCACTAATTAGAAAAACATTGAACCTTTTTAGATATGGTACACTGGATGAAGCAAATAAACTAAGGAAAGCAATTAAAAAGGAAATACATAAATTTGCCCAATCTTACTACAAGAATAAGGTCAAAGAATTGTTTACCAATAAACTAAAAAATTGGTATTCTGAAATAAAAAAGTTGGGTGGTAGGATCCTAGACCAGCTTGATTTCAGCCTACCTGAATCCCCAGAAGTTACTGCTAATAATCTTAACAAGTTCCTTGCTTCCATCGTCCAGAGCCTTCCAGCATTGTCTTATCACTTACCTACTGATGATCTACCACCTGCTTTCCCCTCCGTATCTCCGTCTGAGATCGAAAAAAGAATTGGGAAACTACGAAAAACAAATGTCTGCCCTTTAGATATTTCTTTTCCTCTAATTAGTACTTTCAGTGACTTCCTTTCAAAGCCCTTGTCTGTTATTTTCAATGAAATTACTGAGTCTGGCCAATATCCACAAATTTGTAAACAAGGTTTCATAAGCCCCCTGAAAAAGAAAGACAGAAAACCTGGTTGTGAAGGTGTTGGTCCTATTTCACTCACTGCTATATTTTCTAAGCTTTATGAAGGATTTCTTGCAGACTGGCTAAAGGAAAAAATCTTACCTCTCACTGACCTTAGACAATTTGGGAACATCAAATCCATTTCTACTTCCTATTACATTGCTTTTCTTATTGACCCAATTGGGAAAATTCTCGAAAACCCTAACTGCTGGCTAAATTTAATTTCCATTGACCTTCAAAAAGCTTTTTGACCTCGTTAACCACAGTATTTTAATTGAGAAACTTATAACTGATTTCAATATTGATTCTTTTCTTGTTAAATTGGTTGCCTCCTTTTTATCAAATAGATCACAAGTAGTCAAATATAGGAATCATTATTCCAGCCCCCTCCTTGTCCACAATGGAATACCCCAAGGTGCTCTCCTAGGTCCCCTCCTGATAAATAGCCTCGCTAAGGAATTCTCCGACAGATGGAAATTTGTGGATGACCTAACGGTTGTTGAAACCTGCTACAAAAACTTAATAAGCAACCCTATCAGCATCCTCAATGATATTGCAGATGAAGCTGCAGACTTAAGCATGAGAGTAAACCCCTCTAAATCTATGATAATGCAAATATGTTTCCTTAAAACCTCACCCCTTTTCCTCAACCCTATCCCCCCATATATTTCTGTGTCTTCCTTTAAATTACGTGGTGTTATAATTTCCTCCAATTTAAAGTGGGATGTCCATGTTAAAGATATTGCCCATAGAGCTAATGCGTCAGTGTCTCTCCTTAAGCTCTTGAATAGATTTAATGTCCCCCCATCCCATTCCTTAAGGATCTATACTTCCTTTATCCGCCCACATTTTGAATATGCTTGTCCTGTTTGACGTCCTGGCACCTCCCGTGATAAATCCCCAAAAAAATTGAATCCATTCAAAAAAGAGCCCTGAGAACAATTTTTAAAGAAGGCAAGGTACCATACTCGCTCTTTCTAAAAAAGCCAAGCTGGAAACGCTTCAGTAGAGGAGAGGATCGTTGTGCCTCCGTTTTGCAAAAAGTGCAATAATAAACCCTCGCACGGAAAACATTTTCCCCAAAAGACACTCCCTATTCCGACACAACCTGCCACGTGCTGTTTCTGAACCCATTCCTATCTTGTCTCTGTTGTTTGACCTCCAGGTATGAAAAAACCTTTGTACCCTTTATCACGGATCAAACAAACCGCTAGTTTTACTCAGAATACGGCATTGGGCTTTGCAGTCCCTACCGACGGTGCTGATCTCCGTTTCTTGGCCCTTCAGCCAGGAAGTGGAATTGGGGGTTGGGGGCCAACCATCCTGTGCTTTCGCACACCCTTCCTGTTTACCTTCCCCAGATTTCTTTCTCCAGGTACCCATTTAGAGCTGGCTCGACTCTGGCTGAGCTTACAGAGTCACGCCACTGACCCCCGTCCCAAAGCAAATAATTGGATGCACTAGGATTCGAACCGTCGCCCTCTAGGACGGAGGATCCTAAATCCAGCGCACCAATCCACTCGGCTAGGACTGCCTATTTGTCTTGTAATGTCTTGTCTGTAAATTTTTTGTCTTGTAATGTCTTGATTTTTGTAAACGTCTTGTGAAAGACGTTTTATGAAATAAATATCTTATCTTCTGTTCTATAGCTTTGGTGTCCAATTAATATATTATACGTAGCTTCAACTTCACCACACTTTCCACAATTTTCACTTTCACCTAAGAAATTGGCTTTGGTAGATCTCAGTCAAAACATAATACTGCTTTCTTCTTTATTAAGCTTTTCATATAATCCTCTTTCAAATTGAATAATTGTTTTTGTATTTGCCCACCATGTTCCAATTTTGTTTCTCCATTCATTTAGCCTGTCTATTTTAATTTTGTGCCAATTATTTTTGGCGTTGTTTCTGTTGTTGGTGCCCCTGATTCTATTGCTTTTCTAGTGGCAATGTCAGCTTCATCGTTTCCTCTTATATTTGTGTGACCAGGTAACCACATAATGGTTACTAATATGTTTTTGGATGTTGTCAATATCTCCATTACCCACAGAGCATTCACAATCTCTCTTGAGGTTTGTTTCACTGATTGTAATGCTTCAATTGCGTGTTTTGAGTCTGAACAGATTAAGATATTATCACTATTTGAAGAAATTGACATTAAGTAATTAGCTGCTTTACTAATAGCAACAATCTCGGCTTCAAATATGGATTGTGAGGGATCTAGTTTGAACATTGCTGTTTTCTTCATTGCTGGTATTACGAAAGCTGTTCTCATACCTTCGTTATTTTTGGACCCATCTGTATACTCCTTTAGGTGTTCTTGATACTCTGTCATCATTAAATGGTTGAATTTGATGTTGTTAAATGTATCTTTTTTTTCAAATTCTTTTCTCAGGTATTTAATGTTTTTACTTGTCCATGAAGGTATTAGTGGTAGGTCTTGCAAGTGCAAAATCTCACTGAAATTAAAATTTATATCCTTTGTTTTCAGGATACTTTCTGCTTTTTCTATCATCCATTCTTTATTCCGTCTCCGTTTTCTGTTGAGTGTATAAGCAAGTCTTCTTTTAATAATTAAAGCCTTGCATGGGTGGGATGATCGGACTAGCGATGTCTTTCTGAAGTATTTTAACAATTGTTGCTCTCATCCACTATTCCACTTTCAATTAATAAGAAGGAGACGGGTGTTGTACTTCTTGCCCCAAATGCTATCCTTAATGCACTGTTTTAGATGACTTCCAGTTTATTTAATGTACTTTTTCAGGCAATGTTGTAGAAAAGTGAGGCATAATCAATCTTTGCTCTAATGTATTTGCAATAGAACTCAAGCATAAACCCTGTGTCTGCTCCCCGAGTTTTCTCGGTAAGTATTTTTATGATGTTGAGTCGTCACATGCATGACTGTTTTATTCGCTCCACCATTAGTTGGAGAGACATCTTTTGATCTATTAGACATCCAAGATAAGAATGTTAAGAAACTCTTTCTATTGCTTGATTTTTTAGCTTCAAGTTAGGGATATTAGCTATTCTTCAATTTGTAATAACCATCTTTTTTGTTTTTGGGGTTGAGAATTTTAAATCTAGATCTTCAGCCAAAAAGGTTAGCTGACTGATCATTTGCTGTAGTTTGGTTATTATTTCTCTTCCTTCATGCCCTGTTAGCCAAAAGCCAATATCATCATATTGAGGCCTTTATTTCATCATCATTTAGTGGGCTGTTATATTGACTTATATTATAGAAATCAGGTCCAAGTGCTAAGCCTTGTGGGACTCTTCTATTTGATTTTACATGTATATGAGATAGGCAATTTCCTACTTTTACTTGAACAGTTCTTTCACACAGATAGTCATAACAAACTCATGTCAGGGGACTCTCTATTCCCAAGCTAATTAATTCATCCAAAATTTGTCTACGTAATACGACATCGAATGCTCATTTCACATCCATGAAGACTACTACCATGACTTTGTGGTTCTGTAAGGAATATAAGGCATCACGTTGGGGCAGTGCAAGATTTTCTGTGGTACTTAAGCCTTTGCGAAAACCGCACTAGAGCGGAGTTAGAAATTGTTTGGTTTCCAAAATCAAGTTCATTCTATTTTTTATTAATCTTTCGTAGAGCTTTCCTGTTACTGATAATAAAGTTATATACCTCGGATTTTCTAATTTTTTGGATATTTATGGGGTTTAGGTAAAATGATTACTACTCTATTTTTCCATATTTTTGGGAATTCCCCTGATTCCCAACGCTTGTTAATTACTTGGAGAAGCATTCTTTTCCATTTCAAAGGAAGTTTCTTGATATAGTGAGGATATACTTGGTCATTGCCTGGTGCTGTTAGTGGCAGGTTTTTAATTGTTATTTTTATCACACTCTCGGTAAAAGGTTGATTGTAGGGAGCCTTAGTAGATGGGTCTTTAGCTCTTTTTATTTTTCAGAGGGTTTTTGTTTCTGCTGTCTGGTTTTTATCTTCTTTGTTGATAACCATTTTGAGGTAATTTGCCCCCTAATTGGCTATTTCCTGACTATCTATGATTTCTCTTCCTTCTGATTGAATTCGCATGTTTACTTGGGGTTGTTCGTCGTAACAACCATTCATTTTCTTAATAAACTTAAAAATCTTTCATGATGGTTGTCTGAAATCAATTTTGTCAAGGTATTGTTTCCAGCTTTTACATTTTTCTTCATTAATAGGCTTTTCGAATATGGCTGTGGTTTTTTGTAAATTGAGATAATTCTCAAAGGATTTTGGATTTTGTCATTTGCTTCTTTGCCTTTTTACAAATATTGTTCCACCAAGGGTATGTTTATGCTTTGTGTGTGTTTCTGATTTCCTTGTTATAGTTGACTCTGCTACTTGAATCAAGCTATTCTGGAAGGCTTTAACAGTTTCTTTTGTATTGTTTGTATTTTCAAAGATATTTTCTAAATCTTGCGATTCTAAAATTTCCTGGTATTGGTCCCACTTTACTGATTGTTTACGTGTTTTCTGCAACTCAGATTTTCCCATTTTAAAAATTGATTTCTTGTTTCATGCATTACTGGTAGGTGATCACTGAACATAGTGATTTCACTTGCTGACCAAATAGACCATTTTGGAGCTAGAGTAGCTGTTGTAATTGATAAGTCTATTTTGGTGTATGTATTTGTTCTTTTGCAGTGACCTGTTTTCAGTTTTTTGGTGTGATTAAACATGCTTCTAAATTATCTTGTAGACAAAATTACACAGAATTTCTAGCACTATTGGACATCCCACAGTCAAACCAAATTTTATCAAGGGCATTCAGGTCTTCAAGAATGTGTTCTTACTATTTCCTCAAAAAATTTGCCAATTTTCTTATTTTCACCTTTCGGGTTGTAAATATTGATGATGTTGATTTATGATGTTGATTTATTCATTATTTTTTAGATAAACTGTGAATCCTATTGCTTCAATCATTTGGTATTTTTTGTCTTGTGTAAGATCTATATTTAGATGCATAAAATGGTACTTTTGGGTCATAACTATTAGAGTACCTCTGCCACAACCTTCTATTCTATCCTGCATATATATTAGCAATTAAAAAAAAATTTCCACAAAATAAGTTTTTCGAAGAAAAGTAAAGGACTCCATCAAACAAAAAATGAGCAAAAATAAAATCAACCAATCTACCAAGCGTTAAACTAATACAAATCAGCATCGATAAATAAATGAAACCCAAAACGAACAAAGATTACAATAAATAACCGAGTCAAACTCAAAACGAGCAGGAATTAACATAAGTTGGGCTCAAAACCCCAATGCCTTCCCAAGACCAAAACATAATTTGCACTTTACTGAAGAAAATACAAATGAATGTGCATTATCAGTTTAATATACGTATACTGATATTTAGTAATCAAAATGTGAATATTATTTGATTTATTAAAGTTATAAAAGTAAAAACATTTACATTTTTTCAGTAAAGTGCAAATTATGTTCTGGCCTTGGGAAGGCATAGGGGTTTTGCGCCCAACTTATGTTAATTTCTGCTCGTTTTGAGTTTGACTCGGTTATTTATTGTAATTTCTGTTTGTTTTGGGTTTCATTTATTTATCGATGCTGATTTGTGGTAGTTTCACGCTTGGTCGATTATTTGATTTTATTTTTGCTCATTTTTTGTTTAATGGAGTTCTTTACTTTTCTTTGAAAAACTTATTTTGTGGGAAAAGTTTTTTTTAATTAATTTCTGTTCGTTTTGTATTGACATAGTCTTTTCAGGGAAAAAGAAAATAATACTTTAAATATTTTCGTTTTTCTAAGAATTTATAGTTTGGCCTGCTATTTGTACGCTGGAGAAAAATTTTCAGTAATTTTTAACATACACCCTTTTAAAAATCTGGACATAAAATAGTAGTGTTTAATTTAGTTTCATACCTTCTCTAGTTGACCTGAAATGGAAAACATGACACCATTCGCAAAAAAATCTGTTTACTTTCTTTGATAGCTTGGATACACGTACGCTATTTTGATTTGGTTAAATTTTAAGAGCAGAAGCAGCCCCGAAAGTTTGAACATAATACCCTCAGTCGTTCTTGGGATAATGTTGAGATGCCTTATTGGGAATTAGCATTAACACAGTTGTATGTTGATTTAATCTTATGGCAACATTTAGTTTTTAAACATAAAGTCAAATGGGACGGTGGGCGTGGGAGGGGGATTAGTTTACCCCCATTTTTCTCGGAGTTTTGAAAACCTTAGTTACGACAAAACCGCTCTCAGGAGACGAAGAGAAGTAGAAATCTGGTAGAAAAGAAATGGCTGGGGTGTTTCAGAACCCTTGCATAATACGAGTAGTTGAAGTATCTATTAGCTATGTATTCTTAACATAAATAATTATCAAAATTAGTAGTTTTTTTTTACAAAACTTCAAATACCGTGTCACAAAAATTTGTCAGTTATCTGGGTAAAAACTTTGAATATAACTTTGAACTTAGAAGCTTAATTTCATAAAGCTCTTTGCCTATATCTGTTTTGTCACCTTTAAAACAGTTGAAATGGGCGACTTTGTTTTTTTGTTCCCTTTGAATTCCTAAAAAGCCTTCTTGTATTAAAAACTAGTTTTTAATAACAGTTTAAAAAAATACATTTTAAAGTTTTTTTGGTTTCTTTATAGAATATATGTCATGTAGGCTAAGGTTGAACTGCTGCTTTTTTATTGCTTTTGGCTGCTATTTTGGATATTATTCATTTTTTCTTTTGGGGATTCATTTCAAATTATAAACTGATAAATACCTAATATCAGTCAAATTATAAACTGCATCTAAAAGGAGTAAATTTATCAAATTGAAAAATTCATGATGAACACTTCACATGAGAACACTTCAATTACAATGAAACAAAAAACACTTAATGTGTTTTCTTCATTTTTCTTCATTCGGTATGAAGAAAAATGAAGTCCGAGCTATTTTCTTAGGTAACAAATGAAAAGCTCATCCGTTCTAAATGTAATTAAATGAAATAATATGCAGACTGAAGTAGCTCCAGGAAGATGTTGAGATTTTCATCCTAGTTCGTAACTTTTAATCCAAGCCAAATGTTAGGACACTGAGTATCAGTTATTGAGTTTAAGCTTTGATTTCCAAACGCTCATAAAAATTACCAAATTTAAAAAGTCACAACAATAAGTCACCTGTGGTCAAAATAGTCAAGGACTCCTCTTTAATCCCCACCCAGGTTCAAAGCTTCTGCTATGGTCATTTCCCTGGAAATCTCCAAAAAGTTTCTTTTTAAAATAGCTTTCAAGCGTAGTTAGGGATATTTAGCCCTTTTTGCTTTTCTTCAAAGCTTTGAAAAAAGTGTTATAATATTCCAAATGTTACATTTGTTATATTTGAGCAT
Source organism: Artemia sinica (assembly GCA_027921565.1). Lineage (NCBI taxonomy): Eukaryota > Metazoa > Arthropoda > Branchiopoda > Anostraca > Artemiidae > Artemia > Artemia sinica. Next base: position 60,617,345 of record CM051261.1, read on the forward strand.
ATTTGTCGAAATCATTTGGATATTTGTGGAAATCATTTGTGGGGTGATCGAATTTTTTAAACCACTGTAGATACGCAAGAACGTTGCAACATATAGTACCCTGAGGTCATAAGACTGTCAAAGACTTCTCCTTAAACCTCCCAAATTGAAAGCTTTTATTATGACCTGGCCTTTTAATGTAACTTGGGCACTGGATCAAGGACACCATTGTCGCTCGAGTGCAACGTTAGGTGGGATGTCATTATCACTCTCGTCACACCAATTCGTTTTAGTGTGAATCTGCCTGGTACTTATGAATGAATGTTTTCAATGTAAACCCGTTTCATCAATAAAAAAAACGGGTTGGACGCATATATCCCTTTCCCTTTGGACGATAAAACCATGCAAGTGCTGAATCAAGTATAACTAAAAACAATCTTGTTAATTTTTGTCAACTTTTCAACAACACCAATTCGTTTTAGTGTGAATCTGCCTGGTACTTATGAATGAATGTTTTCAATGTAAACCCGTTTCATAAAAAACGGGTTGGACGCATATTTCCCTTTCCCTTTGGACGATAAAACCATGCAAGTGCTGAATTAAGTATAACTAGAAAAAATCTTGTTCATTTTTGTCAACTTTTTAACTTTTTGGTATCCCTGCTTTCAATAAAAAAATCAAGCAACTATCACTTATATATATATATATATATACATTCCCTGCTGGCGCGTTCCGCGTAAATCCCTGTGGAGTGTAGCCGTGTGTAAATGAATATTATTACACTGCTGTCATAGAAAGAAAGGAGTTTCGCAGAAAAGCTGTGTTGCGGCTCAATTTTATTTATAGCCGCGAGCGAGTGTTTCTGTTTCATACTCTATACTTTTAGCTGTGAGTTTTTATCAAAGGGTGGTTGCCAGTTTCTATCAAGTATAACTGAAGCGAATTTATTTCAATCGGCCTTGTCTTCTCACTTTTTTAGTTCTCGAAAACGTCATTTTTGCTCAGGGCTACTTCATAATGTTCAGAAAACGGAACGATAGAGGAGTTGTTAAACGATTTTAACCACTTGACCAACCAATTAGCTGAGTGATTAAGGTGATCAACGTCTTTTGTTTAACTTTAAAACCTTGTAGGTCAAAATAGACATTTCGTTGCTGCAACCGTTCGGACCTTGTCACATCCAAAGATTCTAATAGCTACCGAAGATCAAAGACTCGCATCTTTTCGCATTACTTATGAAAATGCCGAAGTGAAAATGAATCTCTATTTTTGGTTCTTTCCTTTTCTATTAAGATTGGTAGCGGTATCGATAATCGATATAATATTTCGCTCTGTTGACATTCTCATGACAATTTTTTCCTGCCATCTCTTCAAATTGAACTAGCACTAAACTTAATTTATAGGTAGTGTTAATGCATAAGCTGGAAATACCTGCAGAACTCATGCAGGTAACAGACCACTAGGTAGCAGAACTAAGTAGGACGAATTTCACAGGTTTTCGGCACTTTTCTTACAGGTTTTTAAAACTTATAATGGCAACAGTGTATTTTGGCTATTTTTCTAGAAGGACAGTAAAAGTGTGCCCTTTTTTGGCTGATTTGGACACTCTTGTCTCTAAAAGTTTTGGCAACCCTGGCCATTTAGAGAAGAAATAGACTATAAATTTGCTGTGCCAAAGGTAAAATTGAAAACTTGACTTAGGTGTCAAAGTATAAACACATACATCTGTATGTGTCTACACTTTGTTTAGGTATAAAGGGAAGAAAAGACGAATTGAAATGATTCAAATGTATTCATAATTGCTATTTCCCTAGTAGGGATAGCTCTGTGCCACAGTTTGTTGATTAAATTACAAGGGGCTCTGCCCTTTGGGGTCCCTGACGCCTGTACACTCGCTTTGTTGTGCGTTTTTTGGCCTTTGGCTTGCTTTAACTCTTAATTTGCTGGCTGCAAACTCTCACATTCCTGCACAATGCAACTACCAATTGCTTAAGGTGCTTATCAAACCTTTTTATACTCAGCTTTGAAGTTTAGTGCTGTGCCTGCTTTTGACTTATATTGCTTGCTCAATTTATTATTGATTGAGGGTCCCCCTCTGCTTGTAGCCTAGGCTAGCCTATTTGTTTTATTTGTTTGATAATTTATTTCCTTTTTGTGATTTAGTTTGCTGTTTAGGTCAATATCTACCAAATCATATTATTGAGTTAGGAATAAAGTGAATACACCATTTGATGCCTTTATTAATGCTGATTACGAATATAATAATCATTTCTATCGGAAATGAATTTCAGCCCCCCCACCCCATATAGGCTATACCTTACCCAACCTAACCCTGAATTGGCATATATAGGGGGGGGGGGCTGAAATTCATTTCTGATAGAAATGCTTATTATATTAGTAATCAGCATAAAAAAAGGCATTGACTGGTGTATTCACTTTAGTCCTAACTCAATAATATGATTTGGTAGATATTGACTGCTGTTTAAATTGTTTTAGCCCTTTGGGGTTCTATTTGTGATGACTGACAGGATGGTTAGTATTCCTGTCACCTCTGACCCCAATAACTCTAGTGTAAGGATTTTGGCTTTAGGTATTGAAGGTCCAAATGAGACCAGTAGGCCTAGGCTTTTGACATTGGGCTGTAGAACAGTTATTGCCAAAAAACTGTTTCAACATCTCCAAAATCATGAGTGCAGGGGCCATTATGGTTCAGTGTTAGAAAGACTTGGACCAGATGGCACCATTATTGTAATAGCTGTGAACCAGTCAGTAGCTACTGCTATAATAATAATAAAATAAATATATTGGAAAAACCCGTCACAATTGACAAAAGACGGATAAAAAACAAAAGAGAAGAAAACACACATACTTTCTATACTTTCTATTTCAGATATAGCAGTAAATGGATGTAGGATAAAGTTTGTGCTTAGTCCTACCTCTAATCCTGCTTTAATCAGGAACAGAAAAGGCATTGTATTTATCCCATCTGAGGAGGTCACCCATCTGGATGATTTTGTCAAGGAGGTCCAAGTTGATGAAAGAATACAACAAGTGACACTGGCCTTTAAAAATCCAAGCCCATCAATTATCCCTTTGGTTTGCACCTTTTATTGGGATGTTCAGTTCCCTCTGAAAATCTCTGTTTAGGGGGCAATGTATACAGTCAAGCAGTTTATTCCCCAGGCAATTCAGTGTTTCAGTTGCCAAGGTTTTGGCCACATGGCCTCAAATTGCTGCAGAGGCAGAAGATGTCTACTTTGTAGTGGACAACACACCCTTGATGAATGCCCCCAATCTAAAACAGTAAAGCAAGATCAGGTACTCAAGTGCCCTAACTACAATGGTAATCATGCTGCTAATGCCAAGGAGTGCCCAGTATTCATAGAGAAGAAAGCATTTGTAAGTTACTCTTTCACCAATAATGTCCCCATGAGGACTGCTGCTGAGGTCTTGAAGAAAGGATTTCCTAAACATACAGAACACATCCCCATAGTACACACAGACTCTTTCCTGTCACTGACTCCTAATCAACCTCCAGCTTAGGAACTCAACATGAGGTACATGGCCATGTTTGAAGGTGTTGCAAAGCAGATCTCTGATCTAACTCAGGTTATTACATCTATTTGTGAACTGCTTTCTAAGTTAGCACCAAGACCCTTTCAAAATGTAGTCTGTAGCCTAAATAAGTCAGTGGAAAACCTAAACAGAGAAGGTTCATTCCTTCCCACAATGTCAGCAGATACCAGCAGCCCTGACCTAAATAGCCTAATTAAGTCAGTTGATAACAAAATAAGTAGCCTAAAGAAGCCAGTTGAAAACCTAAGTCGAGAAGCTTCATCCCTTCCCACAATGTCAGCAGATAATAACAGCCCTGGCAAGGCAGAGAGGAAACGTAAAGGAAAGGAGTCTGTACCTACCCCAGAAGGTGCTACAATACAAGGAGCCAGACCTAGGTTGGCTCCTTCTCAGTCAATTGACTAGCTATCTCTCCATTGTTTTCCCTTGGGTTTGGCATGGTTGACTAAGCGCAAACTCATTAAGTAAATTGGTTAAGACTACTGGTTTGGTTCCCTAAATTCATTTTGCTATTGGATTTTTTTTTCCAGATGTTTCCTTTTTTAGAGTTGCCTTATTTGACTATAATTTGACCTAGGTGACAGGTTAAATGTATTATTTATTATAATTGACTTGTATAAACTTGGTATACTGCTGTTTGATATGGTATTTGCATCATTATGTTTCCTGTTCATAATTGATGGCAGGTGATGATGGGGATTAACCCCTAATTTAAGCAAGATAAATGGTAGATGTTCTATATTTTTTAATATTGATGGCCTTGATTCCCCTCCCATAATTTTTTATTTTAGAGTTATCCTTTTTTATTTTATTTGTTTTATTATCCTCATCTATCTTTTTATATTTTATCTGATTAATTTTCTATATATGGAGGTATATAATAGGTCATAATGTAAAAATGTATTATTTATTATAACTTTGCTGTATAGGTATTTTAATTGCTGTATAACTAAGCACAGTTGCATCATTTTGATTCCTGTTTTTCAATGCAGGCAGTTGTTGCAGGTGAGTTATCCCCTACCAATAGCAAGATAAGTGATACATGATCAGGTTCAGTGAATATTGACTAAAGTGACACCCAAGCAAGCTAGTGTTTACATAAGGTATAGAACAATTGAGTGATACAAATGCATATGACCAATTGGTTGAACGTGTCAAGCCCCAAACAACAACAACAAGGTTAAATAACATTATATTTAGTTTTATGAATTGAGGCTTATGGTATGCTAGGATTTATTTTTCAAGTTGGGAGCTGTGGGTTCTGGGTGCTGGGAACTAAAGTATTAATGAACTTTGGTGCTGGACTTTAAAGTATTGTTGGTAATATAATCTTCCCCTAACTTTACATTTTTGTTCCTTCCCTGCCTATTTTTTTTTTCAAAATAGGTAAAGATCTAGAATAGCTTCTCTTCAGAAGGTGACATGCTAGAAAAAATAAGGTAAAATTCTACTCTAGCTACTTTTTGCTATCTTGGAAAGGGGTCAGGTTAGGAAAATGAAACTTTCAGGGATAGGTCTACAGGCTAAAGTATGGGTAAATTTGCTGGTGACACAATAATTTAGCTTGGATGAAAGTGAAGGTAAATATATACCAAATCATATTATTGAGTTAGGAATAAAGTGAATACACCATTTGATGCCTTTTTAATGCTGATTACAAATATAATAATCATTTTTATCAGAAATGAATTTCAGCCCCCCCCTATATATGCCAATTCAGGGTATATATTTCTACATTAGGGGGGGGGGGTAGGGGTAAATTTTGTTTCTGATATAAATGGGGGGTAAGTTTAAACTTTACTCCCCCCCCCTAATGTAGAAATATATACCCTGAATTAGCATATATAGGGGGGGGGCTAAAATTCATTTCCGATAAAAATAATTATTATATTCATAATCAGCATAAAAAAAGGCATCAAATGGTGTATTCACTTTATTCCTAACTCAATAATATGATTTGGTATATATTTACCAAAGTGAATACATCACTTGATGCCTTTTTTTATGCCCTTTCATAATTCAATAATTGCTTCTGTCTCAAATTGCAGCTTGAGCCCTTAAACAAGCCCCAATGGTATTCATTTTTGTAACCACCCAAAGAAGTTATCGAAAAGTTGTTAAAAATATATCTCTAGTTTATAAATAAGTTGTTCAAGAGTAATATATTCAAAAAATGCTTATTTATAACAATTCAAACCTCATTTATTGGGCAACACAAATATAAATTGTTTTCCTAACATTTCAAGTTTTTCAAATGAGGTAAAAAAAAAATAGCACTGAATTTTGCAATTCAAAACTTTGCTGTTGACAATTCAGGGTATATTCCAATGCAGAATATATATTTGTGCATTAGGGTGGTGGAGGTGGGTAAATTTCATGGTAACTTTGCAGTGGGCCATATAGTTTAGCTAGGATGAAAGTGAAAACATCATTTGGTGCATATTTTATGCTCTTTAATAGTTTATATAAAATACCTTTGGGCCCCTTATAAGAGCTCAAGATGCAGTTTGAAACAGAAGCAATTATTGAACCATGAAAGAGCATAAAGAAAGGCATTAAATGATGTATTCACTTTCATCCTAGCTAAATTATTATGCCACCTGCAAATCCGCCAAAGTATGTCCCAGGAAGGTTATTTGAAGTACCTACCTCCACTCCTTCTTCCTCTAGAGGGTCCTGACCTTTGATGACCTTTAAAAATATGTGTGTTATAAAAGTGAAACCTTGCAAAATAGATCTTCTGCTTAAATGAAGTAGCCTACAACAAAATTGTTTTCAGCTTCAAAACTTTGCTCAATCCCAATTTATAAGGTTTTAAAGATAGGTATGCTAATACATTTTCTAAATTTTGAGAAAGAAAAACATTGATATGGCTTAAAATTCTACTTAAATAACAGGAATTGTATTTTCAGAACTAAAGCCAGAGAAAATGAAACTAATAACTGAAAATTAAGGTAAAATGTTGTTATGTCAAATTTTCAATAGGTATGGACCTGTCATCTAGGCAAATTTCAGGACCCTTGAGAGGGAGAAGGAGGGGAGATAGGTACTTCAAAATGCCTTCCTGGGACATACTTTAGCCTGTAGACCCATCCCTGAAAGTTTCATTTTCCTAACCTAACCCCTTTCCAAGATAGCCAAAAGTAACTAAATAGAATTTTACCAAAAAAAAAGACAATTTTTGTGTTGTGGACAGTTAATCCCTAGTCACCCACCCCTAATGGTTCTTCATAGCCCTAGGCTATTCAATTAAAGTGTATAATAATTGACTAAATCATATTAAAGAACAGTTAAAATTGAAGAAACAATGGAAATATGGTGGATAAATTCGTGACCAGCACTGGTCATAATGAGAAATCTTAGAAAACAATTTTTACTTAATAATATGCATAATAATCCTAGTTGACATATTTTCCAGGGGAAGCAGCTTTATCCTCACTATTTTCACTGTTGTACAATTATTTATAACAAAATTGTGTAAAATAAACAAATTTTATTGAATTTTTCAGTTTTCCAATATTCTATATAGGGAATTTAAACACCATCACTGCCATCTACCAAAAAGATATAAATAGGCTAATATTAATAAATTTACGTTAGGTTAGATTGCCTAGATGACTCTTGGGTGATTGTTTTAAAACAATTTTCAAGACTTGGAGAAATGACAAAATATTTAAAAATGTGATTGTAAAACTGGAAAAACAAGGAAAATAGTGAGGATAAAGGTGCTCCCCTTGGATAATATGTTAACTAGGGTAATTTTGCATATTTTGAGGTAAGAATTGTTTTCTTAACATGTCTCCTTATGACCAGTACTGGTCCTAAATTTATACCTCACATTTTGCTTGTTTCTTTAATTTTAACTGTTGTTGAAAATGATTTAGTCAATTACAATTTAACTTTAATTATATATATATATATTATCTCTGTTTCATTTGTAATTTTGCCTGCATTAAAACACTAAAAATCATACAACCACTACTGAGACAAATTTGACGTATGCTTTTGAAATATGCTCATAAATATGATTCCCCAAAACTAAGGATCTTAACAAATTTTTCAAACCCAAAAACTAGTGCACAAAAAGATTTTTTTCTTTCAAAACGCTTTTTTAAACATTTTGTGACAATTGGGTTAGGTTCATTTTTAGCAGGTTGCCAGAAAAGGTTGGAGAGGCACCATTGAAAAGGTTGGACAACAAAGTTCCAGTGAATTATTAGAAGCCATTTTGAAGGGTTTCAAGCTAATTCATATCTTGTACTCTATCTTAGTTACAGCTGTCACTGCAACCATGATATATGAAAAATCTATTGAATAGGGATATTTTTTTTTCATTATTATATTGTCTTCAAGTGTAATTAAAGACTTATAGTAAAAGATGAAATTGGTTTCATAATAACATTAGTATAGGTGCTGAAGCAATATTTTGATAAAAAAAAGTAATTGAAGGCAAATTTAGACCTTGTTCTAAGTGGGTCGTAGAAAGATGGTCTACCTTAGTTAACTTAACAATTGATTGATTTTTCAGAATTATTTGAAACAAATATATCTATACTTAGTGGATATTCAAGAAAAAAAACTAGCCATATTTTTCTGGAAATACTTTCTAAATTGCTTGAAGTCCACTCTAGATTTGAATGTTAAATTCCTTTAGAAGGTAATGACTAAATTTTTAGTAAATTTTTTAATTGATAAACACAATATTATTACATGATATCTTTTTTGGATCTAATTTTAGATCCATTGTCACATTCTTGAAGCCCAAAAAGTAAGAACAGCTAGACATAACCTTTTGGAAAAATATAATGGCATACATATTATAGGCCTAAGCTTTGTAGTGTCTTAAGCAATAAAACCCTGAATAAAGTTTTAATTACAGGAGTTAGACCAAATTTTGCAATCTAATAGTTTTTGGCTTGGAGAATTTACTAAAAGAAAACAGCTAACAGAACAAGCTAAAAGTTATATTTTCTTTTTTACCGTGGAAGGTTATTGTAAATTAAAATCAACAACTGCACTTCAAAAATATGGTTTTTAATTTTTGCACCCTCTTGTTAAAATTGATAATCAGGTTTCTAACGCCTTTGACAGCAGAAGGAGTTGAGCCTGTGCTTTCAACTGTGTTAAGATAAAATATGCTTTGCAGTGGTTAAAAGTCATTATTAGTCTTGAATCATTATATCTTTTGTATTTTAGGACTTTCCCGACTAAAATATGTGTTTTATCCAAGTGTTGATGATAGTATAAAAATTTGCATTAACTCCATTCCAAGATCTTTCATGGACTTGCCACAAATTCCGAAAATGGCTAATCTCATCACAGTTTTTGAGGATTCTTTCATTAAAAACGGTAATTCTATACAGTTAAATTTTCTGTTACTGAAAAAAAGTTTGTTTTAGTGTTTTTATTTGAAATGTTTGGAGGCATTTTGAGTTCAAACTGGGTGTTCAATTGAGGACCGCCATTATGTGATGTTATTACCAATTTTATTTTATGTTTCCTCAACAGGATTGTCCTAGAGGGCCAAATAAATATGGATTATAGTCAAGAAGTTTTTTTTTAAGTATTTGTGTATGTGTGTGTGGAATTTAAATGTAAAGTATTCTTAAAATCGATCTGAATTGAATTGAAAAAAAAGAAAAGCTACTTTGCTCTAGAAAATAATCGTCCCTTTTTTCTCCCTTCTCATTAAGTGGTCCTAAGGAAAAAAAAAATGAAACTGCATATGTTTTTGGATCTAACTATTACAAGCTGAGGGGTGATAAAGTGGCTTCTTTGTGCCACAAAACATATTTAAATTCAGATTTTTAGCTTTTATTTTTAAGTTTGGTGAGTCAAGTAATCATCCCATAGAGATATTTTTCTATTAATCTTTTCCATGTGCTGGTGTGATGAATGATATATTACCACCAAAGCAGATGGGACTTCAGATGGGAATATCAAGTTATAAGACATTTAAGAGAGGGATAAAGTTAGTTGAATTCAGCTGTTAAACTTTGGAAGACTATATTTTGTATTTTATTGTTTGGGAACTAATTGAAACCCCCCAATTGATTGGCATTTTTTGTCTTTAGTTGTCAATTTTTTTGTGATTGTTAAGCTGTAAAATGTTAATTTTTTAGTTATATTTTATTATTCAATATTTTTTTATACAGTACGTTATCCTAAATTTAGACTTATCCAGCTATTAGTTCTATGTTATGAATTTTGTTTTATGAATTTCAGGATTTTGTTTTATGAATTTCAGGATTTTGTTTGTTCTATGCTAATGAGTTTTGTAGAATGTTTCACATTTTCTTTTGCTTTGTAAAAAGTAGATTTTAAAAATGATTTGAGAAAAAAACTGAATAGCGTATACATCTGATTTAATGTATACATATAATCCCTGTATATTTACATTTTTACACGTAACTAAAAAGAAAAAGCAGTTACATTTGTTTAGTAAGCTTTTCTGTTAAATTTTTCTATGTCTGTTTAATTTAAAATTTGTTTTAGAATTTGAAGACGCTTTACCATGTGACCTTGAGAAGCCCTTTTATGTTCCAAGCCATCTTTCGTCACCAAAACGTGAAGATGTTTCCTTGCTGAATTTACCTAGCATTTCAGGATCATGTAAATTTGAATACGACACCCAGGAATTGAAACCCAAATATTCTAACAATGAAGGTATATCTGAAACATTGTATTTTTGTTGATTGAAATGTATTAGATATTGTTTTATTAGACAAAAACAGGACAAAGAGACTTAATCTTATAATGGAACTTCTGTTTTATCCTTTTCCAATGTGCAGGTGTTTGCCGAACCGCTTTTGTAGTCTTTAATGAACATTTTTAAATTTTCACTTGAAAGTAGTTTAGCAGGTTTTATTGTTTTCAAAAGGCTTGATAATAAGCCTTAAAACTATATCTCTATATAAATTTTATAATCCGTATTTATAGTGTATATTTCTCTTCAAATTAAGAGATAAAGAAATAAATCTGTCTATTATTTTGATTCGAAGGTGAATTTGAAAGAAGCAGAAAATCGGCTGTTATTATATGAACTGCCTACCAGAAATTTTTAGTATAGAATATTAATTTAATGAAAACGCTAGATTCAAACAAATAACTGAATTCATTTTGTGCAGATGAAGTGTGCACAGATGAAGCGTGCATTTATGCACAATGATGAGCTCTTACTAGTTCCGTTTTCAATCACCAGTTATCAGTCACCTGTGACCAGTTATCAGTCACAGCCTAAATATTGTTTTATTTAACAATTTGCTTATAGCTGATGAAAAGTGAACTAAAACAAAGTATTTATTGTTCACAGTTCAATAGACGTCATAAAGAAAGATATAAAGAATATGGGAACTTCGTGGGAGGGTGTAAAAAGGGAAGCTTTGAATAGATTGGGATGGAGGAGGAGCTTGCGTAGCTGTGTTGGCCTCAGGTGACTTGGTGCTGCGGTGAGTTGTTAGTAGTAGTAGTATCCGTATTTGAATTGTTATTTGTAAGACCTGAGGAAAACGTGACTTCTGTGTTTTTTTTTTTTTTTTTTTTTTTTTTTTTTTTTTTTTTTTTTTTTTTTTTTTTTTTTTTTTTTAATCCAAAGCTTTGTGACTACACAAAAAATTCTAACTTCAACATATGATGCGCATTCTTTTAGCTCTCTCTCTTTATGTTAAAATAGTTCCTGATGTTTGTTATAGTATTTCTTCTCCTTCAATTATGGTTTGGTTTATTCTCGGTATACTTTTTGATCGTTTTCATTTTCGCTCTTTTGTTGCATTAAAGTAACTAATTTTAAAAGCTAATATTAGTATCACCATGAGGTAAAGAAGAGGGTTGGAAAATAAAATTAGTTGTTAAAACATATCAAAACGTATACTGTTTTTTCTGTAGACTGAAAAAACATATACTATTTTTTCTGTAGACTGTAAACCTATTGAAAGATATACTGCTTTTTGTTTTTAACTCTGTAGACTTTTAAATCATATTGAAAGATATGTATTTTGTTTTTGGTTTTATGAGTTTTGATTTTTTGTGTTATTTGGTTAATTCTGTAGACTTTTAAACTTTTAGGTTATTTGTCACCACAGGATTCAAAGAATCCATCTACGAGTAGTTCCTCAATTTTGTGTGCATCAGAATCTGAAGGAAAGGGCTTAGAATATCAGAAAACAGGTTCGCAAAGTCACCTTCAAAGTAAAAAGTATGGAAAATTGAAAAAATATAAAAGAACTCATAAAAAGACATATAAATGTGAGGTATGTGACAAGACCGTTTCTCAAATGTGCCATTTGAACACGCACCAAAGAGTGCATACAGGTGAGAAACCGTTTAAGTGTGATGTTTGTGATCAAACCTTTTCTCAAGCATCAAATTTGAACCGGCACCAAAGAATGCATACCGGTGAGAAACCCTTTAAGTGTGAGGTTTGTGACCAAATCTTTTCTCAAGCATCAAGTTTGAACACCCATAAAAGAGTGGATACGGGTAAAAAACCATTTAAGTGTGATATTTGTGACAAAACCTTTTCTGCAGCATCAAGTTTGAACCGGCACCAAAGAGTGCACACGGGTGAAAAACCGTTTAAGTGTGATGTATGTGACCAAACCTTTTCTACAGCATCAACTTTAAAAACCCATAAAAGAGTGCATACGGGTGAGAAACCGTTTAAGTGTGATGTTTTTGACCAAACCTTTTCTCAAGCATCAAATTTGAACCGGCACCAAAGAGTGCATACCGGTGAGAAACCCTTTAATTGTGAGGTTTGTGACCAAAGCTTTTCTCAACCATCAAGTATGAACCGGCACCAAAGTGTGCATACTGGTGAGAAACCGTTTAAGTAAGATGTTTGTGATAAAACCTTTTCTCAGTTATCACATTTGATCACCCATCAAAGAGTCCATATGGGTGAGAAACCGTTTAAGTGTGATATTTGTGATAAAACCTTTTCTCGAGCAGCTAATTTGATCACCCATCAAAGAGTGCACACGGGTGAGAAGCCATTTAAGTGTGATGTTTGTGACCAAATGTTTTCTCAAGCATCAAGTTTGAACACCCATAAAAGAGTGCATATGGGTGAAAAACCGTTTAAGTGTGATGTTTGTGACAAAATTCTTTTCTGCAGCATCAAATTTGAACCGGCACCAAAGAGTGCATACTGGTGAGAAACCATTTGAGTGTGATGTTTGTGACCAAACCTTTTCTCAAGCATCAAGTTTGAACATCCATAAAAGATTGGACATGGGTGAGAAGCCATTTAAGTGTGATGTTTGTGACAAAACTTTTTCATTAGTGTAATATTTGAACACCCAACGCATAGGGGTGAGAAACTGTATAAATGTGATTTATGTGACCAGACTTTTTCTCAAGCAGGAAATTTGACCAAGCACCAAAGAGCACATATGAGTGAGTAGACAGTTACATGTTATGTATGTGAGAAGTGTTTTTTGCAAGTTTGCAGTTTGAATGCATATCAAAGACTGCTTAGAGATGAGAAACCTTTGATATGTATAGATGTCTATAGAAAAACTTCTGCGATTTTAGCAATTTTACTGGCAGTAAACATTGCTCACAGGAGTTTTGGAATATTGTTGTATCCTTTGTGGTTATTATTCCCACAACCAATTAGTACATTGAATTACCTTATTCAATTTTTTTATGTGTTTAATTTCCTTAGCAATTTTAGTTTGTTTAGTAATACAAATTCGCTTGAGTGTTGCCAATGTGATTTAAGTAAGAAATGCTTGTTTACATCAAGGTTTTTGAATTAGCGCATAAGATTGCATACAGATGAAAAATGTTTAAAAGATTATTTATGCAAGAAGTTCTTGCTGTGGCTGGACTGTTTGAACATGCTCAAAGAGTACACACAGGTGAGACACCATTTAAATGTGATTTGTGTAAAAGGGTATTTTCATTTAAGTCAGCTCTGCTTTAGCATCTAACAACCTATTTTAGAAAAAGGGTCTCAGTTTTTAGACTACAGCAAAACCTTTGGAACAATTGTGATTTTTATTTAAAAAAGAAAACTTGATGAAGAATTAAAGCTGCTTCACTTTGGCTAATTCTCACATTTAAATTAACACTTTGATCATTTATATAGTTTTTTTTTTTTAAATGATAGATACAGCAGTGGCGAGTTTAAATTTTTGCCTCACGATTTTCAATCATTAAAAAAATTATTATACCCCCACCCCCTTATGTGCAAATATAACCAAAATTGTACTCTGATTCTAAATATAACCTTCATTTACATCACAAATGGAATTTGCCCCCACCTCCCCTTATGTGCAAATATATACCATGATTTGGATATATTTAGGGGTTGGATTAAGTTCATTTTGTTGTATTTAGGTTCAGAATTCTATTTTGGCTATATATTTGCACATTAGAGGGCTGGGGGCATATACTCTGTTAATATATAGGTTTTAAGAAATTCGTAAATAAAAAAAACTGTATGTATATGTATGTCAATAGCAATATTTTGTATTTTCGCCACTGCTTTATATATTATTTAAAAAAAACGGAATTAACAATGACCGGAATGAACGCCACTGATAAAAAACAATTTGTAGCAAGAATTTCAAAAGATTTACACATTGGGTTGAAAGGATGCAAAAATAGAAATTTCTTTTCTTTTAAGTTGGAAAATGAAGGAAAAAAGAGGAAAGACTCAATGATAAAGAATCTCCCCTTGGATAGTATGTTAACTAGGGTCAGTATACATATTTTAAAGTAAGAATTGTTTTCTGAACATGTCTCTTTATCAGGGGCCATTATCCCAAATTTATACCAAATACAATCTTAAATCATGTTCAACATTTAATTTTTTTCTAGATTTACTTTGAAGATAGGTTATATTTGAGAAATCCTTTTAATACAGTGCTTGACAGCTCCTTGTATTCCTTTCCTTCCCAATACCGATCCAGAAATCTAATAATGTAGTACCAGCCTTAAATATTTATTTTCCAGTGTGGGATCACATGAGACTTCAATGAGTTGCTCTATTTGAAAGGTACTCAGGTTAGTGTCCATAGCATCAGCATTAAAGGGGTCACGCATCCAGTCTAACTGCTTCTCCAAAAATGGAATATACTTTTATGCGGATCTTCAATGCATTCAAATGCTGGATCATTTGAGTCATGAGTTTAGTGAAATCAGATATGTTTTTTGCAAAAATGTATGCAATCTTTCAAGCGGCTCGATTTTGTTTTTTTCTTTTGGTTTTTTCCAGAGAGTGACCCTTTTTACCATGGCATCAGTTTTCTTTTCTACATAAAAAATGTCAGAAACACGCCTGTCATGGATAAATTCCAGCTGTCGAGTTTTTCAAAAATATCACTCAAATAAGCCAACTTCAAAAGCCGATCAAAATCATTAAGTATAGAAGAAACCTGGGATCTGTGTTCAATAAAAAAAATGTAATTGTTTGGGGAATTCAAATACACGGGACAAAACATTCCCCCAAGAAAGCCATCGTACCTCAGTATCTAGCAATAAGCTATAATGGAAGTTACCCATTTCCTGGCATTAATTAAAAAAGACTCCAAAAAATAAGTTTTTCAAAGAAAAGTAAAGGCCATTTTAAACTTAAGCTCAGCAGATACAAATACCTGTTAAAATTCAAACTCAAAACGACCAGAAATTACTATTAAAGAATAAATGAAACCAATTTCATTTAAAGGCATGAAGGATGGGAGGGGCTATTTTGCCCTCTGATCTGCTTTTACTCTGAGAACATGAACTAGAACTTTTAATTTCCATTCAAGTGAGCCCTTTCTGAAGTTTATACGAGTATCCCTTTCATAAAAACAATATACGGCCCCAGGACATAGCTTACAATGTCTTCCCCCTGGGCCCAGGGGGGTTGTGTCGAATAGGAGTTTTTATTATCTGACCTTTGCACTATTTTAAAAAAATGGCTTTCTCAAAATTTGTATCTGATGGGTTTGGGGAAAAGAGGACGTGGGGGGGGGCTAGGGGCCCCGATCTCTTTTGACTCTTAAAAATTGAACTAGAACTTTCAAATCTGCCCTCTCTGAATTTTATACGAGCATCCCTTCCATAAGAACCATATATGTCCCCAGGGCATAACTTACAACGCCTGCCCCCGGGTCCTTTATGGGTTTGTCGACATCAGCATTTGTTTTATCTGACCTTTGAACTATTTTCACAAAATAGTTATCTTAAAATTTTTATTGGATGCATTTGGGGGAAAAGGGGTTTGGGGGGATAGCCTAGTTGCCCTCTGATCTTTTTTTACTCTTAAAAACTGAACTAGAACTTTAAATTTCCAATCAAATGAGCCCTCTCTGAAGTTTATACGAGTATCTCTTCCACAACAGCTGTATATGCCCCCCAGGCATAACTTATTACGCCTACCCCCGGGCCCCGGGGGGCTGTGTTGACACCAGAGTTTTTGTTGTCTGAATTTTGAACTATTTTTAACAAAATGTTTATTGTGTCGACCCCGGAGTTTTCGTTATATGATCTTTGAACCATTTTGAAAAAAAATGGCTTTCTCAAACTTCTTATCGGATGGGTTTGAGGAAAACAGGGCGTGGAGAAGGGGGGGGGGGTTAGTTGCCCTCTGATCTCTTTTGACTCTTAAAAAGTGAGCGAGAACTTTCAATTTCCAATCATATGAGCCCTCTCCGAAGTTTATACGAGCATCTTTTCAATAAGAACTATATATGCCCCAGAGCATTTCTTACAACGCCTGCCTTCGGGCCCTGGGGGGTTTTGCCGACCCCAGAGTTTTCATTATATGATCTTTGAGCTATTTATAAGAAAGAAATGGCTATCTCAAAGTTCTTATCGGATGGGTTTGAGAAAAAAAGGACATGGAGGAGGGAGTGAGGCCAGTTCCCTTCTGATATCTTTTGAATCTTAAAAAGTGGACGAGAACTTTCAATTTCCAATCAAATGAGCCCTCTCCGAAGTTTGTACGAGCATACCTTCCATAAAAACCCTATATGCCCCAGAGCAATACTTACAACGCCTGCCCTGGGGAGGGGGGGGGGGGGTAACGTCGACAAAGGAGTTTTTCTTATCTGACATTTGAACTATTTTTAATGAAATTGCCATACGTAAAGGAGTTTTGTTATATGATCCTTGAACTATTTTTAACAAAATGGCTACCTCAAATTTTTTTCAGATGTATTTGGGGAACTTTTGACTCTCAAAAAAGCACCAAAGCTCGATTTCCAATCGAATGAGCCCCCTTTGAAGTTTATATGACGACCCCTTCTATATGAAGTGCCTCTGGGAAAAAAATGAAGTGTGGGGGGAGGCTAGCTGCTCTTCGATCACTTTTGATTCTTAAAAAGTGAATTATAAATTTCATTTCTAATCAAATGAACACTATGAAGTTTATACGAGCATCCCTTCCATAGCAACCATATATGCCGCCAGGGCATAACTTACAACGCGTACCCCCGGGTGGCTGTGTCGACACCAGAGTTTTGTTATCTGAACTTTGAAGTACTTTTAACAAAATGTTTATCTCAAAATTTTTATCTTATGCATTTAGGGCGTCGAGGAGGGAGGGGCTAGATATCCTTCGATCTCTTTTAACTCTTAAAAAGTGAACAAGAACTTTCAATTTCCAATCAAATGAGCTCTCCAAAGTTTATACGAGCATCTCTTCCATAAGAACTATGTATGCCCCTATAGCATTACTTACAGCGCCTGCCTCCAGGCCCTGGGGGCTTGCGTCGACGTAGGATTTTTTTTATCTGACCTTCGAACTATTTTTAACGAAATGACTATTTAAAAAAAAAAAAAAACGGATAGGCTTGGGGAAAATAATTGTTGTTTTTTGGGGGGGGGGGGGGGGCTAGTTGCTCTCGGCTATCTTTTTACTCCTAAAAAGTGAACTAGAACTTTCAATTTCATATCATGTGAGCCCTCTCTGAAGTTTACCCCCAGGACAACATTTATAACGCCTACTCCTAAGGCCCTAAGGGTTATAACGGCCCCAAGGGTTGTGTTGACACCGTAGCTTTTGTTATCTAATTTTTGAACAATTTTTAAAAACTGGTTATCTCAAGATTTGTAGCAGATGGGCCTGGGGAAAAGGCATGGGGGGTGCAGTTGCCCCTAAATCTCTTGACTCTTAAAAAGTAAACTAGAACTTTCAATTTTCAATAAAATGAGCTCTTTATGAAGTTTATACGAGCATCCCTTTCATAAGAACCATACATGCCTTTAGAGTATAACTTAAAACGCCTTCCCCCGGGCTCTGGGGGGTTGTATTGCCACCGAAATTTTTCTTATCCAACCTTTGAACTTTTTTTAACAAAACGTCTATCTCAAAATTTTCAGCATATGGGAAAAAGAAGGGGGGATTTTGCCCTCCGATCTCTTTCGACTATTAAAAACTGAGCTCGAACCTTCGATTTCTAATCAAATGAGCCCACTCTGAAGTTTATGCGAACATCCTTTTCATCAGAACAATATGTGCCCCAGGGCATAACTTACAACCCCTGCCCCCAGGCCCTGGGGGGTTGTGTCGACACCTGAGTTTTTGTTATCTGACTTTTGTACAATTTTTAACTTAATGGCTATCTCAAAATTATTATCGGACGCATTTGGGGAAAAGGAGCGTGGGGGGACTAGTTGCCCTCCAATCTCTTTTGACTCTCAAAAACTGAACTACAAATTTCAATTTCCAATCAAATGAGCCCTCTTTGAAGTTTTTACGAGCATCCCTTCCATAAGAACCATATATGCCCCTAGGGCATAACTTATAATGTCTTCCCCTGGGCCCTGGGGGGTTTTGTCGACACCCAAGTTTTGTTATATGATCTTTAAACTATTTTTAACAAAATAGCTATTTCAAAATTTTAATCGGAGTCATTTGGGAGAAAAAGGCGTCGGGAGGAAGGGGGGTGGTTATCCCCCGATATCTTTTGACGCTTAAAAAGTAAACTAGAACTTTTGATTTCCAATCGAATGAGCCGTCTCAGAAGTTTATACGAGCATTCCTTCCATAAGAACCATATATGCCTCAGGGTATATCTTATAACCCTTGCCCTGAAAAGTGGGGGGAGTGTCCTGCTCAAACATATAATTTCAAGAAGTTTCAACTACCTTGAACAAAATGGCTATCTAAAAATTTTGATTGGATGTGTTTGGGGAAATGTTGGGCGTGGAAGTGGTGTTAGTTGCCTTCCAATCACTTTCGACTATTAAAAAGGGCACTAGCCATTTAAATTTCCAATCGAATGAGCCCTTTTTGAAGTTTCTACGACAACACTATTTATAAAAACCTTATATCCCCCGTGGGCATAACTTACAACCCTTGCGGTGAGGGCTGTGGGGGGTTTGTCATCCTCAAAGACCTAATTTCCAGAATTTTCTGCTACGTTGAACAAAATGGCTATCTCAAAATTTTGGATGTGTTTGGGGAGAAGGTGGGCGTGAGAGGGGAATTAGTTGCCCTCCAATCACTTTTGGCTATTAAAGACGGCACTAGCCCTTTGAATTTCCAATCGAAAGAGCCCTTTGTGAAGTTTCTACGACAAAGCTTTCTACAAAAAACTTATATGCCTCTAGGACATAACTTACAACCCTTGCCTTGGGGACTGTGGGGGGATTGTCCTCCTCAAAAACATAATATCTTTCTGGAAATCAACTACATTGAACAAAATGGCTATCTCAAAATTTTGATTGGATGTGTTTGGGGAAATTTTGGGCATGGAATGGGTGTTAGTTGCCTTCCAATCACTTTTGACCCTTAAAAAGGGCACTAGAACCCTCGATTTCCAATTGAATGAGCCCTCTTCGAAGTTTATACGACTATCTCTTCCATGCAAAGTGCCTCTAGGAAAAAAATAATAATAATAAAACATTGGAGCCGTATGGCCTTTACTATAGGCAACGCTATAGCGTTGCGTCTGACTGAATTTCACAGTAACAAGATTTTTGAAGCCTAGTTTTTGTGAAGTTCACAATTTTAATATTCTGATCAAGGACATCATTAAGTTCCGTAGAGAGGTTCTTAGCCACCAAAGCCTCTTGGTGAAGTACACAAAAAGTGAACTTATACTCAGTTGACATCTTTTTAACATGGCCTACAAGCCCCGTGATGTGACCGCTCATAGTCTTACCACCATCCATACACACTGACCCACAGTTTTTTCATTCGAGCTGGTATTCGGGTAAAACAAAATCTAGCAGTTTCGGAATATCTTCAACTTTTGTCGATGTTTTAAGTGTCTTACAAAATAAAATATTTTCAAACATTTCATATTGAAAATACCTCGTGCAAAAAATTGTCATTTGGGCAATACCAGCGACATCCGTGGTTTCATCAAGTTGCATACCAAAGCAAGAACTACCTCGAATTGCTCCGACAGGTTGTTCTTTTGTGTCATACACCATTTCACTAATTCTGCTTGAAACTTTATCGTTGACAATGGAATTGTTTTAATTCGTTTTGCCTCTTTCTCTCCAAACATACAAAAAAAAACAATTTCTGCTGCGGCAGGGAGGATTAGATTTTCGCCAATAGTAAGATTTTTACCAGCCTTCACGATCAAATTACTAATTTTGTAAGAAGATTTTACAGCATTTGGATTTGTCCTATAAAAGAAAGCTTTCTTTTGATGTGTTTTTCCTACTTTTAACATCTTCCAAAAGACGTTCAAAGTGCCGTAGCTCCTTTTAACTAAATTCTCAAGTTTTATTTCAAAACGGCGTTTTAAAAGAAAAGGTTTCGCACATTTGTTTGATAAAATTTCAGAACAAAATAACCCATTATGGATTAGGCTCGTCTGAGCTTCCAGCCCTAGTAGAACCTAATTTTAAGTACAACTTGTCATATTTTTTTACTTTTAAATTCATTTGCCAGTTTTTCGGTTTCTTTTTATCCTTGAGCTGCTCATTAGTTAGAAGACGTTCAAGACTACTTTCATTTTGTGAAGCTGATGGCTCAGAACTTTGATTCAGATCTTCATGAGGCCTTTTCTTTTAGAGTCATTTATCCATTGTTAATTTTTATTTTGAAATTCACTTACGTACCTGAATCAACACACTGACGTACTGTTTAAACAGGATTGAGTGTCAGCAGAATAACAGAACGCACCACAAAAATAACAGAACACTGACAGCGTGCTTGTAATAACAGGCAATACTACTGCAGTGTAGTGACACGAGAGACTGGCCGGCCTTCAAAGACACTCTGATGACTAAGCCTTAGTGACGCGTTCACGTCAACCTGTCCCACTGAAACCACTTGAGAGTCAGAAAGGGACAGTTCTGATAACTTTAACTTTCCTAGAATTAAACTGTTGTTTTTTTTTTTGTTGGCCAGCCACGTACCCCCTAAAAATTTCTGTGTACCCCCAAGAGGTACGCGTAACACAGTTTGAGAACCAATGCCCAAGGGTATCATTGTCCCGCCTAGAAAATTGGCTAAAATTAGCACTCTAAGCAGCTTGAAAGGATCCTCTAGAGTGTTTTTTGCCACGAAGACATAAAGAATCAAAGATTTATGTCTAAAATTGGCTTTTAAATTTCATGCATTGCCTGTGAATATTGTTTCAAGAGGAAGTCTATGTGGAAAAACATTGAGGTGAACTTTTTCGTTTGTTTTTATGAAGTCCAGTTGCTGGTCATTCAGATCCCTTAAAATTTGACTGAATTTAAGAGCCTCCTCTCCTCTTATTTCAAGTTATTGGGACGTAGTTAATTTAGATGCCAGTCTAGGAAAATCCAATATAGAAAAATTTTCAGAAACAAATGTAGCGCCTCTAATAAAAGGGAGAGAGTGATAGTCGAAATTCTGCTCTTACCAATTATGCAAAGTTACCAATTTGTTCTAAACTGTATTGATTTAGAATAATTCCATTAGGTTAAAGACGTAAATCTGAAATTTGAAACTAGTGTAATCTGTAACTTGTAATCTGAAACCAATGCTGTCAGTCCTTGAACATTAACACTGAGAAACAATAGATTTAGGCTTAAAAAAAAATTAGAATGTTTAAATCCACAGTAAAAGCTTTCATTGTCAGATATAGCTGTTTCTAAAGATTGAAGAAGAATCTATTTTGGCTCTTCGAAATAATTGAGGTTTTTAAGAGTTGGACAAACATTTAGGGGGGATTCAAACCCCCTAACCCCCCTGGATACGGCCTTGCATAGGAATATAGTTTTGAGAAGAAGTGCAATTTCATTAAAAAAAGGAATATAAACAAATTTTTGATTCGTTTTTATAAGTTTTTAATTGCAACCTTCCCTAACCCCGAAACAAATTCTTTTCAGCCCTCCCCCCCCCCCCCACGAAAAAAATCCTGGATACGGCCATGTTCCTGCGTACGAGTATGTGCATAATGTTAGTTTCAAACTACTTCCACAAACTCTCCTCTCAGAAACAATCACATGTCATTGTACAATGGGTACCTGAAACTTTCGTAACTCGGGATTCTTACACATTACAGAGTAAGTGAGGTCCATTAAAATTTTGACGAATCTTATGAGTAGGATTTGTAAGTCTACTCTGTGTTGTCACATAGTTGGTGGGGGGGGGCAAATGAGAGCCTTCAGGAAAAGTTTGACTTGAGTGGAGGGACTTTAATTTTGTGTCGGTGAACAAAAATTGTTTCCCCTTTCCGGTTCGTGTAGTTGATAATTTACAGTAATTGTTTGATTGTTTTTTTTTTTACTTTGTGTGTTTTTCTTCTATATATCTTTCGTCCGAACAGCTCTGCTACTACTATATTCTTGATTGATTCCAAACTCATAACCTATGATACAGCTGATTATTTTCTGGTGTGTAGATTATTAGCTGGTGTGTAGAATGCATATGGTAGACCAAGAAGATCAAAAAATTATATATTCTTAGCTGTTTGAAAGATGCATAGCCAATGACCCGTCTGCACAGTCGATGGAAAACTATTAACAATGATAATGGTATTGTTAGCAGTATGAATATATTCAAGGAAATCTGAGGGTATGTAATAGGATTTGTATTTGGACATATAATGATCCTTGTTAAATACATCAATTATTTGACTGGTGTTCATGGTGCCAGGTCTAATAGAACACTGCCGTCGGAGGTAATTTCCCAAAATGTTTCAAATTGATTGAGTGAGATTAATGTTACACTCTCCGTCAATGGTTTGTAAAAGGTACACTCTAAACGTATAGTACCCTTTCGGATAATACTCATATCTTGAGTACCAGACAAGTCCAAAACAATAATACCATGACTTTTTGCGAACATTGCATCGGTTACACCATTTTCATATAGTTGAGAAACTAGATCTATGGATTGCATTGTCAATTCATATAGGGTCCTATAAAATTTATCAAAGGATAAATTGTAGAGAGGAATTCCATTTACTTTAGATACAAGAGAGGAAAGTCCAAACAGTTCAAATTCATGTGGAGAACTAGTCCACGATCCTATGGCACTTGCACTGTTTACAAAAGCCAAAGCAAGTTTCGAAGGAATTTCACCATTTTTAAATGAAGAATTGGTGTAGATACTTGAACAAGTGGCAATATGACGTTGATTGGTGATTGTATGAAGAACGAGCAGTTTGATATTATTTCCAGAGGCTCTTAATTTTTAATTGCCAAAGCAACAGAACTCGTAACCTTTTATTTTCGTACATAAAGTATTGCCGAGGTGAGATTGACACTGGCATCGGGTGCTGCATCAAGTGTTTTTCTCAAGATGAAATTGGACGGAGCGAGTTGTAACTGCATTAATCTTAACATTGGTGGGCATCCATTGAGATATATTAAATATTTCATGATTGAGTCTACCAACTAAATGATACTCCTTGCTTACTGCCCAAGTTATTTCACCATCAGTATCAACATTTGATCAATAGTCATAGCCCATTGGCAGACCTCTCAATTTCTTATAGGACTTTGGAGTCATCAATATAAATTGTATGTAGCTTGCATAGTTTGATAGATTATTGCTAGTGCTCACCAATGTTCCATTTATGTATATTTGTTTAAATAAATTTTATAGTACACCATTTTCATAGGATAATTTATCGACGGCGGAGGGAGGTATATTGTCAGACTTTTTCCTCGCCACAACTTTTAAATCAATAAGTGTGGATGATAAATCTACGAAGTAGTCTTCATTGGAATAAATTTGAAAACGTTTGTTTTCAGAGAGGAGTTTTTGGATAGAATTGTTCATAGTATCCATGTTTTACACTGACATCCACACTTTCAGCATTGAAAAGATTTAAAGATGTGATGACAGTGAGATGAGATTCCTTGTGGGGTAGATACGCCATTTCAATCATGGAAAAGAAATCCTTTTTCGATCTAAAATTTTTCTTCTTTGTTTCTTTTTCTTATTCTTCTTTGACAAGAGTGATGTCTTTCGCTTCTGACCTCAGTAGTGACTGATTAGTGACGAGGTGTTTTTCCTCCTTTTTAGATATTTCAGTTTTACTACTGATGACGGTCACTGTATTTGTGACCGAAATATCTGATATTTTTTGTGAAATTTATTATACATCTGTCTATTAAAAAGGATTTTATCCCTATGTTGAATTTTTATTTTATTAATATTTTTGAGGAGGTCACTCCCCTAAAACCCTTAGGGCAAGGGTTTTAAGTCATGCCCTGGGGGCATAAGAAATATGTTGGCACAATGTATTATTTTTTTTTTCATTTAGACCAGGGCACTTCGTGTCGAAGACGTTGTCGTGGAAACTTCGAAAAGGGCTCCTTCAATTGGAAATCGGAGTGGCTTGTGCCCTTTTTAATAGTCGAAAGTGATTGGAAGGCAACTAACACCCCTTCCACACCCACAATTTCCCGAAACACATCCAATCAAAATTTTGAGATAGCGATTTTGTTCAGCGTAGTTGATTGCCAGATAGAAATTATGTTTTTGAGGAGGACACTCCCCCACAACCCTTAGGGTAAGGGTTGTAAGTTATGCCCTGGGGGCATATAAGGTTTTTGTAGAAAGTGTTGTCGTAGAAATTTCAAAAAAGGCTCATTCGATTGGAAATTCAAAGGGCTAGAGCCCTTTTCAATAGTCGAAAGTGATTGGAGGGCAACTAACCCCCCTCTCACGCCCACCTTTTCCCCAAGCACATCCAATCAAAATTTTAAGATAGCCATTTTGTTCAACGTAGTGGAAAATTCTGGAAATTGATTTTTAAGGATGACAACCCCTCCCCCCCCCCACAGCCCTTAGGGCAAGGCCTTGTAAGTTATGCCCTGGAGACATATAAAATTTTTATAGAACACGTTGTCGTAGAAACTTCAAAAAGGCCTCATTCAATTGGAAATTGAAATGGCTAGTGTCCTTTTTAATAGTCGAAAGTGATTGGAAGGTAACTAATACCCCTTCCACGCCCACCATTTTCCCAAAAAATCCAATAAAAATTATAAGCTAGCCATTTTGTTCCACGCAGTTTAAAGTTCAGGAAATTATACCTTTGATTAGTACACTCCCCCCACAGTCTTCAGGGCAAGGGTTATAAGTTATGTTATGGGGGCATATAAGTTTTATTGACATCTTTGTTGTAGAAACTTGAAAAACGGCTCATTCGATTGGAAATTGAAAGGGCTAGAGCCCTTTTTAAGAGTCTCAAAGTGATTTGAGGACAACTAACCCCCTCTCACACCCACCTTTTCCCCAAACACATCCAATCTAAATTTTAGATAGCCATTTTATTAAACGTAGTTGAAAGTTTTGGACATTAGCTCTTTAAGGATGAGAATCCCGTCACCCTCACAGCCCTCAGGGTAAGATTTTTAAGTTATGCCCTGTGGGCATAAAAGGTTTTTATAGAAGGTGATGTTCTAGAAACTTCAAAAAGGGCTCATTCAATTGGAAATTGAAGAGCTAGTGCCTTTTTTAATAGTCGAAAGTGATTGGAAGGCAACTAACACCCCTTCCACGCCCACCCTTTTCCCAAACATGCACAATCAAAATTTTGAGGTAGCCATTTTGTTCCTCGCAGTTTAAAGTTCAGGAAATTATACCTTTGAGCAGGACACTCCCCCACAGTCTTCAGTGCAAGGGTTGTAAATTAAGTCCTGGGGTCATATAGATTTTTATTGAAATCTTTGTCGTAAAAACTTGACAAAGGGCTCATTCGATTGGAAATACAAAGGTCTAGTACCCTTTTTAATTGTCGAAAGTGATTTGAGGGCAACTAACCCCCCTCTCACGCCCAACTTTTCCCCAAACACATCCAATAAAAGGTTTTAGATAGGCATTGTGTTCAGCGTAGTTGATTTCCCGATAAATATTATGTTTTCGAGGAGGAAACTCCCCCAAAGCCCTCAGGGCAAGGGTTGTAAGCTATGCCCTGGCGGCATATAAGGTTTTTATAGAAAGCGTTGTCGTAGAAACTTCAAAAAAGGCTCATTCGATTGGAAATTCAAAGGACTAGAGCCCTTTTGATAGTCGAAAGTGATTGGAGGGCAACTAACCCCCCTCTTACGCCCACCTTTTCCCCAAACACATCCAATCAAAATTTTAAGATAGCCATTTTGTTCAACGTAGTGGAAAGTTCTGGAAATGGATTTTTAAGGATGTCAACCCCTCCCACCCACAGCCCCCAGGGCAAGGCTTGTAAGTTATGCCCTGGAAGCATATAAAAATTGTTAAAAAGGGCCCATTCGATTGGAAATTGAAATGGCTAGTGCCCTTTTTAATAGTCGAAAGTGATTGGAAGGCAACTAACACCCCTTTCACGCCCACCATTTCCCCAAACACGCATAATCAAAATTTTGAGGTAGCCATTTTGTTCCACGCAGTTTAAAGTTCAGGAAATTATACCTTTGAGAAGGACACTCCCCCAACAGTCTTCAGCGCAAGGCTTGTAAATTAAGTCCTGGGGTCATATAGGTTTTTATTGAAATCTTTGTCGTAAAAACTTGAAAAAGGCCTCATTCGATTGTAAATACAAAGGTCTAGTACCCTTTATAATAGTCAAAAGTGATTTGAGGGCAACTAACCCCCCTCTCACGCCCACCTTTTCCCCAATCACATCCAATAAAAGTTTTTAGTTAGCCATTGTGTTCAGCGTAGTTGATTTCCCGATAGATATTATGTTTTCGAGGAGGAACCCCCCCCCCCCCCCAAAGCCCTCAGGGCAAGGGTTGTAAGCTATGCCCTGGCGGCATATAAGGTTTTTATAGAAAGCACTGTCGTAAAAACTTCAAAAAAGGCTCATTAGACTGGAAATTCAAAGGGCTAGTGCTCTTTTCAATAGTCGAAAGTGATTGGACGGCAACTAACCCCCCTTTCACGCCCACCTTTTCCCCAAGCACATCCAATCAAAATTTTAAGATAGCCATTTTGTTCAACGTGGTTGAAAGAACTGGAAATTAGGTCTTTGAGGATGACCACACCCCACAGCCCTCAAGCCAAGGGTTGTAAGTTTTGCCCTTGGGGCATATAAGGTTTTTATAGAACGCGTTGCCGTAGAAACTTCAAAAAGAGCTCAGTCGATTGGAAATTGAAATGGCTAGTGCCCTTTTTAATAGTCGAAAGTGATTGGAAGGCAACTAACAACCCTTTCAGCCATTTTATTCAACGTAGTTGAAAGTTTTGACATTAGCTCTTTAAGGATGACAACCCCTCCACCCCCACAGCCCTCAGAATAAGGGTTGTAAGTTATGCCCTGGGGGCATAAAAGGTTCTTATAGAAGGCGATGTTTTAGAAACTTCAAAAAGGGCTCATTCAATTGGAAATTGAAGAGCTAGTGCCCTTAATAGTCGAAAGTGATTGAAGGGCAACCAACCCCCCTCTCACGCCCACCTTTTACCCAAACACATCCAATCAAAATTTTAAGATAGCCATTTTGTTCAGCGTAGTCGAAAGTTCTGGAAATTAAGTCTTTTAGGATGATAACCCCATCAGAGCCCTCAGCGCAAGGGTTGTAAGTTATGCCCTGGGGGTATATCAGGTTTATATATAAAGTTGTTGTAGATTTTTCAAAAAGGGCTCATTTGATTGGAAACTGCCCTTTTTAATAGTCGAAAGTGATTGAAAGGCAGCTGACACCCCTTCCACGCCCAACATTTCCAAAAACACATCCAATCCAAATTTCAAGATAGCCATTTTGTTCAGCGTAGTTGATTTCCAGATAGAAAAAATATTTTTGAGGAGGTCACTCCCCCAAAACCCTCAGGGCAAGGGTTTTAAGTTATGCCCTGGGGGTATATAAGAAAAATATTGGCACAATGTATTATTTTTTTTCATTTAGACCAGGGCACTTCGTGTCGAAGACGTTGTCGTAGAAACTTCGAAAAGGGCTCATTCAATTGGAAATCGGAGTGGCTTGTGCCCTAACACCCCTTCCACACCCACCATTTCCCGAAACACATCCAATCAAAATTTTGAGATAGCGATTTTGTTCAGCGTAGTTGATTTCCAGATAGAAATTATGTTTTTGAGGAGGACACTCCCCCACAACCGTTAGAGTAAGGGTTGTAAGTTATTTTATGGGGGCACATAATGTTTTTGTAGAAAGCGTTGTCGTAGAAACTTCAAAAAAGGCTCATTAGACTGGAAATTCAAAGGGCTAGTGCTCTTTTCAATAGTCGAAAGTGATTGGAGGGCAATTAACCCCCCCTCTCACGCCCACCTTTTCCCCAACCACATCCAATCAAAATTTTAAGATAGCCATTTTGTTCAACGTAGTTGAAAGTTCTGGAAATTAGGTCTTTAAGGATGACAACACCCCACAGCCCTCAAGCCAAGGGTTGTAAGTTATGCCCTTGGGGCATATAAGGTTTTTATAGAACGCGTTGTCGTAAAAACTTCAAAAAGGGCTCAGTCGATTAGAAATTTAAAAGGGCTAGTGTCCTTTTTAATAGTCGAAAGTGATTGGAAGGTAACTAACACCCCTTTCACGCCCACCATTTTCCCAAAAAATCCAATAAAAATTTTGAGATAACCATTTTGTTCCACGCAGTTTAAAGTACAGGAAATTATATCTTTGATAGAACACTCCCCCCACAGTCTTCAGGGCAAGGGTTACAAGTTATGTCCTGGGGGCATATAAGTTTAATTGACATCTTTGTTTTAGAAACTTGAAAAAGGGCTCATTCCATTGGAAATTGAAAGGGCTAGTGCCCGTTTTAAGAGTCTCGGAAGTGATTTGAGGGCAACTAATCCCCTCTCACGCCCACCTTTTCCCCAAACACATCCAATCTAAATTTTTAGATAGCCATTTTATTCAACGTAGTTGAAAGTTTTGGACATTAGCTCTTTAAGGATGACAACCCCTCCACCCCACAGCCCACAGGGTAAGGGTTGTAAGTTATGCCCTGGGGGCATAAAAGTTTTTATAGAAGGCGATGTTTTAGAAAGTTCAAAAAGGGCTCTTTCAATTGGAAATTGAAGAGCTAGTGCCCTTTTAATAGTCAAAAGTGACTGAAGGGCAACTAACCCCCCTCTAACGCCCACCTTTTACCCAAACACATCCAATCAAAATTTTGAGATATCCACTGTGTTCAATGTAGTCGAAAGTTCTGGAAATTAAGTCTTTTAGGATGATAAGCCCATCAGAGCCCTCAGTGCAAGGGTTGTAAGTTATGCCCTGGGTGCATATCAGGTTTATATATAAAGTTGTTGAAGAGATTTCAAAAAGGGCTCATTTGATTGGAAATTATCCAACATTTCCCAAAACACATCCAATCCTAATTTCGAGATAGCCATTTTTTTCAGCGTAGTTGATTTCCTGATAGAAAAAATATTTTTGAGGAGGTCACTCCCCCAAAACCCTCAGGGCAAGGGTTTTAAGTTATGCCCTGGGGACATATAAGAAAGATGTTGGCACAATGTATTACTTTTTTTTATTTAGACCAGGGCACTTCGTGTCGAAGACGTTGTCGTAGAAACTTCGAAAAGGGCTCATTGAATTGGAAATCGGAGTGGCTTGTGCCCTTTTTAATAGTCGAAAGTGATTTTAAGGCAACTAACACCCCTTCCACACCCACCATTTCCCGAAACACATCCAATCAAAATTTTGAGATAGCGATTTTTTCAGTGTCGTTGATTTCCAGATAGGAATTATGTTTTACAGGAAGACACTTGCCCACAGCCGTTAGGGTAAGGATTGTAAGTTATTTCCTGGGGGCATATAAGGTTTTTGTAGAAAGCGGTGTCGTAGAAACTTCAAAAAAGGCTCATTCGATTGGAAATTCAAAGGACTAGAGCCCTTTTTAATAGTCGAAAGTGATTGGAGGAAACTAGCCCCCCTCTCACGCCCACCTTTTCCCCAAACACATCCAATCCAAATTTTAAGATAACCATTTTGTTCGACGTAGTGGAAAGTTCTGGAAATTGATTTTAAGGATGACACCCCCCCCCCCCCCAAAGTCCTCAGGGCAAGGCTTGCAAGTTATGCCCTCGAGGCATATAAAAATTTTATAGAACATGTTATCGTAGAAACTTCAAAAAGGGCTCATTCGATTGGAAATTGAAATGGCTAGTGCCCTTTTTAATAGTCGAAAGTGATTGGAAGGCAACTAACACCCCTTCTAGGCCCACCATTTCCCCAAACACATACAATCAAAATTTTGAGCTAACCATTTTGTTCCACGCAGTTAAAAGTTCAGGAAATTATACCTTTGAGCAGGACTCTCCCCCACAGTCTTCAGTGCAAGGGTTGTAAGTTAATTCCTGGGGTCATATAGGTTTTTATTGAAATCTTTGTCGTAAAAACTTGAAAAAGGGCTCATTCGATTAGAAATACAAAGGTCTAGTGCCCTTTTTAATGGTCAAAAGTGATTTGAGGGCAACTAACTCCCCTCTAACGCCCACCTTTTCCCCAAACACATCCGATAAAAGTTTTTAGATAACCATTTTATTCAGCATAGGTGATTTCTAGATAGAAATTATGTTTTTGAGGAGGAAACTCCCCCAAAGCCCTCAGGGCAAGGGTTGTAAGTTATACCCTGGCGGCATATAAGGATTTTATAGAAACCGTCGTCGTAGAAACTTCAAAAAGGCTCATTAGACTGGAAATTCAAAGGGCTAGTGCCCTTTTTAATAGTCGAAAGTGATTAGAGGGCAACTAACCCCCCTCTCACGCCCACCTTTTCCCCAAACACATCCAATCAAAATTTAAAGATATCCATTTTGTTCAACGTAGTTGAAAGTTCTGGAAATTAGGTCTTTGAGGATGCCAACACCCCACAGCCCTCAAGTCAAGGGTTGTAAGTTATACCCTTGGGGCATATAAGGTTTTTATAGAACGCGTTATCATTGTAACTTCCAAAAGGGCTCAGTCGATTGGAAATTGAAATGACTAGTGCCCTTTTTAATAGTCGAAAGTGATTGGAAGGTAACTAACACCCCTTACAAGCCCACCATTTTCCCAAATAATCCAATAAAATTTTTTAGATAGTCATTTTGTTCCACGCAGTTTAAAGTTCAGGAAATTATACCTTTGTTTAGAACACTCCCCCCACAGTCTTCAGGGCAAGAGTTATAAGTTATGCCCTGGGGACATATAAGTTTTATTGTCATCTTTGTTGTGGAAACTTGAAACAGGGCTCATTCGGTTGGAAATTGAAAAGGCTAGTGCCCTTTTCAAGAGTCTCAAAAGTGATTTGAGGGCAACTAACCCCCTCTCACGCCCACCTTTTCCCCAAACACATCCAATCTAAATTTTTAGAGAGCCATTTTATTCAACGTAGTTGAAAGTTTTGTAAATTAGCTCTTTAAGGATGACAACCCCTCCACCCCCACAGCCCTCAGGGTAAGGGTTGTAAATAATTTCTAAGACTACACTGGCTAATCATGATAAAACGAAACAATAGTAAAAAAGAGAAAAACGAGGATTATACAAGCCAGTGAAACATATGGACTAAAATGCAAATATTTATACTATTTTTTACTATTGTTTCGTTTTAGTAAGGGTTGTAAGTTATACCCTGGGGGTATGAAAGGTTTTTATAGAAAGCGATGTTTTAGAAACTTCAAAAAGGGCCCATTCATTTGGAAATTGAAGAGCTAGAGCCCTTTTAATAGTCGAAAGTGATTGAAAGGCAGCTGACACCCCTTCCACGCCCATCATTTCCCAAAACACATCCAATCCAAATTTCGAGATAGCCATTTTGTTCAGCGTAGTTGATTTCCAGATAGAAAAAATATTTTGGAGGTAGATAATTTCGGAGACCACACTGTCTTTCCATGGCGATAAAATAAAAGTTCAAAATAGGGATAAAATCGTTTTTAATAGACAGTGTATAATAAATTTCACAAAAATATCAGATATTTCAGTTTTACTACTGATGACGGTCACTGTATTTGTGACCGAAATATCTGATATTTTTTGTGAAATTTATTATACATCTGTCTATTAAAAAGAATTTTATCCCTATTTTGAACTTTTATTTTTATTAATATTTTCGAGGAGGTCACTCCCCCAAAACCCTTAGGGCAAGGGTTTTAAGTTATGCCCTGGGGGCATAAGAAATATGTTGGCACAATGTATTATTTTTTTTTTCATTTAGAGCTATTTCATTTAGACTATTTTTTTCTAATTTTTTCAACTTCGAAAAGGGCTCATTCAATTGGAAATCGGAGTGGCTTGTGTCCTTTTTAATAGTCGAAAGTGATTGGAAGGCAACTAACACCCCTTCCACATCCACCATTTCCCGAAACACATCCAATCAAAATTTTGAGATAGCGATTTTGTTCAGCGTAGTTGATTGCCAGATAGAAATTATGTTTTTGAGGACGACACTCCCCCACAACCCTTAGGGTAAGGGTTGTAATATATGCCCTGGGGGCATAAAAGGTTTTTATGGAAAGCGTTGTCGTAGAAACTTCAAAAAAGGCTCATTCGATTGGAAATTCAAAGGGCTAGAGCCCTTTTTAATAGTCAAAAGTGATTGGAGGAAACTAACCCCCCCTCTCACCCCACCTTTTCCCCAAACATGCAAAATCAAAATTTTAAGGTAGCCATTTTGTTCCACGCAGTTGAAAGTTCAGGAAATAATACCTTTGAGCAGGACACTCCCCCACAGTCTTCAGTGCAAGGGTTGTAAATTAAGTCCTGGGGTCATATACGTTTTTATTCAAATCCTTGTCGTAAAAACTTGAAAAAGGGCTCATTCGATTGGAAATACAAAGGTCTAGTACCCTTTTTGATAGTCAAGAGTGATTTGAGGGCAACTAACCCCCCTCTCACGCCTACCTTTTCACCAAACACATCCAATAAAAGTTTTTAGATAGTCATTGTGTTCAGCGTAGTTGATTTCCCGATAGATATTATGTTTTCGAGAAGGAAACTCCCCCAAAGCCCTCAGGGCAAGGGTTGTAAACTATGCCCTGGCGGCATATAAGGTTTTTATTGAAAGCGTTGTCGTAGAAACTTCAAAAAAGGCTCATTCGATTGGAAATTCAAAGGGCTAGTGCCCTTTTTAATAGTCGAAAGTGATTGGAGGGCAACTAACCCCCCTCTCACGCCCACCTTTTCCCCAAGCACATCCAATCAAAATTTTAAGATAGCCATTTTGTTCAACGTAGTTGAAAGTTCTGGAAATTAGGTCTTTCAGGATGACAACACCCCACAGCCCTCAAGCCAAGGGTTGTAAGTTATGCCCTTGGGGCATATAAGGTTTTTATAGAACGCGTTGTCGTAGAAACTTCAAAAAGGGCTCAGTCGATTAGAAATTGAAATGGCTAGTGTCCTTTTTAATAGTCGAAAGTGATTGGAAGGTACCTAACACCCCTTTCACGCCCACCATTTTCCCAAAAAATCCAATAAAAATTTTGAGATAGCCATTTTGTTCCACGCAATTTAAAGTTCAGGAAATTATACCTTTGATAGAACACTCCCCCCACAGTCTTCAGGGCAAGGGTTACAAGTTATTTCCTGGGGGCATATAAGTTTAATTGACATCTTTGTTTCAGAAACTTGAAAAAGGGCTCATTCGATTGGAAATTGAAAGGGCTAGTGCCCTTTTTAAGAGTCTCGAAAGTGATTTGAGGGCAACTAACCCCCTCTCACGCCCACCTTTTCCCCAAACACATCCAATCTAAATTTTTAGATAGCCATTTTATTCAACGTAGTTGAAAGTTTTGGACAATAGCTCTTTAAGGATGACAACCCCTCCACCCCCACAGCCCACAGGGTGAGGGTTGTAAGTTATGTCCTGGGGGCATAAAAGTTTTTATAGAAGGCGATGTTTTAGAAACTTCAAAAAGGGCTCATTCAATTGGAAATTGAAGAGCTAGTGACCTTTTAATGGTCGAAAGTGATTGAAGGGCAACTAACCCCCCTCTAACGCCCACCTTTTACCCAAACACATCCAATCAAAATTTTGAGATATCCACTGTGTTCAACGTAGTCGAAAGTTCTGGAAATTAAGTCTTTTAGGATGATAACCCCATCAGAGCCCTCAGTGCAAGGGTTGTAAGTGATGCCCTTGGGGCATATCAGGTTTATATATAAAGTTGTTGTAGAGATTTCAAAAAGGGCTCATTTGATTGGAAATCGTCCAACATTTCCCAAAACACATTCAATCCAAATTTCGAGATAGCCATTTTGTTCAGTGTAGTTGATTTCCAGATAGAAAAAATATTTTTGAGGAGGTCACTCCCCCAAAACCCTCAGGGCAAGGGTTTTAAGTTATGCCCTGGGGGCATATAAGAAAGATGTTGGCACAATGTATTATTTTTTTTCATTTAGACCAGGGCACTTCGTGCCGAAGACGTTGTCGTAGAAACTTCGAAAAGGGCTCATTCAATTGGAAATCGGAGTGGCTTGTGCCCTTTTAATAGTCGAAAGTGATTTAAAGGCAACTAACACCCCTTCCACACCCACCATTTCCCGAAACACATCCAATCAAAATTTTAAGATAGCCATTTTGTTTAACGTAGTGGAAAGTCTGGAAATTGATTTTTAAGGATGACAACCCCTCCCCCCCCCACAGCCCTCAGGGCAAGGCCTTGTAAGTTATGCCCTGGAGACATATAAAAATTTTATAGAACACGTTGTCGTAGAAACTTCAAAAAGGGCTCATTCGATTGGAAATTGAAATGGCTAGAGTCCTTTTTAATAGTCGAAAGTGATTGGAAGGTAACTAACACCCCTTCCACGCCCACCATTTTCCCAAAAAATCCAATAAAAATTTTGAGATAGCCAATTTGTTTCACGCAGTTTAAAGTTCAGGAAATTATACCTTTGATTAGAACACTTCCCCCACAGTCTTAAGGGCAAGGGTTATAAGTTATGTTATAGGGGCATATAAGTTTTATTGACATCTTTGTTGTAGAAACTTGAAAAACGGCTCATTCGATTGGAAATTGAAAGGGCTAGTGCCCTTTTTAAGAGTCTCAAAAGTGATTTGAGGACAACTAACCCCCTCTCACGCCCACCTTTTCCCCAAACACATCCAATCTAAATTTTAGCTAGCCATTTTATTCAACGTAGTTGAAAGTTTTGGACATTAGCTCTTTAAGGATGAGAACCCCGTCACCCCCACAGCCCTCAGGGTAAGATTTGTAAGTTATGCCCTGGGGGCATAAAAGGTTTTTATAGAAGGTGATGTTTTAGAAACTTCAAAAAGGGCTCATTCAATTGGAAATTGAAGAGCTAGTGCCCTTTTCAATAGTCAAAAGTGATTGGAAGGCGACTAACACCCCTTCCACGCCCACCATTTTTCCAAACATGCACAATCAAAATTTTGAGGTAGTCATTTTGTTCCTCGCAGTTTAAAGTTCAGAAAATTATACCTTTGAGCAGGACACTCCCCCCACAGTCTTCAGTGCAAGGGTTGTAAATTAAGTCCTGGGATCATATAGTTTTTTATTGAAATCTTTGTCGTAAAAACTTGACAAAGGGTTCATTCGATTGGAAATACAAAGGTCTAGTACCCTTTTTAATAGTCAAAAGTGATTTGAGGGCAACTAACCCCCCTCTCACGCCCAACTTTTCCCCAAACACATCCAATAAAAGTTTCTAGATAGGCATTGTGTTCGGCGTAGTTGATTTCCCGATAGATATTATGTTTTCGAGGAGGAAACTCCCCCAAAGCCCTCAGGGCAAGGGTTGCAAGCTATGCCCTGACGGCATATAAGGTTTTTATAGAAAGAGTTGTCGTAGAAACTTCAAAAAAGGCTCATTCGATTGGAAATTCAAAGGGCTAGATCCCTTTTTAATAGTCGAAAGTGATTAGAGGTAAACTAACCCCCCTCTTATGCCCACCTTTTCCCCAAACACGTCCAATCAAAATTTTAAGATAGCCATTTTGTTCAACGTAGTGGAAAGTTCTGGAAATGGATTTTTAAGGATGTCAACCCCTCCCACCCACAGCCCCCAGGGCAAGGCTTGTAAGTTATGCCCTGGAAGCATATAAAAATTGTTAAAAAGGGCTCATTCGATTGGAAATTGAAATGGCTAGTGCCCTTTTTAATAGTCGAAAGTGATTGGAAGGCAACTAACACCCCTTTCACGCCCACTATTTCCCCAAACACGCATAATCGAAATTTTGAGGTAGCCATTTTGTTCCACGCAGTTTAAAGTTCAGGAAATTTTACCTTTGAGAAGGACACTCCCCCAACAGTCTTCAGTGCAAGGGTTGTAAATTAAGTCCTGGGGTCATATAGGTTTTTATTGAAATCTTTGTCGTAAAAACTTGAAAAAGGCCTCATTTGATTGAAAATACAAAGGTCTAGTACCCTTTATAATAGTCAAAAGTGATTTGAGGGCAACTAACCCCCCTCTCACGCCCACCTTTTCCCCAATCACATCCAATAAAAGTTTTTAGTTTGCCATTGTGTTCAGCGTAGTTGATTTCCCGATAGATATTATGTTTTCGAGGAGGAAACCCCCCCCCCCCCCCAAAAAAAAAGCCCTCAGGGCAAGGGTTGTAAGCTATGCCCTGGCGGCATATAAGGTTTTTATAGAAATCGCTGTCGTAGAAACTTCAAAAAAGGCTCATTAGACTTGAAATTCAAAGGGCTAGTGCTCTTTTCAATAGTCGAAAGTGATTGGACGGCAACTAACCCCCCTCTCACGCCCACCTTTTCCCCAAGGACGTCCAATCAAAATTTTAAGATAGCCATTTTGTTCAACGTAGTTAAAAGTTCTGGAAATTAGGTCTTTGAGGATGACCACACCCCATAGCCATCAAGCCAAGGGTTGTAAGTTATGCCCTTGGGGCATATAAGGTTTTTATAGAACGCGTTGTCGTAGAAACTTCAAAAGAGCTCAGTCGATTGGAAATTGAAATGGCTAGTGTCCTTTTTAATAGTCGAAAGTGATTGGAAGGCAACTAACACCCCTTCCATTTATTTTATTCAACGTAGTTGAAAGTTTTGGACATTAGCTCTTTAAGGATGACAACCCCTCCAACCCCACAGCCCTCAGGGCAAGGGTTGTAAGTTATGCCCTGGGGGCATATAATGTTTTTATAGAAGGCTATGTTTTAGAAACTTCAAAAAGGGCTCATTCAATTGGAAATTGAAGAGCTAGTGCCCATTTAATAGTCGAAAGTGATTGAAGGGCAACCAACCCCCCTCTCACGCCCACCGTTTATCCAAACACATCCAATCAAAATTTTGATATATCCACTGTGTTCAGCGTAGTCGAAAGTTCTGGAAATTAGGTCTTTTAGGATGATAACCCCATCAGAGCCCTCAGCGCAAGGGCTGTAAGTTATGCCCTGGGGGCATATCAAGTTTATATATAAAGTTGTTGTAGATATTTCAAAAAGGGCTCATTTGATTGGAAATTGCCTTTTTTAATAGTCGAAAGTGATTGAAAGGCAGCTGACACCCCTTCCACGCCCAACATTTCCAAAAACACATCCAATCCAAATTTCGAGATAACCATTTTGTTCAGCGTAGTTGATTTCCAGATAGAAAAAAGAATTTTTGAGGAGGTCACTCCCCCAAAACCCTCAGGGCAAGGGTTTTAAGTTATGCCCTGGGGTTATATAAGAAAGATATTGGCACAATGTATTATTTTTTTTTCATTTAGACCAGGGCACTTCGTGTCGAAGACGTTGTCGTAGAAACTTCGAAAAGGGCTCATTCAATTGGAAACCGGAGTGGCTTGTCCCCTTTTAATAGTCGAAAGTGATTTAGAGGCAACTAACACCCCTTCCACACCTTCCATTTCCCGAAACACATCCAATCAAAATTTTGAGATAGCGATTTTTTTCAGCATA
This sequence comes from Artemia sinica, assembly GCA_027921565.1. Taxonomy (NCBI): domain Eukaryota; kingdom Metazoa; phylum Arthropoda; class Branchiopoda; order Anostraca; family Artemiidae; genus Artemia; species Artemia sinica. Next base: position 60,655,032 of record CM051261.1, read on the forward strand.
GTTGATTTCCAGATCGAAATTATGTTTTTGAGGAGGACACTCCCCCACAGCCGTTAGAGTAAGGGTGCAATGGAATCAATTTTCAAAACCCCGAAATTTTCCAAGTAAAATAAAATCGCCCAAAATACGAATCCAAAAATGATATGTAATGGAATCAATTTTCAAAACCCCGAAATTTTTCCAATTAAAATAAAATCGCCCAAAATATGAATCCAAAAATTCAATTAACCCACAGATCAAGTAAGCACTTAATTGTCAAATTTAAAATGTAGCGAAACAATTGTATTACAATTGTAACTCTATGAAAAAATATTTCCCACGGAAAATGTAACAGCAATAAATATCAACGTGACCAATTGTACATGGCACGCGATCAAAAATGTAATTTAAATCTTGAGTTTGAATTTCCAAACCGTCAAGAGATGGTAGAATTTATTATACAAAAATGATCACTCGAGATACAAAATAGAACTATGTATTCCATTGTAATTACATTGTAAAACTTTATTTCGCTAAGAAAAATTCCAAAGTGAAGTTTTAAAAGTTATAAATCGTATCAAAGTTAATTAAATTTGACTAGCCGATTGGTACATCCCTGTCCAATAGTAATATCGGACATACAGTCTGAACCAATAGAACCAGTGTAATATACTTTTTAGCAACGCCTGAATGTAACCTTGGGTGAAATCGCAGGGTATAGCACCTTCGAACTTAGCAAGTTTGAGTGAGTCTATTTGGAGTCGAGGAGAGTCTATGATGAGTTTCATGTGAGCCTAGAAGCAGTCTTAAGTGAGTCTATTTGCAGTTTGGAATATACTTCTGATAACATTTATCATCAGTGATTTAACTGTTGCTTTTTATTGCCCCAGTCAACAATTTTATCTTAGTGTCTTTGACTGCGAAGTGTTTTGATATTCCCGACACGCTTTGTACCGATCATGTGAGTAAAAATAAATACTTTACTTTCTTAATTATTTCTCTTTATGTTAGTATTTCTCAAGATAGTTGGTCCTTGTGGCTCCAACCGCTCTCAAGGGAACCTGAATCCTTTCAACCTGATTTCGACTCAGTATGGCCATTAATATATGCTCCCCACTTGAACCGCTGATTTAATCCCCTATCACATGAAGTTCCCCCTCTACTGTAGGATGCTACTTGCGACCCACCAACTAAATAAATAACTGAAACCCCCTCCCCATTAGAATAAGACAATGCGTCGAACATAGAACCTGAGATCAAGTTTTGATCCAACCATAATTACCCTTACATATCGTAACACAGCCCTTTATTCAAATAAAAGAAGGACTAAACGTAAACAATCTACGGGAAACATAGACTGTACGAGTATAAAATTTTCCCAGGGATAGAAGTGCCCAAGAAGAGTTACCCAGTCCAGAGATCAAGATACCCATTTCATGTAATTAATTCCCCAAGGGTTATGTACCCAGGAAACATTTCAACGAATCTATAACATCAACCCCTCGTATATGACGTAACAAACCACGCACGAACAACTATTTGCAGTAGTAACAATTCCATTAATAAATCAACAATCCATATATGACTTGTATAAAATTTCTACGTTTCCAGCAAATATAGGTAGAACTAATTCATTCATGACTATCACCCCCGAAGCGGAATACTTACTTGTCGATCAAGATAGAAGAAAATATGCCTTAGCAATATGCGTAGCATTCAAAAATCTAGTATGTCAACTAACTCTGCCTATTTATAATGTAAAACCCGGATCCTGTATGTTAGATATATTCTTAAAAGAGACTCAACAAGAGGAAATTCCAAATTCATGCAAAGCGCTAATAGGTAGTACTAAGCGAGAAATATTTATTCATCTTAGAAATGACCTATGGCTATTCTCCGTTCCAAAAGAAACAATCGGGACTATCTCTTGTTATAATAATACAGAAAAAATCGATCCAAGCTACAGAACCGAACTACTATTAAAAGACGTGGGAACAATAACCATAAAACAAGGGTGTTGATTAGTAACCAAAGAAGCCACGGTACAAACACCACCGATAACCACAAGCACGAATATAATAAGCCCCAAGGTGGTCAATTTCAAACCAGTCAATTTATCGCATACAATTCCTAATATCGAAAACGAAGAAGTAAAAGCCACAATATGGTCAAAAATAGAGAATGTCAAGGAAACCTTACCACTAACAAAAATAAGAGAAGCCTTGGACTCTCAAATTCCCCTATTTACTAATGAAGACCAAAGATTGACGTATGTAGAAAGTAGATACGGACTATTTTCAACAAATTTTTGGTGGTATATCCTCCTGACGGTAGGATTCGTATTCATGATCTCGTATTCTATAAGAATCGTATTGAACCTAAATTACGGAAGAATTTTGAGAATGACGCGTAGAAAAAGAGCAAAATCAGATCACATCGAGCCGAGTGAGATGCAAAACCTAAACCCGGAACTCCCTGATAACCCTTAAGCAAAAAAAGTAAGGGAGGACATGATCGAGCGAATGGGAGTAGAGGTCCTCATTCGTGCCATGTCTAGTCCCAAATTTATACTTATTGTTTGTGTAAACCCATGCGGCTGCAGGAATGTATTTCTTAAGCAGCATGGACGCGCGTAAACAGTAAAAACCTGAAAATTTATAGTAAATCTAGACCTCTCATAAAACCATGTAACCTACCTCGCAAATAGTCTTATGATAGAAAATTAAATGCTAAAGTAGATGAGTGTTGAATAACATTTAAAAATGTATTGAATATTGAACATGTGCCAAATGCACATACATACATGTATACACATAATCACCAAATCTTGAAAATCTTATTTAGTGTTATTTTTCGTAAACATAATCATTTTTCTTATGATTACTTAGATTATCTCGTAGTAACCTAGTATTGCTGCAATATGTATGTAAAAGCATGAAGATTGCTTTTATTCATTTTATCTTTGAATTTAAATAAAAACAATAGTCCCTAGTATAATGTTGTATAAATTGTGTATTATTGCTGTACGTGTTTTAACTTGTGCAATTATATAGAGCATATGATTCTGCCCAGATATTTATATTCTAGGAAGCAGAGTAATCAGTGCAGATTAACTATTGGTGTACCAAAGCAACACGGATACTACCCAGTAGAATCTACTTTCATCATACGTCAACCACCGATAAGTACTCACCAAGGAAACCCCTGAAGACAATGACCTGATGAAAATCCAAGTCACCCAAGCCTAGTACCAAGTAACACCACCCCAACCACTATTGGCGAACCAAGATCCCCATATATAGATATATATATATATATATATATATATATATATATATATATATATATATATATATATATATATATATGAATTAATAATTACCTAGAGAACCACCCTGACCAGTCATGTCGTAAAACTGCATAAATATCCGTCAGATAACTATCCTTAGACGGTAAGGTCCCAAACATAAATCTTAAGGACCAAGAATAACCCTGGAGTCAATCCCTCAAAGATTGTATATATTAAGCATCAAATCAAAGACAATATGTTAAACCAAGATGCCAAGATCAAGTTTTGAACACACCAAATCATTATTAGATGTCACGAAACCAAACTATCCTCCATGAGAAGAGGAACCAATCATAATCAATTTTGTGGGAAACATAAACTGTATGTGCTAAATTTTTCCCAAAATGAAGTGTTAAAAGAAGAGAACCGACCAGTCATGTCGTAAAACTGCATAAATATCCGTCAGATAACTATCCTTAGACGGTAAGGTCCCAAACATAAATCTTAAGGACCAAGAATAACCCTGGAGTCAATCCCTCAAAGATTGTATATATTAAGCATCAAATCAAAGACAATATGTTAAACCAAGATGCCAAGATCAAGTTTTGAACATACCAAATCACTATTAGATGTCACGAAACCAAACTATCCTCCATGAAAAGAGGAACCAATCATAATCAATTTTGTGGGAAATATAAACTGTACGTGCTAAATCTTTCCCAAAATGAAGTGTTAAAAGAAGAGAACCAACCAGTCATTATCGTTTTAATTCCTCAATGATGACGTATCATTATAACAAGAATCAAAGACAATGCATCGAACATAGAACCTGAGATAGAGTTTTAATCCATCCTTAGTTACTCTTACATGTCGTAACATAACCCATAGTCCAAATAAAGGAAGGACTGTACGTGAACAATTTACGGGAAAAACAGACTGTACGAGTATTAGATTTTCCCGAGGATAAAAGTATCCAAGAAGAGATACCCAGCCCAGCGATCAAGATACCCATTTCATGGGATCAATTCCCGAAGAGTTATGTACCTAGTAAACATTTCAATAACTCGGTAACATCAATCCAACGTATTTGACATGACAAACCACGCACGGACAATTTTGTGCAAGTAGTCATACTTAGGAACAACGTAAACGCTTATCCCAAGCAACAAGTGCCAAAAGATGAAACACCACAAAGACAAACCATAAACAATTAGCCGAAACAATAATTAGTTCAACGGAAGCCCAAAATTAAGTGATCTGTGGCTATTTTCTGTCCCAAAAGAAACAGTTGGGACTATCTCTTGTTATAATAACACAGAAAGAATCAATCCAAGCTACAGAACTGAACTACTATTACAAGACGTGGGAACAATAACCATAAAACAAGGGTGTCGATTAGTAACCAAAGAAGCCACGGTACAAACACCACTGATAACCACAAGCACGAATATAATAAGCCCCGAGGTGATCAATTTCAAACCAGTCAATTTATCGCATACAATTCCTAATATTGAAAACGAAGAAGTAAAAGCCACAATATGGTCAAAAATAGAGAATGTCAAGGGAACCTTACCGCTAACAAGAATAAGAGAAGCCTTAGACTCTCAAATTCCCCTATTTACTAATGAAGATCAAAGATTGACTGATGTAGAAAGTAGATACGGACTATTCTCAACAAATTTTTGGTGGAATATCCTCCTGACGGTAGGATTCGTATCCATGTTTTCTCTAACTATAAGAATGCTATTGACCCTGAATTACGGAAGAATTATGACAACACGTAGAAAAAGGGCAAAGACAGATCACATCGAGTCGAGTGACATGCAAAACCTAAACCCGGAACTCCCTGATAACCCTTAAGCAAAAAAAGTAACGGAGGACATGATCGAGCGAATGGGAGTAGAGGTCCTCATTCGTGCAATGTCCAGTCCCAAATTTCTACTTATTGTTTGCGTAAGCCCATGCAGCTGCAAAGACGAAATATGTATCTCTTAAGCAGCATGGACGCGCGTAAACAGTAAAGGCTTGAAAATTTATAGTAAATCGAGACCTCTCATAATACCATGTAACCTACCTCGCATGTAGTTATATAATAGAAAAGTAAATGCTAAAGTAGATGAGTGTTGAATAACATTTAAAGTGTATGGAATATTGAACATGTGCCAAATGCATATATATATATATATATATATATATATATATATATATATATATATATATATATATATATGTATCTATATAATCACTAAATCTTGAAAATCTCATATTGTGTTGTTTTTCGTATACACAATCATTTTTCTTATGATTAACGAGCTTATCTCATAATAATCTAGTGTTGCTGCAATATGCATGTAAAAACATGAAAATTGCTCTTATTCGTTTTATCTTTGAGTTTAACCGTACCCATATTAAATTGATATTATTAGTACGACTAATTACGACTATTATTTCAAAAAATAGTCCCCGTATAATATTGTATAAATTGTGTATTATTGCCGTATGTGTTTTAACTTACGTAATGAGCATATGTTTCTGCCTAGATATTTATATTCTAGGAAGCAGAGTAATCAGTGCGAATTCATTCATGGTATACAAGCACGCAACACAGATACAACCCAGTAGCATCTACTCTCATCATTCGTCAACCACCAATAAGTACTCACAATAGAAACCCCTGAAGACAATACCTTGATGACAATTCAAGTCACCCAAGCCTAGTACCAGGTAACATTACCTCAAACAATATCTTCAAACCAAAGACCCCGTATATATATATATATATATATATATATATATATATATATATATATATATATATATATATATATCTGAACCAATGATTATCTAGAGAACCACCTCGACCTAAGCATGTCGCAAAACTGCATAAAATCCATCAAATAACTATCCTTAGACGGCAAGGTCCCAAACATTAAATCCTAAGGACCAAGAATAACCCTGGAGTCAATCCCTCAAAGATTATATATCTTAAGCCCCAAATCAAAGACAATATGTTGAACCAAAATCCCAAGCTTAAGTTTTGACCCTATCCAATCATTATTAGATGTCGCGAAACCAAACCATCCTCCATGAGAAGAAAAACCAAACATAATCAATTTTGCGGGAAATATAAACTGTACGTGCAAACTTTCCCAAAATAAAGTGTCAGAGAAGAGACCAAACCAAGTTATCTTAGCCACAACCCCATGACTAAGCCCTCAATGATAGTGTATCATTAAACAAGAATCAAAGACAATGCGTCGAACATAGAACCTGAGATCAAGTTTTGATCCAACCATAATTACCCTTACATATCGTAACACAGCCCTTTATTCAAATAAAAGAAGGACTAAACGACAACAATCTACGGGAAACATAGACTGTACGAGTATAAAATTTTCCCAAGGATAGAAGTGCCCAAGAAGAGTTACCCAGTCCAGCGATCAAGATACCCATTTCATGTAATTAATTCCCCAAGGGTTATGTACCCAGGAAACATTTCAACGAATCTATAACATCAACCCCTCGTATATGACGTAACAAACCACGCACGGACAATTTTGTGCAAGTAGTCATGCTTATGAACAACATAGACGATTATCCCAAGGAACAAGTGCCAAAAACTGAAACACCACGAAGACAAACCATAAACAATTAGCCAACCCAGTAATTAATTGAACGGGAGCGCAAAGTAAAGTGACAACGTATGAGAGTATTATAGACACGTAGAATGATGAAGTAAGTGTGAATCTTATGTATCTAACTGGTAACTTTAGTGAATATTGAGAAACTTTTCATAAAACACATGAAAACAAGTGCAAGCTACCTTATCCCAGTGTTGCAATCAAATATTAAGTTAAAAGATATTAATGTGTCAAACTTTTTCTTGCAAATTATTCATACATATCAGTGTGTTAAAATTTAAATGTAGATAGATGCTCTTTAAGTCAGATACTTATCGTACCAATATAGCGTCAGATGCAAGTATAAACTAGTATTAGAAGTAGCGAACATGTACCATATCAAGTAATAAAATAATTGCAAAGGCAGAACTTAATTAATAAAAACCATGTAGAATTATTAGCATGTCAGGTGAAGGTAATTTTAGTATTAGGTGGAGGAAATAATAATTATGTACGTAATCATATAACCACATGTTTTAGTCAATAGAAACTCTTTGGCCCTTTCGCCAAATAGAGTGAATAGGTGATGGACTTTAAAGTAATGTCATAATATACGTAGTCTCATAAAGCAATCGGGAATGTGAAGAAAAAATATACATCTTACCAAAGCTGAATTAATTCAAGTAATGAGTACCAAGTTAAATTTTTAAAAAAAAGAAGAGAGATCAAAATTCGAAAAGTTGAAAGAGTAGGGTAACACAACGATGAGGACATCGTTAAGAATGGAAAGGATGATATGTAATGGAATCAATTTTCAAAACCCCTAAATCTTCCAAGTAAAATAAAATCGCCCGAAATACGAATCCAAAAATGATATGTAATGGAATCAATTTTCAAAACCCCGAAATTTTCCAAGTAAAATCAAATCGCCCAAAATACGAATACAAAAATTCAATTAACCCACAGATCAAGTAAGCACTTAATTGTCAAATTTAAAATGTAGCGAAACAATTATATTACATTTGTAACTCTATGAAAAAATATTTCCCACGGAAAATGTAACAGCAATAAATATCAGCTTGACCAATTGTACATGACACGTGACCAAAAATGTAATTTAAATCTTGAGTTTGAATTTCCAAACCGTCGAGAGATGGTAGAATTTATTAAACAAAAATGATCACTCGAGATACAAAATAGAACTATGTATTCCATTGTAATTACAATGTAAAACTTTATTTTGTTGACGAAAAATTCCAAAGTGACGTTTTAAAAGTTATAAATCGTATCAAAGTTAATTAAATTCGACTAGCCGATTGGTACATCCCTGTCCAACAGTAATATCGGACATACAGTCTGAACCAATAGAACCAGTATAATGTACTTTTTAGCAACGCCTGAATGTAACCTTGGGCGAAATCGCAGGGTATAGTACCTTCGAACTTAGCAAGTTTGAGTGAGTCTATTTGGAGTCGAGGAGAGTCTATGATGAGTTTCATGTGAGCCTAGAAGCAGTCTTAAGTGAGTCTATTTGCAGTTTAGAATGTACTTCTGATAACATTTATCATCAGTGATTTAACTGTTGCTTTGTATTGCCCCAGTCAACAATTTTATCTTAGTGTCTTTGACTGCGAAGTGTTTTTGATATTCCCAACACGCTTTGTACCGATCATGTGAGTAAAAATAAATACATTACTTTCTTAATTATTTCTCTTTATGTTATTATTTCTCAAGATAGTTGGTCCTTGTGGCTCCAACCGCTCTCAAGGGAACCTGAATCCTTTCAATCTGATTTCGACTCAGTATGGTCATTAATATATGCTCCCCATTTGAACCGCTGATTTAATCCCCTATCACACGAAGTTCCCCCTCTATTGTAGGATGCTACTTGCGACCCACCAACTAAATAAATAATTGAAACCCCCTCCATTAGAAGGGTTGTAAGTTATTTTCAGGGAGCACATACGGTTTTTGTAGAAAGCGTTGTCGTAGAAACTTTAAAAAATACTCATTCGATTAGAAATTCAAAGGGCTAGAGCCCTTTTTAATAGTCGAAAGTGACTGGAGGAAACTAACCCCCCTCTCACGCCCACCTTTCCCCCAAACACATCCAATCAAAATTTTAAGATAGCCATTTTGTTCAACGTAGTGGTAAGTTCTGGAAATTGGTTTTTAAGGATGAAACCCCCCCCCCCAAAGCCCTCAGGGCAAGGCTTGTAAGTTATGCCCTGGAGGCATATGAAAATTGTATAGAACACGTTGTCGAAGAAACTTAAAAAAGGGCTCATTCGATTGGAAATTGAAATGGCTAGTGCCCTTTTTAATAGTCGAAAGTGATTAGAAGGCAACTAACACCCCTTCCATGCTCACCATTTCCCCAAACATGCACAATCAAAATTTTGAGGTAGCCATTTTGTTCCACGCAGTTGAAAGTTCAGGAAATTATACCTTTGAGCAGGACACTCCTCCACAGTCTTCAGTGCAAGGGTTGTAAATTAAGTCCTGGTGTAGTAAAGAATTCTAATTTAGTTAATTACTAATTGAGTAAAAATATATTAAGACGCAAAAACACAGTATCAAAATACTACTTTTTAAGATAAAGATACAAATCGTGGAATGTGTAAGCTTGGAGGGAACTTGCTCAATAACCAATTTCCTGGCTAAATGCGTCAATGTACCGGAAGGACGTGGTTAGTTTTTCATTTATATATCCAGATTTTTGAGACTAAAGAGAGACTTTTTGACTTGCAGGGCGAACCTCTGCCCGCTTATTTTCTCGTTAGAAATACCTTGGGATCTTGTCGGATCATTGTAAGTGTCTGTATCTTATTATATATTATTGTAGTTTCTGAGACTTGTGGTCCACTTGGGACAGCCAGTCCCTGTAGAATATCTATATCTGTAATTATTATATGTAAATTGAATAAAGGTATTGTATTTTAGACAACCTCTCTACGATCTACCCTTAGCCCCTCGAACATACCCAGTCGGTACGTCTCATTAGTTCTGTCATAGCCTAAGGCACGCTACCAAAGTTTAATTACCTTAGGGCCAGAGTTTATCTCCCCTATAAAGGGAGAATAAAGGCATCTACGACTAAAACACCCAAATACAATAAAATACACTTCACAACAACTGGTGGTCGCTGGAAAAACTGAGTCGAAAGGGCTAGATAAAAATAGTAGATTGAAATAAAATGGCTTTACTAGAGGAAAAAATGACTTCCCTATCAACAGTACTTGAAATTGCAAAAAATATACCAGAATACGCGGGAAATTCAGACGTAGATGAGTTTATCGAAAAATTGAAAATTTTGGACGAACTAACTGAAGCGTTTGAGGATAAGGTCAAAGAGCAATGCGTTGCGGCCAGATTAAAGGGAAGCGCCCTTAAACATTTTGAGGCAATTAAGGAAAAAGAGCCCAAGGACATCAGTACTCTAATTGAATCTTTTAAAACAAGATTCATAGAGACAAGCATCTCCGAGAGGTTAAGAACAGAGGTAGTGATATTCAATACCTCAACTAGTATCAAGGAATATGCAGACAAAATTTTGTAGATCCGTATGCTTACAATTAGAGAAAGGCGGAAATGACGAGACAGTACAGAAATTACAACTACATACTTTTACCCAAGGGTTACCAAAAAAGTTATTAAGACTAATATTATCACGGAAACCTGAAAATTTAGAGCAGGCTATAATACTAGTCGAAACCGAGGTAAAAATTGACGAGGCTATGAAAAGGTTTGATCAGATGTCAATAAATAACACAGGAGCCCAAGAAAGTAAAAAATATGAAAGGGGACAGAAGAGGATGAACTTTGAGGAGCCAAATCGTGAACCAAAAAGGCACGAGGAAGGCCAAACCTTCCCACCATGGACTGACCCCTCCCCATTTGACGACCAATCCCATGGTATTAGATCCTTAATGACTTGGAATACCAAGTATTATGGACATCCACCTCCTCCTCTCGAGGAAAATTATAGAGCAAATGGTGGCAGGTCAAGAATATATAGAAATAGGTATAGACCCCATGAGGAAGGGCAAATTACCAAGCAATATAGGAAAAGATTCAATTGCTATTATTGTGGCAAACCAAATCACTCTGCGGCAGATTGCAGGCATAAAATACCCAAAGAAGGCCAGCCGTAAAAGACAAAACACCAGTTCAGAACGCAGGGGGGCAGAAATTTAGGAAGGCAGGGAACAAATAATACTTGGCAAACACCTAATAATATTCCTGAATTTAGACCTCGGAGACAAACCGTTAACAATACCCAGGGTCAGAGTAGCAACACTAAAGAAAACTGGGATAATCCCAGAAGCTTTTGGCCAAACAGTGGGCAATTAAACGGAGATACCAGCCTGTAAGAGTCGACAGAGCTGTTTCCTTACAAAGACCCCTATATAGTTTAGAATGTTGTGATACAAGTGCAAATAATAATCGTCTACCGATTACGCTTTGTTTTAAAATTGAGTGGTTTCAAAATTTACCATGTTTACTAGATACAGGAGCATCTAAATCATTAATTCGAGAGGAAGTTTTTAAGAGGTTTCCTTCTAGTGTCAAAAATCGCGTAAGCAGATGCCAGAATACCGTGACATCAGTGACAGGGCACAGGCTGACAATTTTGGGAGAATGTCCATTAAAATTTAGCACAGGGGATAAAGAAATAACAGTAACAGTAATAATATGCAAACAGCTACCATTTCCTTGTATTCTAGGAGTAGATGCCATCAGAAAATATGGGATCGTATGGGAACACATATCTGATACAATAACAATAAACAAGACAAATGAAAATAATAGGCAAATTTGCGTAACAACAGATAACGAAAGTGACGATTCGAATTATAACCTAAAAATAAGCGGAAAAATCACCATAGAAAGGGGAACGACAGTTCAAGTTCTAGCGACATTAAATGCAAAAGAAGGAAAGGTTAAAACAATGGATGCCATGATAGGAGGATACACCATAAAAGAAAACCCAATGATTTTCGTGGAAAATCAAGTTATAAAAATTGAAAATGGTATAACATACTTAAAACTATCAAATCTAAGTAATAATAAAATAAAAGTTAACCAGATAGAACTTGGATCAGTGGAAAAGATTTCAAATTCGGAAAAAAAATCTCTAAACAGTCTAGAATTAAGCGTAACCTTCACTAGCCACGAACATTTATCCTCATTAAAACCGCAACCGCAAGAAAAGTATGGAATGTCGAAAACGGATTTTTTGCAACAATTTGATTTAAAACATTTACCGGAACACGTAAAAACTAGGGTGGAAAATATTCTTTTGGATTTCAAATGGACTTTTGCAAGACACAAAGCGGATTACGGATTAACTCACTTAATCACGCACAAGATATCAACAGAGGGCCCTCCAATCAAAAAATCACCGTATAAAACACCTTATTATTTAAAGCCATGGCTAGAAAGCCAAATAAAAGAAATGGAAGATCAGGGAATAATTAAAGAAAGTGTGAGCGATTGGTGTTTTCCACTAGTAATAGTCAGGAAAAAAGATAACACCTGGAGATTATGTATAGACTTTTGGGCACTAAATGCCGTCACGGTTAAGGACGTGATGAAGTTACCAAGAATTGATACGATTTTAGATTCGCTAGGAGGTTCAAAATATTACACTAGTTTTGACTTAATAGCAGGATATTGGCAAATCGCTTTAGATCCAGAAACAAAGCATAAAGCTACAGTAATTTTAGACGATGGAAGAACGTTCACATTTGAACGTATGCCTTTTGGCTTATCATTTAGTCTAAATTGTTTTAGTCGACTAATGAATTTGGTGTTAAAAGATAACGAACCAGGAAGAAAAAAAGATACCTTGGCTTATTTAGATGATGTAATTCTGTTTAATGAAAACCTGGAAGACCACTTGGTTGGACTTAGAAAAATACTGGAAAAGTTTGAAAAACCAGGCTTAAAATTAAAACCAGAAAAGTTAAAAATAGTAGTACCAAAATTAGTTTTTCATGGACACCTGATAAATCAAGGAACTATTTCACCAAATCCAGAAAAATTTACAGTCATAGAAAATTTACAGCCTCCTAAAGATAAAAAAAGCTGCAGATCAGTTTGTGGTTTGTTAAGCTATTTCAGACGATATTTTTTAAAAATTATGCCACAATAGCACAACCTTTGACAAACCTTTTGAAAAAATCAGGTAAATTCGAATGTCCAGTGGACGCAAAACAAGCGCTAAATGAAATAAAAAGGCAATTATTACTGGCACCAATACTAAAACTACCAGATTTGTCACAAGACTTCTGTTTGCAAACAGATGCTTCGGGGTACGGCATAGGAGCCATATTATTAAACATAAATTCTGAAGAAGTAGAATCAATAGTTCAATACGCCAGTAGGTCACTGTCGGAAGAAGAAAGAAAATATTCGACAGTTGAAAGGGAATGTTTGGCAGTTATAGTTTTTACAGAAAATTTTCGAGAATTTTTACTTGGAAAAAAAATCATTTTACGCGTAGACCAAAAATCATTAATTTGGCTACATACGATGCAAAATACTTCAGCCCGGCTGACACGGTGGATACTACGTCTGCAAGCATATTCATATACCCTAATATATATAAAGGGCCGTACAAACATTTTACCAGACTATTTGTCACGAAATCCAGATACAGAAGGAAATTTGATAGCAACCATCCAGAACGAACTGAAAGGGCTAGAAATACTGTCTAATGAAAATATTTCGAATCATCAAGATAAAGATGATTTTTGTTTAGAGATGAAATCCTTTTTATCAAAAGGAACGGAACTGCCAGAGCACTTTAAAAATTTCTTAAAGGACTTAGATAATTTTGATCTGAACGAAAGTAAAATCTTCTTGTAAGATATCATAGACCAACGCAAGAATATAGAAAAAATGACTTAAAAATTATTCCAGTAATTCCAGAATCTCTGGAAGGAGAAGTTTTACAGATGGCACATGCAACAATTGGCTGTCACATGGGAGAAGCAAAAACTATGGGGAGGCTGAAAGGAAATTTTTATTTTCCAAAAATGTACTCAAAAGTAAAAGCTCTTATACAAAGCTGCCAAGAGTGCGCCAAACAAAATTCGCCACCAAGGACCCCTAGGGCTGAATTAGGTCAATACCCCACCCCTTCAGGGGTAGGAGAATTAATGTCAATAGACATTTGGGGAACCGGAGGATGTTTACCAGTTTCAAGGAAAGGATATAGGTGCGTACTAACCATAGTCGACCATTTTAATTCATATTTATACGCTTTTCCAATTAAAGACGAAAAGACAAAAACCATTGCGAAAGTTTTGGTCAATCGCCTATTTCTGGAACACGGAATTTTTCCTAGAGTTTTGCTTAACGACAATGGGCCATGTTTTAGAGCTAAATTATTAGACGAAATTACAGAATATCTGGATGTTAAACGATGGTTTACCTCGTCTTACATGGCAGCAGCTAATGGGAAGGTTTAACGTAAGCATAGGGAATTAGCTTACATGCTGGGAATACATGCTAGAGAGGAAAATGAAAATTGGGATGAACATTTACCATTTGTAGTCTTTGCAATAAATACGGCTTTTTCACGTTCCTTAAAAGAAACGCCATTTTTTTGCAACATATAAGAGATCCCAGAATTTGTTTAGATGAAATACAAAATGATAGAGTATATTACAACTTAGACAAATATAAGCAAGAAATGGTGATGCGAATGAAAAAAGCTATGGAACAAGTTAAAGACAATCTGGAAGATACTAAAACAGAACAAAAAGAAAAATATGACCGAACAAGCAAAAATAAGACAAGTTACTCTTTAGGAGACTTGGTTTATGTGTACAAAACTAACCTGGAAGGAACAAAAAGTTAAAACCGAAATGGGATGGACCCTACAGAATTGTAAAGATTCTACAAAATAACTTAACATATGTTCTAAAGCATCAATATAAGGAAAAGGAAGAAGTAGTACACCATAATAGAATGAAAAAGGGATATTTTTCAAAACAGTGGAAAACAGAGCCTATACTTTCAGAAGAAGAAGTAGAGGACACGATTTCACCAGTATATATCAGAAGACCATATGAATTTTATGACCTTTTTAATGACCACAAAGGTTGGGAGGAGTGGAAGGAGTATTTAGCCCAGTCTTGGCTACAAACTCTCCACAGCAAACAAGAGAAGAAAGGAAATATCCGATGCTCATCGGATACTAGCGATGAAGAAAATCAAACACAACATAAGGGTTTAAAACATGATAAACCAAAGGTAAAATCCACCGAAGAAAAATTAGAAGGAACCAATGAATTATCTGATTTTCATACATTAGACTCACCTACAGTCTTAACACAAAAATGGCTTTTAGAACAACGGCTTTTTCAGAAACGCCATCTACCAGACACGAGCTAACAGAATGCGACACTGAAAATTCCTCTACAGAAACCGATATCACTAAACCTGGGCCATCGTCAAGAAAACCCTCTTTAAGAGAGAAATTGTGGAGAAAAGTAAAGAAACCAGAGGGGCAGCAACAAGTTCCTTTGTCAACAGCACAAGTAGCTAAAGCACTTATGAAAAAGGCCAAACATCAAGAGAAACAAAGATTAAAGATAGTTGACGAGGCAACAAAACAGCGCTCGGGTTCAGAGCCTTGTAAGCCACACTATAGAGACCACGGAAAAACTTGCAAATATTATAAAGAAGAAAAGCAAAAATTTGGGGTCCAAAACTCGGACCAGGAAACGGAGAAAGGCAGAACAAGCGTAGCCCCCAGCAGATTAATATTTGAATAAAACGATTGTAACAAAAAAAAATAATAAATAAAAATAAAACGAGTAAAAAGCCTCTAAAGAAATATCTATATTTTCTTTTTTTAATCGGTATGTAAATAACATCAAGTTTTCCTTCAAATATATATCGCCAGTAAAAATTATTACAATCACAGAGAAAAGAAATTAGCTCCGATCTGAAGTGACATCATAGCTTCCTGCAAAAATTTTGTCCGATACGAGGTAAAAATTCGCGAACGGTGTAATGACAAGACTTGTCAAAACGAATTAGGCCTCATTTCATAAAAGAAATTAATAAGGCCACGTAACTTTTAAATAGGTGTTGTGAAACTAATTAAATTATACATACTTAGAATCAGCATTAAAAGGCGATTTTTTTGATATGTATATTGAAAAAAATATATTTTGGGTGGATAATTTAAAAAAAAAACAAAAAAAAAAAAAAAAACAAGGAGGGTAGTTTACTGAAATGGGGTAATTGGAAGCTAGCAAATTTGGAGTAAGATCAATCTCTGCTGGTCTCTCTTTGTTAAGTGCATGCAATGCATCTACTGACCTTTGACCCTCGGAGGTGGCACTTCTAGTCAAATTTGAAAAAAAATTGTTTTTGAAGAATTTTAAAATTATTATAATGGGAAAAACAGCAAGAGTTTACATTAAGTGGACTACATGTACAAGCTAACTGTAATCTTATTATAATTAGTTATAGTCTAATATGATATTTTTTTTATTAGTTACAACTGGTAAAAAGAAAAAAAAAGAAATTTTAAAGAAGCGCTATAAAGGTTTAGGCAAAACTTAGAATAGGCTTAGAAAGCAAAACGAGTGCTAGGGAAAAGAAATGAAAAGCGATAGAAAAATAAATTATAACCTAAAAACTTACCAGGAGGTGAAAGCCAAGGACAAAATCCATTAAAAATAAGCCAAAAATTAAACCTCATCGTCACAAGCAAACCACAGTAGTTCAAGGTAATAATTTTAACTCTAGCGATGTATTGGATCTGAGAAAACGAACTGGCACAGGAGAATCCTAGTTTAAACAATTGGTTTTCACCTGTGCCAACCCAAACACCCAAATCGCAATCCGTTGAACCCTAACACAAACTAAACAGTATCCACTTTTTCTTCGAAAATAAAATATAGCTTTACACAACAAAAGAAAACTCGCAGTAATGAACAGAAATTCATTCTTGTAATTCTCCCAGATTCAAGCTTATCAATAAACCACAGATAATGAGCACCGAATTCAAAGTTATTTAGCCTTGCAACGGAAGTATTGTCTCTCTTTCTTTGGCAAATAAAATAGTAATTAAAGCTGGGAAAAAATTGGCAACCAGTATATCGTAAAAACGTACATTTTTATGAATAAATGAAAACTAGCAAATGCGGGGCAAAACTTGATTAAAAATGTTCTAAAAATCAACTGGAAAAAAATACAGTACTTTTCTAACACTTTTGGACGAAAAATTTGAATAATGTCAAAAAACAAAATATACAGGTTGCAAAAATTAGACACACACCCCCCCCCACCTTTTAAAAATAAGGAGATAATGAATTTGACCATAGAAGGGCAATCAGCATAAAAACGTGTTAAGGTTTTTGAAAAATACGTGAAACATATAAATATAGGCTTAGGAAAGACCTATTTTACTGAAAAAAAAACGGAGAAAAAACTTGGAAAAAAAAACCCTTAGGCTTCATTGAAATAAATAATAAAAAAAGAGAGAAGGGTTCAAGTTGAAAATATAGCCAGACAAAATTAAAGGAGAAGAAACTGAATGGAGTCAGTTAAACTCTGTTATACGCACTTATTGAACTTGCCGA
This sequence comes from Artemia sinica, assembly GCA_027921565.1. Classification (NCBI taxonomy): domain Eukaryota; kingdom Metazoa; phylum Arthropoda; class Branchiopoda; order Anostraca; family Artemiidae; genus Artemia; species Artemia sinica. The sequence goes on from CM051261.1 coordinate 60,672,530, forward strand.
ACGAAACTAGTACGAAAAATGTACTAAATAAGTACAAAATGAGTAGTATTAATACTTCAGAGCTGTGTGCCATGATTGCTGTGTGTTATGTGTGTTACAAATTACTGTGTGCCATGAAGGCCAGGTATTTTTTTTCTGCAGAAGGGCTACTTTTCTGATAAAAGAATAGCCCAAGAGAAAATTGTGGCAACAAATCAAAAAGTGTGGCAATGCTATAAATCATTAATTATTGTGTGTGCAGGTTCATAATAGTCCTTTTAGATGTAGCCCATGACGAGAGGACCTGGAAACGTTATAAGGAGCTACCAGAAGGCAGTCCTGGTAAGCAAACCTTCAGAGTACAGGGAAGAGCCATTTGATAATGGCATAAGAGGTACAAGGTGAACAGCAAAAAAAAAAAAAAATTAACTTATCAGATCCAAGCTGTAAATGAAGCCTTAACCCAAAAGGACATTAAGGCTGAAAAAAGAGAGATTACAGACAAAAACGTTATAAAACTGTCTCGAGTACCTAGAAATTTGAAAAGAATTGAAAAGCTCAAAAGTCTGAATAAACGAACAGGCACATAGTAAGCTAATGACAGTTAATGAAACAAGTGGGTTCGAAATAGAACCAAATTGGTAAAACAAAGATAAAAAATGTATATAGTCGTATATGGAAAAGTTATATAGTGGTAACGGATGTTGTTGAGAAAATATTTACAATTATAAATGTATTTTGAAAACTCTTTATAAATATGGAATTGTTATCATATACAAAAAAAAATTGTAAATATGTAAATTTTGATAACAAAATCATGCTATATGAACTATTGCCAAGCCCTTAAATAGAGGCTAATCAAACTTATCAGTTATAGTGTATAAATCTATTTGTTAGAGTGGAGTTTTTTGTAAATATTTTAATTGCAGTTACGACTTATCATATAAAAGTCTTGACGGACTTATTTAAAAGTTGTACAAAGAATAAATATTGCAGTGATTAAATAAATTATTAGAGTACATAGTTATTATTTGTTTTTAACAATTAAGTTATGTATCAACATAACTTCTGTTAATATATATATATATATATATATATATATATATATATATATAACCTAAACTATCCATGTAAATATAGTAAATTAAATGTTGAGTATTTGTGTTTTTATTTTTATATCATTCAAGAAGTATTCTAGATTAGTACTTCATAAGCAATTAACAAAACAATAATTGGAATTACATTGCTTGTATATATATGCTCTGTTTTAATTTACTTTAAATTTTAACTAGTGATTTAATGCATATGTAAAGGTTTGACTTCGAGTCAACGTATAAATAATTTTTATTGTGAAATGGTCCGCTAAGTATTAAGTTTGAAAAGAATGATCCAGAAAGAAACATAACGTTTCGATTTAAGCAAGAGATATTATTTTTTGGAGTAATTAAAAGAGAGAAAAGTAATGAAAAGAATTAAACTTTACAAAATTGAGTGTTTCTTTCTACTATATATGTAAAATTTTATGCTTTATATGTATTCTAATGTGAATATTTATTTTAGATACAGCCTTAGCTATTTTTTTGGAAATCAAATTTTTCGTAGCATCCTTTCGGATCCATTTTTCTTTCAATCATATTTTGACACATTTTTGGAAAGTAACAAATTTTGAAGCCACTTCAAATATATCCTGATACTATCATCTCATACCATCAGAAACTAAACCATACTTGATCAACTGATATTTGGAAACTATTACAGTAATACAGACTTTACTACAAGTTCATCAAAAGTGAAATAAAATCAGAACTTAATTTAGGCCTAGATAATGTGCTACCTAGCCCAAATGGCTGGAAATATGTGAAAATGCTTTGTGCTGGAAAAATATGTGAAAATTTAAAAATCAATAATGTTATATGTAATTTATCCAAGGTAATTCTAAAAGAAAAAATAAACGGTATATTAACCACATCACACAGATAAAAGAAAAAATTCAAGTTTTTTGTTTATTTTAGTTTTCAGTTAAGATTCGCTAAAGTTGTTATGTAAACTGCAAAAATGTTTATGGTGTCTAGCCAATAATATTAATGTTTCAATTAAAACCAGAAAAATGGAAGAAAATTTAAAAGTTAGTTTCCTTTTTTGTCTCCTGGAACCAAAATTTTTTTGGGCTTAACCCCTTAAGTACATATCTCTTTAGCGTTGTCTTATATTTCCAAAGAAAAATGTTCTATTTTTTGTTATATTTTAATTTTCAGTTCAGAATCGCTAAAGTTATTATGTAAACACAAAAATACTTATGGTGTCTAACCAATAATGCCAATTTTTTAATTCAAACAAATTTTTAAATTAGTTTTGTTTTTTCTTAGGTTGTAGCTACTCGATACGTGATTTCACGGATTTAATAATTTTAAACATTGAAAAATATGACCTCACGTGAAAAAAATAACAGAAGAAATATCAGACTCGAGCAATCCAAATATCTACTCTAAGAAAATATTACTACAAAAAAGTTTATATCCTGAAATATCAGAAAAGTCTATTCAAAAGAGATAAAAATGCCATCGAAAGGAATAAAGCTCGAGCACGCATAAGAATGGCTACTAAGTTTTCTTGTGGTCCAGGTTTTAAGAAAATAAAATATGACCGACAAAAACAGAGGTATGTAACGGACCAAGGAAAAATCAAGCAAAATCAAAATCAACCAACCAAGTGTTATCACAATGACGATAATTATCGAAACAAATCATAAGCAGCGCAATCGCGCTGCCTAATTTAAGAACGATGTTGGCAGAATGTAATATTTATTATTTATTAATTAAAAAAGATTTTCCCAAAAAATAAGTTTTTCAAAGAAAAGTAAAGAACTCCATTAAACAAAAAATAGCAAAAATAAAATCAAATAATCTACCAACCTTAAAACTACCACAAATCAGCATCGATAAATAAATGAAACCCTAAACGAACAGAAATTACAATAAATAACCGAGTCAAACACAAAACGAGCAGAAATTTACATAAGTTGGGCTCAAAACTCCTATACCCTCCTAAGGCCAGAACAAAATTTGCACTTTACTGAAAAAATATAAATATTTTTACTTTTAAAACTTTAATAAATCAAATAATACTAACATTTTGACTACTAAATATCAGTATATGTATATTAAACTGACAATGCACATTCATTTGATTTTTTCAGTAAAGTGCAAATTTTGTTCGGGCCTTGGGAAGGCAAAGGGGTTTTGAGCCCAACTTGTGTTAATTTCTGCTCGTTTTGAGTTTGACTCGGTTATTTATTGTAATTTTTGTTCGTTTTGGGTTTCATTTATTTATCGATGTTGATTTGTGGTAGTTTCAAGCTTGGTAGATTATTTGATTTTATTCTTGCTAATTTTTTGTTTAATGGAGTTCTTTGCTTTTCTTTAAAAAACTTATTTTTTGGAAAATCTTTTAATTTATTTATTTCTGTTCGTTTTGTATTGACATAATATTTTCAGGGAAAAAGAGAATAATATTTTAAATCTTTTCGTTTTTTAAGACTTTATAGTTTGGCCTGCTATTAGTATGCTGGAGAAAAATTTTCAGCAATTTTTAACAACATGCACCCTTTTAAAAATCTGTACACAAATAGTATGAAGCTAAGAGAGGAAAGGCAATGATAAATGAAAAATAAAACCAAAAAAAGCGTGAGAAAACGAGGATTTTGTCAGCCAGTGGAAAAAAATGAAGACGAAGACCAAGCAAATATTTCGACAAGAACCTCCGCCAAGTCGTACTCAGTGCTAAACAAAAAAAAAACAACAAAAATCTAACCTTTTGGAGTTTACTGCACAAGATACGAACATACACTGAAAGAAAGACCAAGCCGAAACCAATGAAAAAAGGATTTACCAAAGAGATTGGGCAATAATGTTTTGCCTCGAAATACTTTTTGCTTGTCAGCAATTTTCGTTTTCATATGAAATGCAAATAGGTTCTCTTACATTTGACTGGGTGCAAATATCAATTGAGTCTTTTAGTTTTAAATTGTTATAAATTGGGCTTAATGAGATGTCTCCGGTTTTTGGTTTTATTTTTCATTTATTATTTCCTTTCCTCTCTTAGCTTCATATGTCATGTATAGCCAGTGTGGTCTTAGAAAGTATTGACACAAATAGTAGTGTTTAATATTGTTTCATACATCCTCTAATTGACCTGAAATGGAAAACTTGATACCATTTGCAAAAAAATTGGTTTACTTTCTTCGATAGCTTGGATACACTTACGCTGTCTTGATTTGATTAAATTTTAAGAGCAGAAGTAGCCCCAAAAGTTTGATACTGCTGAGATGCCTTATTGGGAATTAGCATTAACACAGTGCATTTGGATTTAATCTTAAGGCAACATTTAGTTTTTAAACATAATGGGCACATGAGAGGATGTGCGTGGGAAGGGGATTAGTTGCTCTCCATTCACTTTCGACTATTAAAAAGGGCATCAGACCTTTCTATTTTCAATCGAATGAGCCCTTTTCGAAGTTCCCATGACAAGTCCTTCGATACGAAGTGCTCTGGTCTAAACAACAACAACAACAAAAAATAATACATTATACACACATCGATCTTTACTATAAAAATGTCAAGCCTTCCAACCACTTCCGACTATTAAAAAGGGCACTTTGCCTTTCGATTTCCAATCGAATGAGCCCTCTTTGAAACGACAACGCTTTCTATAAACACCTTATATGCCCCAGGGCATAAATTAAAACCCTTACCGAAAGGGCTGTTAGGGTGGTTGTCATCCTCTAAGACCTAATTTCCAGAAGTTTTAACCACGTTAAACAATCTAGCTATCTCAAAATTTTCTCAACGTATTTGGCTATCTCAAAGTTATTTGCTATCTCAAAGTATTTGGGGAAATGGTGGCGTGAGACGGGTGTTAGTCACTCTCCAATCACTTTCAACCATTAAAAATGACACTAGCCCTTTCAATTTCCAATCAAATGAGCCGTTTTGCAGTTTCTACGACAACACTTTAAATAAAAATCTTATATACCCCCAGGGCATAACTTACAACCCTTGCCCTGAGGGCTGAGGGGGGGGGGTGTCATTCTCCATGACCTAATTTCCATAACTTTCTACTACGTTGAACAAAATGGCTATATGAAAATTTTGATTGGATTTTTTTGGAGGAATGGCGGGCGTGAGAGGGGGGTTAGTTACCCTCCAATCACTTTCGACTATTAAAAAGGGCACTTGCCCTATCTATTTCCAATTTAATGAGCCCATTTTGAAGTTTTATGACGACTCTATCTATAAAAACCATATATGCCCCAAGAGCATAACTTCGAACCTTTGCCCTGGGGGATCTGGGGGGTTTGTCATCCTTAAATAAATAATTTCCAGAACTTTCAACTATGTTGAACAAAATAGCTATCTCTAAACTTTGATTGAATGTTTTTGGGTAAATGGTGGGCGTGAGAGGGGGATTTATTACTCTCCACTCACTTTCGACTATTAAAAAAGGCAATTTCAATTTCCAATCAAATGAGACCTTTTTTGAAATTTCTACAACAACTTTCTATATAAACCTTATATGCCCCCAGGGCATAACTTACAACCCTTGCACTGAGGGCTCAGAGGGGGTTATCATCCTAAAAGACCCAATTTCTAGAACTTTCAACTATGTTGAACAAAATGGATTTCTGAAAATTTTGATTGGGTGTGTTTGGAAAAATGATGAGCGTGAGAGGGTCGTTAGTCACTCTCCAATCACTTTCAACTATTCAAAAAGGCACAATTCTTTTTAATTTCCAATTGAATGAACCCTTTTGGAATTTGTATGACAACAATTTCAATAAAAACCTTATATGCGCCCATGGCATAAATTACAAACCATTGCCCTGAGGGCGGGGGGGGGGGAGGGTTATCATCCTTAAAGATCTAATTTCCGAAACTTTCAATTCAGTTGAATAAAATGGCTATCTAGAAATTTTGATTGCATGTGTTTGGGGAAAAGGTGGGCGTGAGAGGCCCACCAAATCACTTTCGACTATTAAAAAGGGCACTAGCCCTTTGAATTTCCAATCGAATGAGCCCCCTTTCAAGTTTCTACGACAAAAATTTTAATAAAAACCTTATATGCCCCCAGGGTATTACTTATAACCCTTGCCCTGAAGACTGTGGGGGGAATGTCCTGCTCAAAGAATAATTTCTGAACTTTGAACTACGTGGAACAAAATGGCTATATCATAATTTTTATTGGATCTGTTTGGGGAAATGGTGGACGTGGAAGGGGTGTTAATTGCCTTCCAATCACTTTCGACAATTAAAAAGGGCACTAGTCATTTCAATGTCCAATCGAATGAGCCCTTTTTGAAGTTTCTACGACAACGCTTTCTATAAAAACCTTATATGCCCCAGGGCATAACTTTGAACCCTTGCCCTGACGTTTGTGGGGGGTTGTCATCAACAAAGACCTAATTTCCAGAACTTAAAACTACGTTGAATAAAATGGCTATTTCAAAATTTTGATTGGATGTGTTTGGGGAAAAGGTGGGAGTGAGAGGGGGGTAATGCCCTCCAATCACTTTCAACTATTATAAAGGGCACTAGTCCTTCGAATTTCCAATCGAATTAGCCTTTTTTGAAGTTTCTACGACAACGCCTGCTATAAAAACCTTATGTGCCCCCAGGGCATTACTTACAACCCTTGCCCTGAGGGTTGTTGGGGAGTGTCCTCCTCAAAAACATAATTTCTATCAGAAATTTAACTACGCTGAACAAAATGGCGATATTTAAATTTTGATTGGATATATTTCAAGGAAAGGTGGGCGTGGAAGGGGTGTAAGTCGCCTTCCAATCACTTTGGACTATCAAAAAGGGCACAAGCCACTCCAATTTCCAATTGAATGAGGCCTTTTCGAAGTATCTACAACAACTTCTTCGATACGAAGTGCCCTGCTCTGAAGGCAGGGCACTGCTCTGAAGGCATGAGCCCGAAAAGGGCTCATTCAATTTCCAATTGAATGAGCCCTTTTCGAAGTATCTACGACAACTTCTTCGATACGAAGTGCCCTGCTCTGAAGGAAAAAAAAATAATACATTGTGCCAACATCGTTCTTATATGCCCCCAGGGCATAATTTAAAACCTTTACCCTGTGGGTTGTGGGGGAGTGTTCTCCTCAAAAACATGTTTTCTATGGGGAAATCAACTACGCTGAAAAAATGGCTATCTCAAAATCTAGATTGGATGTGTTTGGGGGAATTATGGGTGGGGGGTGGGCTAGTTGCCCTCCAATCACTTTCAATTATTAAATAGGGCACTAGCCACTCCGATTTCCAATCGAATGAGCCCTTTTCGAAGTTTCTACGACATTTCCTTCGATACTAAGTGCCCTGGTATTAAAAAAATGAATGATACATTGTGCCAACATCGTTCTTTACTTAGGCAGCGCGATTGCGCTGCCTCTGGTTTATCTTTTGGTGTTAGACCAGGAAAATTCGTATTGAAGGAGCTGTCGTAGAAACTTCGAAAAGGGTTCATTCGATTGGAGTAGCTTTTTCCCTTTTTAATAGTCGAAATTGATTGGAAGGCAACTAACACCCCTTCCACACCCACCATTTCGCCAAACATATCCAATCAAAATTTTGAGATGGCCATTTTGTTCAGCGTAATGGATTTCCAGATAGAAATTACGGACTGGCAACTGTAGAACAGTTCACAGACGCAAATATTAGACAGAAAATATTAGACAACATTTTGGATATACGGAGGTGTACTCTCTTAAAACAGTTGTATATTAAATTTTGGAAGATGCAATTGCACTGTGTATAGCAGTAATACCAATATATATATATATATATATATATATATATATATATATATATATATATATATATATATATATATATATATATATATATATATATATATATATATATATATATATATATATATATATATACATATATATATATATATATATGTATATATATATATATATATATATATATATATATATATATATATATATATATATATATATATATTATATATATATATATATATATATATATATATATATATATATATATATATATATATATATATATATATATATATATATATACAAGTAGACCTATGAACAACGAAGGGAAAGCTAAGCTTTTCAATTATGGCAAATACAAACCCGTTAGGGTTCTTAGCATATTTCTTTGTAAGGCTAACGATTTAGAACAAATTCCTGGAATTTATCCTAAAAATAAAGTATCTCTAACTGTGCTTTCAAAAATTCGGTTTCAAACAGTTCGTGGTAACGACCTGTACAGTAAGAACGACTCGTCTCAATAGTAATCAAAATTCTAAAAAAACGGAATTTCGATACCAATACATAAATCAAAAGAATTCGATTTTTATGCTGATTTTTAATTTATAAGTTTTCTCAAGTTTAGTCTTACCCTTCAAAACTTACAAGCCTGAAAAAGTTTGCCTTATTTTCGAAAAAAAGGAACACCCCCTAAAAGTCATAGAATCTGAATGAATTCACACCATCATATTCAGCGTATCAGAAAACCTAACTGTAAAGGTTTCAAGCTCCTATCTGCAACAATTCAGAATTTGGTATTTCTTTTTCCAGAAGAAAGATCACGGTTGCGTGTTTCTTTGGCTTTTTTTCACAGGGGTGATCATATTGACCCAGTGGTCCTAAAATGTCGCGAGACGGCTCATTCGAACGGAAATCAAAAGTTCTAGTGGCTTTTTACATCAGAAAAAAAAAAATTAAATATAGAATAACTTTTTAAACAGAAATGTGTTTTTCATGTCTTTTGGTACTGCGGTCTTTTCATAAGATATTTAATTTTGAAAGCAATTACATAAGAAATCATGTTCAAGATTGATCAATGATTTCATGATCGTAGGTCATAATCGTCGTCTCTTGCTATTCCAATTAAGAAAAAGCCTATGGCTTCTTCCTGTTTGTTTATAATAAGGAACGAACTCTTGCCTATACAAACTCGTATAGGCAAGCAGTAGCTATGAAATTAGTAAGAAATGATCACATTCCATAGTGATTCTTTAACAAAATGGGGAGTATGGTAATGTTGGTTTTAATGGTATTAGGTGATTTTGTGGTAGATGGATTTATTCTCCCTTTATAGGGGAGATAATCTATGCCCCTATGGTAATTAAACTTTGGTAGCGTGCCTTAGGCTAAGACCGGACTACTGAGGCGTAGCAGCTAGGTATATTCGAGAGACTAAGTACAGATTGTAGAAGGGTTGGCTATAATACAATAATTTTATTCAGACAACATACACTAGTACAAGGTTTAATAATAGATATATATATTCTGCTGGGACTGGTTGTTCCAGGTAGACCACAAGTACCAGAAATCTACAATAATATATAATAAGATACTTATACACTTACAATAACCCAACAATATTCCAAGGTATTTCTAAATCAACGGACCAGAGGTCAGTCCGGCATAAAATTAGTATCAGGCAGCCCCTTCCCATAAAAAAATATCTTTTATACATTTTATTAACCACACCTTCCGGGCTCCAACTGACGCAGATAGCTAGGAAGTGGTAATTTCTCAATTTAATAAAATGCCTTATCATCCCTTATCTTAATAAAATGTGGTATTTATAAACTTTTGTATTTGCGTCTTAATATTTTTACTAAATTCCGAATTGAGTTAATTAGAAAGAATCACCACAATACTCCCTATTTTACGAAGAGTGGTCCCAGCTCTCAATATTTTACTTCTTAAACAATTTAGTTTTTTACCTAGTTACATGCTGCCATCTTTGGGTCATTCTGTGTATATACCCTCAACGGGTTTCCTTAGGGTAATGTTTATGGTCAAATATATGCCATGTCCTTTTTTGTCCAAGGATATCAATTTTGAAATTTATCCTTGTTTCTCTTTTTCTCTGTCCCTAAGACTGTAAATTCTCTTTTCACCCTCCTTCTTATATGCATCTTCTGTTTTAGATTGATCCCCAGTGGCTTAAGCATTATATTAGTGGTTCTGCTTAAACAAGATTTAAAGTTATAATCGAAACGTTTATAAATTATTTAAGTTTAAATTTAATTCCCATTAATATTTTAAATTATCTGGGTGACATGGTTGATATACCGTTTTATTTTTAGGGGTTATAAATGCCTTGGATAAATTATACATAGAAATTTTGGTTTTTAAATTTTTAAATATTTTTCCAGCACAAAGCATTTTCACATATTTGAATAATGTAAAGCCTCTGAGGCTATGTAGCACATTTTCTAGGCCTAAATTAAGTACTGATTTTATCTCACTTTATGATGAACTTGTAGTAAAGTCTGTAATACTGCATACAGTTTCCAAAATATTAGCTGACCAGTTATGGTTTGGTGTCTGATGGTGTGAGCTGTTGGTATCAGAATACAAATGAACTGGGTTTGAAATTTGCTACTTTCCAAAAGTGCGTCAAAAAATGATTGAGAAAATGGATCCGAAAGGATTTTACGAAAAATTTGATTTCTAAAAAAAAATTAGGCTGTATCTAAAATAAATATTCACATTAGAATAGACTTAAAGCATAGAGTGTTACATATATAGTAAAAAGAAACACTTAATTTTGTAAAGTTTAATTACTTTAAATTACTTTTCTCTCTTTTTACTCTAAACATAATATGCCGCTTGAATAGAAATATTATGTTTCTTGCTGGATTATCCTTTTCAAACTTAATACTTAACGGATTATTTAACAATAAAAATATTTAGACGTTGACTCGAAGTCAAACATTTATATATAACATTAAATCACTAGTTAAAACTTAAAGTTATTTCTAAAAATAAAAAACATAGTAAATATACAAGCATTATGTAATAACTTACACAAGTATTTTTTTTTAAGCCGCAAAACTAGATAGAACATTCATCTACTGGTTCAAATTTAGAGCATATATATATATATATATATATATATATATATATATATATATATATATATATATATATATATATATATATATATATATATATATATATACATATCATATATATATATATATATATATATATATATATATATATATATATATATATATATATATATATATATATATATATATATATATATATATATATATATATATATATATATATATATTATATATATATATATATATATATATATATATATATATATATATATATATATATATTAACAGAAGTTATGTTGATACATAACTTAATTTTTAAAAAGAAACAATAATTATATACCCTAACAATTTATTTAATAACTGCAATATTTGTTCTTTGTACAACTTTTAAATAAGTCCTTCAAGACTTTTATCTGATGAGTCTTAACTGAAATTAAAATATTTACAAAAAAAATCAACCCTAACCAAAAGATGTATACACTATAATTGAGAACTGTGATTAGCCTCCATATAAGGGCTTGGTAATAGTTCTTATAACATGACTTTGCTATTTACATTTCTATATTTACATTTTTTTACGATAACAATTCTGTATTTATTAAAGGTTTTCAAAATACCTTTATAACTGTATATATTTTCTCAATAACATTTGTTACCACTATATACATTTTCGATATACGACTATATACATTTATTTTTCGTTTCTTTTTCTTATCTTTGTTTTACATCTTTGGTTCTATTTCGAATCAACTTGTGTCCTTAACTGTTTTTAGCTAACTATGTGGCTCTTTGTTTATTCAATCTTTTGAGCTTTTTAATTCTTTTCGAATCTTCAGGTGATAGAGGCAGTTTAAACAAATGTATTAGTCTGTAATCTCTTCTTTTCAGCTTTAATGTATTTGCGGGACAAGGCTCCATTTACAGCTTAGATCTGATAAGCTCAAATTTAGCTGTTCACCTTTTTACCTGTTATGACACTGTCAATGAACTTGTGCTTGCACTCTAAGGTTTTCTTACCAGGGCTGCTTTTGGTAGCTCCTTACGACGTTTCTAGATTTTCTTGTCATCGGCTACAGCTAAAAGGACTTTTATGAAATTGCACACACAATAATTAATTATGTATAGCCACACATTTTATTTGTGGCACCAGTTATTTCTTGGGCTATTCTGTTATTAAACAAAGTGGTCCTTCTGTAGAAAATATACCTTGCCTTCATGGCACATGGTAAATTATTTTTTTTACATACAAGTGATAATGACTATTTTCACTTTAACTTGGCAACTTCTAGTGGTCTTGTCTTAAGTTGCAACTTCAACTTAGGTCCTTTAGGCTATTAATGCGCATTTTTTTAATTTTTTATGCCATGCTAGTAATTTTTGCGAAAACGAATCCCACATAAGATAAATTTGTCCTGTCTACTTGGAGCACGTCTACTTGGCTCCGTAGTATTAATGCTACTTATTTTGTACTTATTTAGTACAATTATTTCGTACTAGTCTCGTTCGGTCAGTTTAATATGCATTTATATCAGAGCTTAACTGACTCCGTTCATTTTCTTTTCCTTCAATTTCGTTTGGCTATATTTTCAACTTGAACCCTTTTTCCTTCTTTTTTGATTATTTACTTCAATGAAACCTAAGGGTTTTTTTAAAGTCTTTTTCAGCTTTTTCAGTATCATAGGTCTCTTCTAAGCCTATATTTATATATTTCATGTTTTATTCAATAACTTTTACAAGTTTTTATGCTGATTGCCAGTCTATGGTCAAATTCATTATCTCCATATTTCTAAGAGGTGTGGGGGGGGGGGTATCCATTGTCGCAACCTGTATTTTTTGAAATTGTTTAAATTTCTCCGTCCGAGAGTGTTTGTGTTAGAAAAGTACTGTATTTTTCATGTGATTTTTAGAACACTTTTGATCACGTTTTGCCCCGCATTTGTTAGTTCTAATTTCTTCATAAAAATGCAATTTTTACGGCATACCGGTTGCAGATTTTATTTTAGTTTTTAAAATAAAATCTGGGAAAATTGTATGAATGAATTTCTGTTCATTACTTTAAGCTTTTTCGTTGTGTAATGTTATATTTTATTTTCAAAGAAAAAGTGGGTACGTTTAGCTTGTGTTAGGCGTCAACGGATTGGGATTTCAGTGTTTGGGTTGGCACAGGTGAAAATCAGTTGTTTAAGCTAGGGATCTCCTGTGCCAGTTCGTTTTCTCAATCCAATACATCGTTAGAGTTAAAATTATTACCTTGAACTACTGTGGTTTGCTTTTGACGATGAGATTTATTTTTGACTTATTTTTAATGGATTTTGTCGTTGGCTTTTACCTCCTGGTAAGTTTTTAGGTTATAATTTATTTTTATATTGCTTTTCGTTTCTTTCTTTTTTTTTTCTTTTTACCAGTTGGAACTAATAAAAAAAATTATTATATTATACTATAACTAATTATAATACGATTACAGCCAGCTTATACATTTTGCGCACTTAATGTAAACTCTTGCTGCCCCTCTCATTGTAATTATCTTTAACTCCCGTAAAAAATTAAAATTCGACAGGGGATGCTACCTCAAAGGTCAAAGGTCAGTAGACACATTGGACGTACTTAACAATGAGAGACCAACAGTGATTGAGCTCCTACCAATTTGCTAGCTTCCAATGACCCTATTTCCGTAGTTAACCCGCCTTCGTTTTCTTTTTCAACAACCCCCCCCCCCCCAATTTTCTTTTTCTTAGTATACATATCAAATTAATTGCCTTTTAATAGTGATTTTAAATATGAATAATTCATTTAGTCTCACTGCACCCATTAAAAGTTACGAGACCATACTTAATTTCTTTTATGAAACGTAATTTTGACGTTATCAAAATACCGATTAAAGGAAGAAAAAATATAGATATTTCTTTAGAGGCTCTTTAATGGTTTCCTTTTTCCCAGGTTATCATTATTTTATTCAAATACTAATCGGCTGGGAGCAACACTAGTCCTCCCTTTATCCGTTTCCTGGTCTGAATTTTGGATTCCAAATTTTTGTTTCTCTTCTTTATAATATTGACAAGTTTTTCCGTGGTCTCTATAATGTGGCTTACAAGGTTCCGAATTTGAACATGGTTTTGTTGCTTCATCAAATGTCTTTAGCCACTGTTCCTCAGGACGTTTGACCTTTTTAATTAGTGCTTTAGCCACTTGTGCTGCCGAAGAAGGAACTTGTTGTTATTTTTCTGGCTTCTTTACTGTTGTCCATAATTTTTCTCTTACGGGTGTTTTTCTTAACGATGGCCCAGGTTCAGTTATATCTGTTTCTGTAGAAGAATTATCGGTTTCACATTCTGTTAGCTCGCGTCTGGTAGATGGCGTTTCTTCTAAAAACCATTTTTGTGTTAAGACTATTTGGTAGAATTTTTACGATTCTATAGGGACCGTCCCATTTCGGTTTTAACTTTTTGTCCCTTCTAGATTTGTTTTGTATACATGGACCAAGTCTCCTAAACAATAATTAGCCTTGTTTTTACTTTTTCTGTCATATATTTCTTTTTGTTCTATTTTCGCATCTTCCAAATTGTCTTTAACCTGTTCCATTGCTTTCATCATTTGCAGAACCATTTCTTGTTTGTATTGGTCCAGATTGTAATATATTCTATCATTTTTTATTTCATTCATTGCAATTCTGGGATCTCTTAGATGTTCCAAATAATGGTGGTTCTTTTAAAGTACGTGAAAAAGCCGTATTTACTGCAAAGACTACGAATGGTATGTGTTCGTCCCAATTTTCATTTTCCTCTCTTGCGTGTATCCCCAGCATGTAAACTAATTCTCTATGTTTGCGTTCAACTTTTCCATTCAACTTTTCCATTCAACTTTTCCATTCAACTTTTCCGACGCCATGTAAGACGAAATAAACCATCGCTTTACCCCCAAATATTCCGTAATTTCGTCTAATAATTTAGCTCTAAAACATGGCCCATTGTCACTAATTAAAATTCTAGGAAAAATTCCCTGTTCCAAAAATAGCCGGTTGACTAACACTTTCGCAATGGTTTTTGTCTTTTCGTCTTTAATTGAAAAAGCGTATAAATATGAGTTGAAATGGTCAACTACGGTTAGTACACACCTATTTCCATTCCTGGAAACTGGTAAACTTCCTACTGCCCCCCAAATGTCTAATGACATTAATTCTTCTACACCCAAGGGGTGGGGTATTGACCTAGTTCGGCCCTAGGGGTCTTTGGTGGCAAGTTTTGTTTGGCACACTCTTGGCAGCTTTGTATGAAAGCTTTTACTTTTGAGTACATTTTTGGAAAATAAAAATTTCCTTTCATCCTCCCAATAGTTTTCGCTTCTCCCATGTGACAACCAATAGTTAAGTGTGTCATCTTTAAAATTTCTCCTTCCAGTGATTTTGGAATTACTGGAATAATTTTGAAGTAATTTTTTCTATATTCTTGGGGTGCTCTTTAATATCTTACCAAAACATTTTACTTTCATCCAGATCGAAATTATCTAAGTCTTTCAAACAATGTTTAAAGTGTTCTGGCAGTTCTGTTCCTTTTCATAAAAAGAATTTCATTGCTATAAAAAAATCATCTTTATCTTGATGATTCGAAATATTTCCATTAGATAGTATTTCCACCCCTTCCAGTTCGTTTTGGATGGTTGTTATCAAATTTCCTTCCATATCAATATTTCGTGACAAATAGTCTGGTAAAATGTTTGTACGGCCCTTTATATGTATTGGGAAATATGAATATGCTTGCAGACGTAGCATTCACCGTGTCAGCCGCGCTGAAGTACTTTGCATCGTATGTAGCCAAATTAGTGATTTTTGTTTCAAGCGAAAATTGGCGAAAATATTCTGTAAAAACTACAACTGCTAGGCATTCTCTTTCAACCGTCGAATTTTTTCTTTCTGCCTCAGTCAGAGACCTGCTTGCGTATTGGACTATTGATTCTACCCCTTTAGAATTTATATTTAATAATAAGGCACCAATCCCGTGCCCCGACGCATCTGTTTGTAAATAAATGTCTTGTGACAAATCTGGTAGTTTATAATATTTCCTTTTTATTTTATTTGGTATAAATAATTGCCTTTTTATTTCATTCAGCGCCTGTATTGCGTCCAATGGACAATCAAATTTGCCTGATTTTTTTGAAAAGTTTGTCAAAGGTTGTGCTATTGTCGCAAAATTTTTAATATATCATCGGAAATAGCTTAACAAACCACAAACTGATATGCAACTTTTTTTATCTTTCGGTGGCTGTAAATTTTCTATGACCGTAAATTTTTCTGGATTTGGCGAAATAGTACCTTGGTTTATCAAATGTACAAGAAAAACTAGTTTTTGTACTACTATTCTTAACTTTTCTGGTTTTAATTTTAAGCCTGCTTTTTTAAATTTTTCCGGTATTTTTCTAAGTCCGACTAAATGGTCTTCCAGGTTTTCAGTAAACAAAATTACATCATCTAAGTAAGCCAAGGTATCTTTTTTTCTTCCTGGTTCTTTATGTTTTACCACCGAACTCATTAGTCGACTAAAATAGTTTGGACTAAATGATAATCCAAAAGCCATAAGTTCAAATGTAAACGTTATTCCGTCATCTAATATTACTTTTGCTTTGTGCTTTGTTTCTGGATCGAAGGCTGTTTGCCAATATCCTGCTATTAAGTCAAAACTAGTGTATTATTTTGTACCTCCTAGCGAATCTAATATCGTATCAATTCGTGGTAATTTCCTAACATCTTTTACCGTGACTGCATTTAGCGCTCTAACATCTATGCATAACCTCCAGGCATTATTTTTTTTCTGACTATTAATAATGGAAAACACCAATCGCTAACACTTTCTTTAATAACACCTTGCTCTTCCATTTCCTTTATTTGGTCGTCCAGCCATGGTTTTAAATGATAAGGTGTTTTATACGGTGACTTTTTAATTGGATGGCCCTGTGTTGGTATTTTGTGCGCGATTAAATGAAATAATCCGTAATCCGCTTTGTGTCTTGCAAATGTCCATCTAAAATCCCAAAGAATATTTCCCACCCGGGTTTTTACATTTTCTGGTAAATGTTTTCAATTATTGCAAAAAGTCAGTTTTTGTCATTCCATGGTTTTCTTGTGATTGCGGTTTTGACGAAATTTGTTCGTGGCTAGTGAAATTTACGCTTAATTCTAGGCTGCTTAGAGATTTTTTTTCTGAATTTGAAATCTTTTCCACTAATCCAAGCCCTAATTGGTTAAGCTCTACTTTATTATTATTTATATTTGATAATTTTAAATATGTGATACCATTTTCAATTTTAATAAATTAATTTTCCACGAAAATCGTGGGGTATTCTTCAAGGATGTATCCCCCTATCATGGCATCCATTTTTTAACCTTTTCTTCTTTTGTATTTAATGTTGCTAGCACTTGGGCTGTTGTTCCCCCTTCTATTGTGATTTTTCCGTTTATTTTTAAGTTATAATCCGAATCTTCACTCTCTTTATTTGTTGTTATGCAAATTTGCCTATCACTTTCGTTTGGCTGGCTTATGGTTATTGTATCAGTTAGGGGTTCCCATACGATCCCATATTTCCTTATAGCGTCTACTCCTATAATACAAGGAAATGGTAGCTGCTTACATATTATCACCGTTACTGTTATTTCCTTACCCCTGTGCTAAATTTTAATGGGCATTCCCCCAAAACTTTCAGCTTGTGACCTGTTACTGATGTCTGGGTATTCTGGCATCTGCTTACGCAATTTTTCACACTAATAGAAAACCTCTTAAAACTTCCTCTCGAATTAATGATTTAGACGCGCCTGTATCCTGTAAACACGGGAAATTGTGGAAACACTCAATTTTAAAACAACGCAAAATCGGTTATTATCGATAATTATTATTATTTGCATTTGTATCACATCACTCTAAACTATAATGGGGTCTTTGTAAGGATTTAGCTATGTCAACCCTTACAGGCTGGTTTCTCCATTTAAATGCCCACTGTTTGACCAAAAGCTTCTGGGTCTATCCCAGTTTTCTTCAGCGTTGCTATTTTGACCCTGGGTGTTGTTAACCGTTTGCCTTCTAGGTCTAAATTCAGGAATATTATTAGGTGTTTGACAAGTATTATTTGTTCCCTGCCTTCCTAAATTTCTGCCCCCTTCTGCATTCTGAACTTGTGTCTTGTCTTGTACGTCTGGTCTTCTTTGCGTATTCTATGCCAGCAATCTGCCGCATAGTGATTTGGTTTGCTACAATAATAGCAATTAAACTTTCTCTTAAATTGTTTGTTGGTTTCTTGGTTACTTCCAAATATTCTTGTTCTGTCATTGTTGGTTATCCAACTACATGTCTTTGGTGGGGGTGAGTTCCCATATTTCCTATAGTTATTAGCTGCTAATATCTCAAGGTCGTGGAATCTGTCAGCTACTTTCCTAGACGGAGACTCTCGGCCTCCTTCGCGCCTTTTTGGTTCACGATTTGGCTCCTCAAAGTTCACCCGCTTCTGTCCCCTTTCATATTTTATACTTTCTTGGGCTTCTGTGTTATTTATTGACATCTGATAAAACTTTTTCATAGGCTCGTCAATTTTTACCTCTGTTTCTACTAGGATTATAGCCTGCTCTAAATTTTCAGGTTCCCGTGATATTATTAGCCTTAAGAGCTTTTTTGTTAACCCTTGCGTAAAAGTATGTAATTGTAATTTCTGTACTGTCTCGTCATTTCCGCCTTTCTCTAATTGTAAGCATACAGATCGACACATTTTGTCTGCATATTTCCTAATACGGGATGAGGTATTGAATGTTACTACCTCTATTCCTAGCCTCTCGGAGATACTCGTCTCTTTGAACCTTGTTTTAAAAGATTCAATTAGAGTACTAATGTCCTTGGGCTCTTTTTCCATAATTTCCTCAAAGTGTTTAAGTGCACTTCCCTTTAATCTGGCTGCAAAGCATTGCTCTTTGACCTTATCGTCAAACGACTCAGTTAGTTCGTCGAAAATTTCCAATTTTTTGATAAATTCATCTACATCTGAAATTCCTACGTATTCTGGTATAATTTTGGCAATTTCAAGTACCGTTGATAGAAAGCCAGTTTTTCCTCTGGTAAAGCCATTTTTTTCAATCTACCATTTTATCTAGTCCTCTCGGCCCAGTTTTTACAACGGCCACCAGTTGTGGTAATGTTGGTTCTAATGGTATTAGGTGATGTTGTGGTAGGTGCCTTTATTCTCCCTTAATAGGGGAGATAATCTATGGCCATAAGGTAATTAAACTCTGGTAGCGTGCCTTAGGCTATGACCGGACTAATGAGGTGTACCAGCTGGGTATGTTTGAGAGACTAAATATAGATTGTAGAAAGGTTGTCTATAGTACAATACCTTTATTCAGTTAACATACACTAGTACAAGGTTTAGTAATAGATATATATTCTGCTGGGACTGGTTGTCCCAGGTAGACCACAAGTACCATAAATCTACAATAATATACACTTCAGGGGTGTGTCTCAAATCTGGAATCTGAAAAGATCCACCTGGGAGATCCGTAAATTTAACATAGTACAATTTTGTATATTTGATTTCGCTCGTTATGCTTAGCAAGGTTAGATGATTTTAAGGTAGATCTACCTAGCTTTTAGCATGAAGAAGCAAGGATGCATAAGGTCAACTTGCATCTGTTATCCTTAGCAAGGTTAGATAATTTTTTAAGTAGGTCTACTTAGCTTGTAGTTTTAAGAAGCAAGGATGCATAAGGTCAACTTGTATCTGTTATCCTTAGCCAGATTAGAAGATTTTCAGGTAGGCCTACTTAGCTTTTAGTTTTAAGAAGCAAGGATGCATAGGCTCAACCTGTATATGTTATTCTTAGCAAGGTTAGATGATTTTCAGGCAGGTCTACTTAGCTTTTAGTTTTAAGAAGCAAGGATGCATAAGGTCAACTTGTATCTGTTATGCTTAGCAAGGTTACATTATTTTCAGGTAGGCCTTCTTAGCTTTTGGTAATAAGAAGCAAGGATGCATAAGCTCAACCTGCATCTGTTATGCTTAGCAAGGTTAGATGATTATCAGGTAGGTCTACTTCGCTTTTAGTTTTAAGAAGCAAGGATGCATAAGGTCAACCTGCATCTGTTATCTTTAGTAAGGTTAGATGATTTTCTGGTAGGTCTACTTAGCTTTTAGTTTTAAGAAGCAATGATGTATAACCTCAATTTGTACCTTTTATCTATAGCAAGGTAGGCCTACTTAGCTTTTAGTTTTAAGAAGCAAGGATGCATAAGCTCAACTTGCCTCTGTTATCCTTGGCAATGTTAGATGCTTTTCAGGTAGGCCTACCTAGCTGGTCTCCCCCAGGCCACTCAGCGTGTCCGCTGGGTGTGATAGGGGAACGGCCTACAAATATGTAGGTTACTTCAATAGGAGGCACTGACTAAGGGGGTCCGTAATACAAACTGGGGCACCCTCACCTGGGGTCATAAGTGCAGGTGGAGGAGGAAGAAGGCCCCTCGAATGTACACTCAGTAGGTGTATCCACAAGTCCCCTGAGTTACAAAACTTCTCCCAGTAGAGGGTTAAGGTGCATGGTGATTCAGAACACCATCGTGGGAGGATACTCTATAGGAGGACAACTGCAAGAGAGTGTAAGATCCAGATATTTGGACAAAGGTCTCTGCGAAGGGCTGGCTCGACCCTTTCGGGGTACCTGCGAGACTGGGGACCTTGCAGTCAATTCTAATCTCACTTGAGGAGTGGTGCCCCATGAGGAAATTATAACCTTGTAAACGACACAGCATTCGCACGGAATTCTGATCAATGGATAATTCTTCTGGGCTTTGTATGTTTTGAAAGTTGTCTTCGGGCTGAAAAACCTCTTTCTAGTTAATTTATCTACTATGGGCTGCCTCCTCGTAGTAGCATAATATTTGTAAGCATGAATATAGAATGAGTTGGAGGAAATAGGCTTGAGGTTGTCTGTGCAGGATTTCGACTCTTGTTGATAGAAGAGCATCGCCAAGTGCTGAAAACCATGTTGTACCCAAGATGGATCGAGGATTGCACAAAGCCTCCATTCACGGAGGTCCCAGGGACTTCCTGCTGCCCGGTTCTAAGCCGGCTTAATCACTTTCGTGTAGACTTTAGAAGATATATGATCCCCGTCCTGCACTGGTATCCGGGATCATTGCTTTTCCTGAGGCCAAAATAATTTTAATGATTTAAAGAACAAGAAAATTGGAACTTGGAATGTTACAATGTCAAAAAATGACCATCGTATCAACATTATGACAGACGGATTCAGACAATTCGAACTGGACTTATTAGGAGTTACAGAAACTCATATACCAGGGGTAGGAAGCCTGAAATTAGGTGATATATAATTTTTTACTCAGGCAGGAAAGATGGGGCACATAAACAGGGAGTAGGGCTCATGATGAATAAGGAAGCTGCTAAGTCTTGTTTAGGCTGGGAAGATATTAATAATAGAATACTAATTGCTCATTTTATGACTAAAAAGTTCAAGGTATCAGTTATAGTAGTATATGCCCTCGTAAAACCGACTGACGGTGATACCAGTGACTCAGATGAATTTTACTTACGGTTACAGGAGCAAATTGACAGGGTCCTAGGTAGAAATATGGTATTTTTATTAGGAGATCTTAACGCCCAGATCGGTAGAAATAGGGATAGATGTTATCCTGGCCTAGATAAATTTGGTGTAGGAAAAGAAAACAGTAATGGATACAAACTTTTGCAATTTTGTAGGTATAACAATCTAGTTATAACCGATACGGTGTTTGGTCATAAAATGGCTCTTAAATTAACATGGTATTCATGTGATGGTAAGACAACAAACCTTATTGATTATGTTATAGTGAAGCGAAGACTGGCAGGATCAATACAGGATACTAGGGTATATAGGAGTGCTGATATTAATGTTAAAAATAAAGATCACCTTTTGATTTTGTCAAGGGTTAATTTAAAGCTCAAATTTTGGAAGGGTCTACCTCCTGGGAAGTTATGACGTTGGCAGACTTCAGGAGGAGAATTTGAGAGAAACTTTCCAGGAACAGTTGAATACTGAACTTGAAAGTTTAAAATTTGATAATGTGGAAGATGATTGGAATAATTTAAAAAAAAATCATTTGTGAAGTTGCAGAAGGTGTCGTAGGGAAGAAAGCTAGGACTTTAGCCAATAATATTAGTGAAAAAACTTTATGTTTAATAGACAGGAGAAAGGACTCCTACAAGAATTATCTGAGAGATAGATCATATGAAAACCAAAGGAATGCAAATTGAGTGGAGAAAGCATTAAAATATGAACTAAGGAGGTGTGAAGTGGAGGCCATGGATAAAATTGCCGAGGATCTGGAAGATCCAGCTAGATAGCATAATAGTAAAATATTATACTGGGTTGTCAATAAATTGAAAGGGAATAGTCAATCCTGACATTGCCCAGTTAAAGATAAAAATGGGTTCTTAATTAGCGATAGGGAAAGAATTAAAGAGAGATGGGCAAAACATTTTGAGAATTTGCTAAACTGAGATAGAGTTGCAGTTAAAGGTATAGAGGAAAATGACAAAATTTGTGATACCTTGGATGTGAGGGAAGATTTGTTTTGCGAGGAAGATTTAACGACAGTAATAAAAGGATTAAAAAATAATAAAGCTCTAGGTGCTGATAGGGTTGTATATGTGTTTCTTAAATATGGTGGCTCTGAGGTTAGAAACAAGTTACTGAAGATTATGAATATTGTTTTTGAAAAAGGGTAAGTACCAAATGATTTCAGGAAAATCTTAATTAAGCCACTTTATAAGAAAGATGATAAAAGTAAGTGTGGTAATTATCGAGGCATTAGTCCGGTCTCTGTAAGTAACACATAACTTAGCAATATGATAATTTTTAGACTGAATGATGCCGTAGACAAAGTTTTAAGAGAAGAACAGTTTGGTTGTACAAAAAGTAGAGGATGCATCGACCAAATTTTCACTCTTAGGTTAATAATTGAGATTTGCCAGATTTTTCAAACACCTTTGGTCCTTAGTTTTATAAATTATGAGCAAGCATTCAATTCTGTTGATAGAAGAGCTATAGCAAAGGTTTTATCCTTGTATGGTATACCAGATAAATACATTAAAGTGATTAGTGTTATGTACGAGAATAGCACGGCTGTTAAACTTTTATATAAATAGCCGTTTAATAATTACATTTTTTATTAAAAGGTTAATAATTGAGATTTGCCTGAGTCGTCAAACACCTTTGGTCCTTAGTCTTATAAATTATGAGCAAGCGTTCGATTCTGTTGATAGAAGAGCTATAGCAAAGGTTTTATCCTTGTATGGTATACCAGATAAATACATTAAAGTGATTAGTGTTATGTACGAGAATAACACGGCTGCAGTTAAGGTAGGAAATGAGGTTAGCAGCTGGTCTTGTATTTTTGCATTAAGGAGCACAGGAAAGGCAATGGGAGACCACGGACTCAAATGGAGAGGAAAAAGTCTCCTGGACTTAGATTATGCTGATGATTTAAGCATCGTAAAGGTGTGTGAGCAAAATTAATGAATTTTTAGAGGTTTTGCGAGTTCAGGGTGCTAGAATAGGTTTGCAAATGAATGTTAAGAAGACTAAGTCACTAAGGCTAGGAATAAGTGAAGATGAAAAGGTGAAGTTGGGTGATGACAAGATTGATCAAGTGGGCAGCTTCACTTACCTTGGTAGTATTATTAGTAAAGATGGTGGGAGCAGTAAAGATGTCAAAAGTAGAGTAGCCTGGGCTCAGGTTTTTTTTTCAAAATAAAAAAAGTTTGGAAGAATAGGAAGATAAGTCTGCAAACCAAGATTAGAATATTAGAGGCTACAGCGGTGACAGTAGTCAAATATGGCTCTGAAGCATGGGCGCTTCGTAAAGCAGATGAAGATTTGTTAGATGTATTCCAGAGAAATTGCTTAAGGATTGTTCTGGGTACCTGGATGACTGACCGTATTTCAAACAATAGGCTGTACAAAAAATGTGGTTCAATACCACTATCTATGGCTATAATGAAAGAAAGGTTGAGATGGCTAGGGCAAGTTCTGCGGATGAAAGATGACAGATTGCTGAAGGCTGTTCTTTCAGATCAACCGTCGAGGGCTAAACGGAAAGCTGGTCGTCCTCGTATGGGGTGGGAGGACGTCATAAAGCAAGATTTAAAGGAAATGGGAACTTCTTGGGAGGTTGTAAAAAGGGAGGCTTTGAAAAGATTTTGTTGGAGAAGGAGCGTGTGTAGCTATGTTGGCCTCAGGTGCTTGGTGCTGCGGTGAGTTGTTAGCAGTAGTAGTAGTAGTAGATTTCGCTCGTGAAAGATTTCATGAATTGCCTTCTATAGCAATAGCGGCTTCTATTCCACAATATGGGATGTCCATCTCTACGGTAAATCAGTATTTTGAGATAAGGAAATCCGTGTCAATTAGTTGTTAAAACTCTGAAAATATTATTATATTTTCACTATAATTTCGATTACTCTGGTTTGTTAAGGATTCTATTTTCTCTATCATCTTTCATCTGAGTTGCAGCGGTATCTAGCAACCAAGTAAGAGACGATAATGCCACAAAGTAAAAAATGAAATAGGTCTTAACTCCTGAAAATAGAAACAGATCAAAAAACGAAGTAATTTATTCTGGCCGCCTTGTTTGAAACCCTTGTACAGGAAACCTATAGTCCCTTGGCTTGAAGGACGAGGGAAACATACTGGCCTGAAAATCGAGAAAAGTGGCTGAAACAACGATATTCTGCATATACGGCATTTTTTTTATATTAAAGAACGGACTGTTGCCCATACAATGAAATTCTCTGAAAAAATATAAGGCGTGACAACTTCTGCGAATAGAAGACACACAACAACAAAAATTACAATTTTTCCAAAATCTAAATAACTGAAAATTAAACTAAAGAGTCAAAAACTGGATAATGTAGAAGATGGAATTAATTATTTAAAGGATCTCGAATAAAGAAGAGCTTGCCATTCTTCCTAGGTACTTCGACGAAGGAAAAGTAAAAAAAGACTAATTTTGTAAGGTTGCCCCTACTTATTAGGGCTAAAAGGAAGGGTGTTATTACTGAGGCGTTGGTAAGATCGGTACCCAGAATCCAGTGACAACTGATATTTATTATAAAAGGAAATAAAGGGGAAAATATTCTAATTCTAATTATTTTGAATACTTCTAAACCTCTTCTAGGTCTGTTGTTTAATATTGTGTGGGTCTGCTGTTCAATCCACGAATGTTTACCAAAAAAAAGGATTAAGTTAACTCTAGGCTATCGAACACTTCTAATTGAAAGAGCTACACTTAGACAAGACTTGGTTACCAGTGTAATTAAAATTCTTTGCATCAAATTGTTGTTTCTCGGAAACCAGGAATAACCTTTTTATTAGATCTCAAATTATTTGTATAAACTAAACCAGGTTCTTAGGTTTATATCTTGAAAAGGAAGTTAATGTTCATTGGAACTTTGACTTTTCTAGAGAAAATTGGGATGTTGGGACGGAAGAGATTGAAATTGTTAATCTAGAAATTTAACTCCTCTTTCTTCCGTAGCCAATCCGTAAAACATCAGGGCCACCTCTATATAATCTAGCACAGATTGAGAAATGCAAAAGTGGCTAAAAAGAGGAATAGAGTCACTCTTTCGTATAACGTCAGAGAATACGCCAGGGAAGGAATATTGTATTGTCTTCTAATTCTAATATTCTTATATATATAAGATTTTAATAAACGCTAGGTAAGTTCCAAAGGTCACTAAGCTGGAAGGAAGAGGCAAAAGCTCTTAAATTTATTCTTTAAGTTTAAGGGGTTTATCTTGTACTTAAACCTCAGGTTATTCACAAGTTTCAGTTTCTAAGACGAAACTAATTTTATTTCTATCTTAATCCTTAAGAATGCTGTATTTCATTTAGAGTGCCCAAGTCCTTATATACCTTATAAAAAAAAACAGACCCAAATCACAAAAATATAATAAAATGTCGTGCTTTGACTCCAGCACCAGTTTATGTCTCCTATATAGGTATTAAATTTATTTAGTACTTAGCCAGAGCTAGTCCAGGCGACAGAAATCTTTCAGAAGTTTGTTTCTTATCTCAATTTTTTATTCTCAAAGGGAAATTTAGACAGACAGTGGTAGCTTTATCCTAATTTAAAAAAAAACACTTACTCATTCTTAGTTCCAAAAAAGACTACCCCATTTGGGTCTCAGAATCATTACTTTAAGCTTTGTATTATTTGTCATTCTTGTCACTAATTGTCTAGAGACCAGTTTTAAAGCAATCCCTCTTTTCAAACAGTTCGTGGTAACGAACTGTAAGTAAGGAGCGACCCGGCTCAATGGTAACCGAAACTCTAGAAAACGGGTTTTTGATACCAATAGATATATCAAAAGAATCAGATTTCAATGCTGATTTCAAATATATAACTTTCATCAAGTTTAGAGCTACCCATCAAAAGTTACGCGCCTGAGAAAATTTGGCTGATTTTCAAAAAAGGGGGAAAGACCCCCTAAAAGTTATAGAACCTTAATGAAAATCACACCATCATATTCAGCGTATCAGAGAACCCTACTGTAGAGGTTTCAAGCTCCTATCTACAAAAATGTGGATTTTTGCATTTTTTGCCAGAAGAAAGATCACGGATGCGTGTTTATTTGTTTGTTTGTTTGTTTGTTTGTTTGTTTTTTTTTCCCAGGGGTGATCGTATCGACCCAGTGGTCCTAGAATATCGTGGGAGGGCTCATTGGAACGGAAATTAAAAGTTCTAGTGCCCTTTTTAAGTGACCAAAAAAATGGAGGGCAACTAGGCCCCCTCCCACGCTCATTTTTTTCCCAAAGTCACCCGATCAAAATTTTGAGATAGCCATTTTGTTCAGCATGGTCGAAAATATGATAAAAATGTCTTTTAGGATGACTTGATCCCCCAAAGTCCCCAGGGAGAGGGCTGAAAGTTATGAACTTTACTCAATGTTAACATATAGTATTGGTTATTGGGAAGTATACAGACTTTTTCAGAGGAGATTTTTTCTGGTAGGTGGGGGAAGGAGAGGGTCGGGGGCTATATGGAAGGATCTTTCCATGAAGGAAGTTTTCATGGGGGAAGGGACATTGCTATGAAGGGGGCGCCGGATTTCCCAGCATTATTAAAGAAAAGGATCAGGAATTAAATAAAAAAAAAACAAGTTTTTCAACTGATCAACTGATTGTGATTAAGAGGTCATTTTTAAAGAACTGGAAAAAAAAATTCGAACTATAGTTTAAAGAGCAGGGTATTGACTAGGGGGCGAACCCCCTAATATACGTGTTAAAAATGTATGAATATAGAAGTTCGTTACGTAAGTTAATTCTAAGCTACGTATATTTATTACTAATAAAAACGTTCGTAAATAAAATTAAACAAGTTTCGAGAAAGCCATTTAACCAAATATAATATGCAAATTTTGTTTTAATTATTCATGTACGGTGAGCCACAATCAAAACCTGCATTAATTCAAAAACGTTCAAAAATTAAATAAAAAAAACAAGTATTTTTAACTGAAAGTAAGGAACGACGTTAAAACTTAAAACGAACAGAAATTATTCCGTATATGAAGGGGGCTGTCCCCTCCTCAACGCCTCGCTCTTTACGCTAAAGTTTGACTTTCTCACAACTCTATTTTTTTAAACAATAAAAAAACTTTAGCGTAAAGAGCGAGGCGTTGAGGAGGGGACAGCCCCCTTCATATACGGAATAATTTCTGTTCGTTTTAAGTTTTAACGTCGTTCCTTACTTTCAGTTAAAAAAACTTGTTTTTTTTATTTAATTGTACTAAGGCCAATAATAGGTCTTTGTTCAAAATGTTGGTTTCCACTTTCACTATTTCCAAAAAACCCTGTTTTGATGTAATTTTTATCATGTGATATTGTCACGTAACATTTTTGTTGTTGAACTCTGATTTTTAAACAGACTGGTTTATTTGCATTTTATGGACCTTTTTGAGTCAAGGGTTGAGTCAAGGGGACCTTTTTCAAGTCAGATTTCACAATTTTAGATTTGTTTTCCTTACACAAAGATAATAAGGCTTTGTAAGGCTTTGCTATTTTTACATAATATTTTGCAAAATAAGGATTTGCTATTTTACAATTTAGTTAGGTCATAATAAGGCTTTCTCACAACCTCCCACACTTAAATTCTTAGCGCAGTTATTGTTTTCTTAAAGGAAACCATACATTTGCTAAGAATCAATTTAATTCGATTTCTTCTTGTTCCACTGTTACGTGAAAGCCTTGAGACTTCTGTTTCCTATAGTCTACCCATAGTTTTCTTAATTTTTTTTAATATTATTCCTACAGAAACTAGTCCTACTATACAAATAAGTAGATTAAAAATATTGAAAGTAAATGTCCAATAATTAGCTATTTTCTTTCCTCTCTCTTCTCGTAAGGAAATATGCATTTTCCTGGGTTCATCTAGGCCCATCTTCGTCTTAGAGTTGTTCTGGAAATATATAGAGATTCAATTTTCGAATTCATTGTCCCAGTCATTATGTATCCCAGCTATGGGAGAGGTTCCCTTTTAGGCTTATTATAGATATATTTGAAGGTGCCATTTCTTTTGCAATGTGTCCTCTATACATCCCATTTATCTTTAACATTGCTGCCATTAGAGAACATTCTTCTGGTAACTCCACTATTGAGCGTCCCTTTACGTGAATTTACTGTTTTTCTCTGTTTCGCATTCAAAATGTATTCTTATTTCTTCTTTGAAGGGAGATGTGATGATATACTTTGCCCATTCAATTCTTTGAAATAAGATTTTATTTTCCTTTATAATTTTGGTTGCACACACTTTGTTAATTAATGCACTATTTTCCATGTAGTTTGCTAAGCTGCAGGAATTCTTTTGTGTTTTTCTAATAAGAAATTGGTGGTTGCATAATAATGGCACACCTTTTAAGTTACATT
The DNA here is from genome assembly GCA_027921565.1 of Artemia sinica. NCBI lineage: Eukaryota > Metazoa > Arthropoda > Branchiopoda > Anostraca > Artemiidae > Artemia > Artemia sinica. The sequence continues at coordinate 60,701,358 of CM051261.1, forward strand.
CTTTTTCTATATTTTAATCTTCTAAGAAATATCTAGTTTGATCTTTACTTAACCCGTTTAAATTTAAACTCGTTTTCAACTTGAAAGAAATACGAAGTGTTTGGCACTGGGAATGGAATGCTGATCATTTCATACATTCTGAACTCATCTTGTTTGTTTGATATAGAGAAATCACAAATCACTAACAATTTCAATTGTTGGATCGCCACATTGCAGCTAGTCAATTTATAAAGTTCTAATAACCCGTAAGGTTTATAATTAACCGATATTCTATAGCCTATTGGTAGTGATTCTAATTTCGAAAATTTTTTTAAGCATGTCTGCAGGATTCGTGACAATAAATGGGAAACTGTTATTTTCTGCTTGAAAAATCGAAAGAATACTGTTTCTATTTTCTTTACTATTTTTTATTTGAATTGAGCTCTTCGTCACCTCCTTGTTTATATGTAATTTTAGAAAATTTATCTCATTATTGTCTCTGGATATATACTCGATAATAAGTTTGGAAGTATTTCTAAGCTTTTGTTTCTTTCTATTCTTAATTCCCTGTTGAGGTCACTCACTAATGATATAGATCGGTCCGAAATGTGTATTAATTTTTTATTTTTGCCATCAAATAATCAACTTCATGAAGAATTCTTTCTACATCTCCTTCAGTTGCTAGTTCAGTTACCCATCCTATCGTTTGCCCCAAAAGTGGTAATAGACTCTGTTTGTTTTGTTTTGTATTATCCGTCATTAATTATTCTAGTATCCTGAGAATTCTATTTCCTTCACTTAATTCTAAATGTAATAGATTACACTTATCTATCACATATTCATTTAGATCATGTATTTCTCTGAAATTCTTTTTTCCCTTTTCTAAGTTTTTTTTTACTATTTGTTCAATAATTTTAATATTTTCGATATTCTTAATGATCAAATTTAGGTTGTCCAAATCAGATCTGAGGCTTTCCAGATTTTTTTTCCCAGAGGCACTTCATATGGAAAGAGTCATCTTAGAAACTTCAAAGGGGGCTCATTCGATTGGAAATCAAGAGTTCTAGTGCCCTTTTTTATATTAAAAAATGATTGGAGGGCAACTAGCCCCCCCCCCACACCCATCATTCCTCCAACCATATCCAATCAAAATTTTGAGATAGCCATTTTATTCAGCGTACTTAATTTCCATATAGAAAATATGTTTTTGAGGAGGAGACTCCCGCTCAACTCAGGGCAAGGGTTTTAAGTTATGCCCTGGGGGCATATAAGGCTTTTATAGAAGGCGTCGTAGTAGATTCTTCAAAACAGGCTCATTCGATTGGGAATCCAAAGGGCTAGTGCCCTTTTTAATAGTCGAAAGTGATTGGAGCGCAACTAGCCCCCCTCACGCCCATCATTCCCCCAAACACATCCAATCAAAATTTTGAGATTGCCATTTTTTTCAGCGTAGTTGGTTTCCAGATAGAAAATATATTTTTGAGGAGGAAACTCCCCCACAACCCTCAAGGCAAGGGTTTTAAGTTATGCCCTGGGGGCATATAAGGTTTTTATAGAAGGCGTTGTCGTAGATACTTCAAAACAGGCTCATTCGATTGGGAATCCAAAGGGCTAATGCCCTTTTTAATAGTCGAAATTGACCGGAGGGCAACTAGCCCTCCCCCCTCCGCGCCCATCATTGTCCCAAACACATCCAATCAAAATTTTGAGATAGTCATTTTGTTCAGCGTAGTTGATTTCCAGATAGAAAATATATTATTGAGGAGGACACTCCCCCACAACCCTCAGGGCAAGGGTTTTAAATTATGCCCTGGGGGCATATAAGGTTTTTATAGAAGGCGTTGTCGTAGAAACTTCAAAACAGACTCATTCGATTCGAAATTCAAAGGGTTAGTGCCCTTTTTAATAGTCGAAAGTGATTGGAGGGCAACTAGCCCCCCACGCCCATCATTTCCCCAAACAAATCCAATTAAAATTTTGAGATAGTCATTTTGTTCAGAGTAGTTGATTCCCAGATATAAAATATATTTTTGAGGCGGACACTCCCCCAAAACCCTCAAGGCAAGGGTTCTAAATTATGCCCTGGAGGCATATAAGGTTTTTATAGAAGGCGTTGTCGTAGAATCTTCAAAAAAGGCTCTTTCGATTAGAAATTCAAAGGGCTAGTGCCCTTTTTAATAGTCGAAAGTGATTGGAGAGCAAATAGCCCCCCCCCCACGACCAACATTCCCCCAAACACATCCAATCTAAATTTTGAGATAGCCATTTAGTTCAGCGTAGTTGATTTCCAGATAGAAAATATGTTTTGATGAGGATACCTACCCACAGCCCTTAGGGATAGGGTTTTAACTTATGCCCTTGGGGCATATAAGGTTTTTATAGAATGTGTTGTTGTAGAAACTTCAAAAAAGGCTCATTCGACTAGAAATTCAAAGGGCTTTTGCCCTTTTTAATAGTCAAAAGTGATTGGAGGGCAACTAGCCCCTCTCCCCACGCCCATCATTCCCCCAATCACGTCCAATCAAAATTTTGAGATAGCCATTTGGTTCAGCGTAGTTGATTTTCACATAGAAAATATGTTTTTGAGGAGGACAGTCCCCCACAACCCTCAAGGCAAGGGTTTTAGTTACACCCTGGAGACATATAGGGTTTTTATAGAAGGCGGTGTCGTAGAATCTTCAGAAAAGGCTCATTCGATTGGAAATTCAAAGGACTAGTGCCCTTTTTAATATTCGAAAGTGATTTGAGGGCAACTAACCCCCCTCTCACGACCACCTTTTCCCCAAACAAATTCATTCAAAATTTTGAGACAGCCATTTAATTAAACGTAGTTTTAAGTTCTGGAAATTAGGTCTTTGAGGATGACAAATCATCCACAGCCCTCAAGGCAAGGGTTGTAATTTAAGGATTCTCCGAATCCTTCATATTATTCCTTATGAAGGGATGCTCGTATAAACTTTAGAGAGGGCTCATTTGATTGGAAATTGAAAGATCTTGTTCACTTTTTAAGAATCAAAAGAGATTGGAGGGCAACTAGCCCCCGCCCTCCTCCACACCCTAAATGCATCAGATAAAAATTTTGAGATAGACATTTTGTTAAAATAGTTCAAAGTTCTAATAACAAAAAACTCCGGTGTCGACACAGCCCACCAAAGCCCGGAGGTAGGCGTTGTAAGTTATGCCTTGGGGGCATATAAACAATCAAACAATCATTAAATAAATAATCAATGCAAACAAACATACAATAGATATTAATATAAAATAATAAATAAATTTAGTGCTTATATTATTGTAAATTAATAAATAAATTTTTGTTGGGTGGAATTTATCGGGGAGGAATTATCAGAAGAAAAGAAAATGTTCTTTGAGGGGGGACGAATTTCCCAGGGGTTGGTTTTCCAAATGTGAATTATTCAGGGAGGGGACGACTAAACCCATTCGATAATATTCTAAATTTTACATCTGAAAGAAACGGGAATAAAGAATCAACAGAAATGTCAGAGATAGCACTTCAGGTTCCTTTAGACGACTTTGTTCATGTCTTTTGAAATTAATAAAAAAAAACAAGTTTTTTAAACTGAAAGTAAGGAGCGACATTAAAACTTAAAACGAACAGAAATTATTCCGTATATGAAAGGGGTTGTCCCCTCCTCAACGCCTCGCTCTTTACGCTAAAGTTTGACTCTGTCTCACAACTTTATTTTTTAAAACAATAAAAAACTTTAGCGTAAAGAGCGAGGCGTTGAGGAGGGGACAGCCCCTTTCATATACGGAATAATTTCTGTTCGTTTTAAGTTTTAATGTCGCTCCTTACTTTCAGTTTAAAAAACTTGTTTTTTTTTATTTAATTTCTGATAGTTTTTTAGTTAATGCAGGGGATGTTTCCCCCCTCTTTAAAAAATCGAGTAAATTTTCTCAGGCTCGTAGCCTTTGATGAGTAATACTAAACTTAGTAAAATTTATATATTTAGAATCAGCATTATAAACACATTCTTTTGATACATTTTTTGACATCAAAATTCCGTTTTTAAAAGTTTCGATTACTATTGAGCCGTATCGCTTGTTTTTTTATTGTTTTTTTTTTATTACGTATATGTTATTACGTATATGAGGGGGTTCTCCCCTTAGTCAATACCACGTTCTTTACGTTAAAAGTTAAAAAAAATTTTGATTCACAAACCCCTGAATCACAAAGGCCGTTTAATTAGAATAGATAGCTCTTTTGAAAGCACTAAAAAAAAACTGTAGCGTAAAGAGCGAGGTATTGACTTGGGGGAGAACCCCCTCACATACGTTATAATTTCTGTTCGTTTTAAATTCTAATATTCCTTCTTACATTTCAGTTGAAAAAACTTGTTTTTTTTTTATTTAATTTCTGATCGTTTTTTAAATAATGCTTGGAAATCCGGCGCCCCCTTCATAGAAATGTCCCTTACCCCAAAGAAACATCCTTCACGGAAATATTCTCCAGATTAACCCCCTCGTCTAGCCCCCCCCCCCTCCAGAAAAAATCCTTCCTGAAAATGGTTGTATACTTCCCAATAACCAATAAATAATGCTGGCAAGTCCGGCGCCCCCTTCATGGCAATTTCCCTTCCCCCATGAAAACTTCCTTCATGAACAGATCCTCCAACATAACCACCGAACCACCCTTCCCTCCCACTACCAGAAAAAAACCTCCTGAAAACGTCTGTATACTTCCCAATAACCAATACTGTATGTTAACATTGGGTAAAGTTCATAACTTTTAGCCCTCCCTCTGGGAACTTCGGGGGATTAAGTCATCCTAAAAGACATATTTATCATATTTTCGACCATGCTGAACAAAATGGCTATCTCAAAATTTGATCGGGTGACTTTGGGAAAAAAATAAGCGTGGGAGGCGGCCTAGTTGCCCTCCATTTTTTGGTCACTTAAAAAGGGCACTAGAACTTTTAATTTCCGTTCCAATGAGCCCTCCCACGATATTCTAGGACCACTGGGTCGATACGATCACCCCTGGGAAAAAAAAAAACAAAAAAACAAACAAACAAATAAACACGCATCCGTGATCTTTCTTCTGGCAAAAAATGTAAAATTCCACATTTTTGTAGATAGGAGCTTGAAACCTCTACAGTAGGGTTCTCTGATACGCTGAATAAGATGGTGTGATTTTCATTAAGGTTCTATAACTTTTAGGGTGTCTTTCCCTTTTTTTTTGAAAATCAGCCAAATTTTGTCAGGCGCGTAACTTTTGATGGGTAGCATTAAACTTGATGAAAGTTATATATTTGAAATCAGCATTGAAATATAATTCTTTTGATATATCTATTCGTATCAAAAACCCGTTTTCAAGAGTTTCGGTTACCATTGAGCCGGGTCGCTCCTTACTTACAGTTCGTTACCACGAACTGTTTGAAAAGACATTTTCAAAAGACAGATTATTTTCAGTTGTATTACTTTTTCTGTGGCTGCTCAATTATGCATGAGTAGACTAGCTCGTCTGGATTCTACCAGACAAATAGCCAAACAGGTTTTTCTGGTAGGTAAACAGGTCATTACACTCGGTCATTACACTCTTTGTCAAGAGGAACGAGTATAACTTGATTGGTGATTAGGATTTGAATAAAAGGAATGGTTTTCACTACAATTCATATTAGTAAAAGAATTGAATTCAAAGAGAATAGTTTTTTTTATTTGAGAGAATATTAGTGGAGAAAAAATGAGTGGTGCATTTACACTATTGGAGATTAATGATGGAACCGACAGCAGCAGCAGCAACGATATACGAGTACCTAATGTGGCTGTGGAAATAACTGCTGGTTGTAGACTATGTCTTGAATGGGACACTATGTATGCTAGATATGTGATATCATTAAGCAAATTTAAGCAGGAGGAACAGCTGTGTTTTGCTGGAAAAGTAAATATTCTCCATATAAATAAACTTCGGTCAGCATTAGATGTTCTATCGAAATATATTGATGAGAACAAAATGCATCAGTGAATATTATTATTATTGTAATTATGTTCAATAAAACTGTTTCTAAATCAATGGTATTTTTTCTTTTTTCTAAAGTAGACAAGCGTATATTTTGAGTACAAAACGAGATTCTGATTAGTCTGAAGTTGGTTGCGAGAGAGTTAGGACTCTAAAAAATGGATAGATTCGAGAAAGATCGAATCATGAGGAATCTAATTCTTATGGAAAAACGTTTGATTCTAGATGATGATTTTCTAGAGTTGTCTATTCAAAGGAAGATATTTTCTCGGGGAATGCTTGTCGATATAATGAAAACTGATTCTCCATCATTAGACTATTGTATGAAGCTTCTACATCGTGGTCCAAATGCATTTACACAATTTATTGATATATTGATCACGACACAGCAAAATGATATTGTGGATATGCTTTTAAACATTAGTTTTTAGAAATTTAGGACTTTTTTTTTCATAAGAAAGATGGTGCTCAAGGATGATTTACTCCTCTCTCTCTCTCTATCTCAGGCAATTTTTTGATGTTGCTAGCTCAGTTTCATTGTGGCAGTGAGAGCGTCAACACATGACAAAATGTTTCATACATGTCCACTATGTATGTACTCACTGGGCAGTTGGTCATCATGTGAGAATTGCACAATGATTGAGGAGTATGATGAAAAGTGTAGATTATGCAACCCGTGTAAATTGCATAGAGGATATGCTGTACAAATTAAAGGTTGTAATTCCTGTCTTGAAGAGGTGTGTGACTCTCATCCTAGAGGTCACCTATGCTCCAATTGTCATTATGAAAAATGTAAGCAGTGGGAGAGTACATATCCCGGTATGATTGGAAAGAATCCTAACCGGGATTTTAGTTTATTGCTACGAGATTGGTATCGTCGTGGTTTTAGATTGTTCTGGGAGGAGGAACCAGGTCAACGATTCAACTGTTGGAACAACAAGAGAATATGGTTTCTACGTCATTGTTGTGAAGACAATGGGTGTTTTGATTATAAGCCCACTGATTTTTATTTGGCAGTGACAGAATGTGATTCGACACTTGAGGACACTGTTTGTGAAATTGCTTCAAATACACAAATTGAAACATGTGAATTCTATAGAATGAATGCGAATAGTATCATTGACTATACAAAGAGATATGACAAGAGTGAAGTCACACTCTACTGTAGAAAATGTGACCCTGACATTGCAGTACATCAGGATCAGTACACTGTGAATTCAAATAATCTACCTGCACTAGTTGTTGTTGACAAATACCTAGTAGTGGATGAAATCTAAAAGAGTAGAAAAGTCGTTTTATCATGTATATAATTTTTTTTTTATTAATAAACAATTTCACATACATCTTTGGAACATTTTATTCTTAGGGCACTAAAATCAATATTAAATACACTTGTAAGTATATTCTCCACTAGAAAGTCGTTCAATTGAGGTAAGTCAACGTAGATGTTGAGAAACTGCTTGTAGGTGTAGCCACGACATCTGAACATGAAAAAGAGTAGTGCATGAAAGCCACATGTCTTAGTCGCTAAATCCTGTACTCTTCGTTGATTTTGAATAATGGTTTTCCCACTGCTTTCAATAAAGTTGCTGATGTATGGAACGTAGAATTTATACGATAGGCCAAGAGGATCAAAAAATTCAATATTCTTCGCTGTTTGAAAGATGCATAGCCAATGACCGGTCTTCAAAGTCGATGGACTGCTATTAACAATGATTAGGGTATTGTTAACACTTGGAATTTTTTCAATGAAGTCCGAGGGTATGCAATAGGACTTGTATTGGGACATGTATGGATCCATACTAAATACATTGATTATTTGATTTGTGTTCATGGTGCAAGGTCTAGTAGAACACTGCCGTCGGGTGTGATTTCCCAATAGGTTTCAAATTGGCTCAGTGATATTAGCGTGATACTCTCAGTCAGAGCATCGGCAAATGTACACTCTAAACGTACATTCCCAGTTCGTACTATGCTCATATCCTGTGTGCCTGACAAGTCCAAAACAATAACCCCATGATTTTTTGAAAACATTGATTCGGTTATTCCATTTTCAAATAGTTGAGAGTCATGATCTAGGGATTGCATGGTCAACTCGTACAGAGTTCTATAGGATTTTTTGTCAAATGATAGAGTGTACAGTGGAATACCATTCACTTTGCACACAAGACTAGATAGACCGAAAAAATTAAAATCATGGGGGGATTCAGTCCAGGATCCAACGGCACTGCCACTCTTCACAAAGGCCAAAGCCAATTTTGATGGGATTTCTCCATTGATAAACGATGAATCGCTATAGCTACGAGAACCGGTGGCAATGTGACGTTGATTGGTGATTGTATGGGGGACAAGAAGTTTAATGTTGTTACCATTGGCTCTTAGCTTTTCCACTGCCAATGCAACAGAGCTCATAACTTGTTGTTTTCGGACGTGGAGAATTGCCGATGTGATAATAACATTTGCATCGGGTGCTGCAGGAAGTGTTTTTCTCAGAATGAAATTCGATGGGGCCATCTGTAACTTTATGTCAATCTTGACATTGGGGGGTAGCCATTGGGATATATTGAATATCTCATGATTTAATTTTCCAACTAGATGATACTCCTGGGTCACTGCAGTAGTCAACTCACCGTCAGTATCAACACCTGTTCGATATTCATAGCCCAATGATTGTCCTCTCATCTCCTTGTACGCCTTTGGCGTCATCATCATAAATTGTATGTAGCTTGCATAGTTGGATAAATTATTGCTAGTGCTCACCAATGTCCCATTAATAAATACATTAATTTGTTTGAATAGGTTGTGTAGAATACAGTTTTCATAGGAGAGACCATCGCCGGCATTTGGAGTTGTATTATCTGACTTTTTCTTCACCACAACATTTAAATCAATAAATGTTGACGACAAATCAATGAAATAGTCTTCATTGGAAAATATTTGAAAGTGTATATTTTCCGAGAGGGGTTGTTGAGGGTGAAATTGTTCATAGTAGCCATACTTGACACTGACATCAACATTTTCAGCATTGAATAGATTCAATGAGGAAGTGATTGATGGATATGATTCCTTGTGAGGGAGATAAGTCATCTTAAGAGAAGAAATCCTTCTTTGATCTAACAATCTTTTTCTTCTTCTTCTTCTGCTGCTTATTGGTCTTTGTTGTTTTATTTCTCAAAGTCCTTGTTGATGTCCTTTGCTTCCTGCCTGGGTGGAGACTGATGAGTGAATGACGCGAACGCATCCTTTTCAATCCCTCCCCATTTTGTCGAGATTTTAATTGTTCGCCAACGGCTCTTGCTGAAGATCTAATATTTTCTTTAACACTCTCCTTGAAATTCTTGCCCGACCCCCAGTCCTGTAGTGTGGAGGCAGCAAAATTTGATGCAGCAGGTACAAGATATTTTCTGGCAAGGGGTAGTGCAGAACGAAATAGCTTAGCAAACCAGCTACCAAGACCATAGCCAGACATTGTAGTACGCCCCTTGTAGTAGTCCAATCCATTGCCTATTTGACGTGGACTCAAAGCACCAACATAACAGTCAATATCGGGACAGACAAATGGAATTCTTCTATTGTTCATTTTTTAGGTGATTGTACCGTCTTTGTCGTTGACAATAGGTCGAAAATGACATGTAATCACTGCTAGGCCCTTTGAAATTGCTATTGGATCACCTAATTCGGTTCTTAGTGTTAACTGACAGAGTTCCAAATAGGAAGTGTTTACGGGAATATACTGAAGATGCTTTATATTGTAGTGGTGAACATGTTCTTGATTGGTTTTTCGTTCAAGAACTCGTAGGAGGGGAACATTTGAATTACCAACCCGAGATGTTTCCACAAATGAAGCGTAGAGAAATATACAAGTGTCCGTGGAGAAGCTGGGTGCATAGTCTGCATAGATAACATGGTCACTACCACTGAAATTTTCTGTCTTAATAATACGTTTTTTAAAACCAAGAACCTCACGTAAATTCTCATTGAGGAAAATTCTTTCATTCTCAAATGGATTGGTAATATAAATTCTCCTTTGTTCCGTCGAGTAATTGAAAGTGAAACCACCTTTTTTTCGACTTGCAATTTTTTTGTTGATAACTCGACACAGTTCATGCATGTTATTGTATTCCCTGTAGGGGATGTTAGCAATAGGGTACTGATTAGAGTCAAAAGTTGCCATTGCACCTTCATCACCGAATTCAAACGGTCTAATTTTTATTTCATATTTACGATCCTTTCTCAGGATGTCATAGGTATTTTTGAGAATACAGTCGACAAGGGCCACTTCATATGCACCGTCAAATTTGATGGCGGGTGAGAGTTTTGTCCAAAAATCACTTGTCGTATTCAAGTCATTGTAGAGAGGATCGGAAACGTTGGACATGAAAGTTACATAGAAATCATTGGGCATTGTCAATATCTTCAACACCAATCCAAGAATCAAAATCGGAGTTGTATCCTAGCCAGCGAACAAGTAACTGTTTCTTACCCCCGCGAGTACGTGTCTTTAATATCTTTTCAATTTGATAGATTTCACTAGCATTTTTAACTTTTTGCAATTCATAGTCATAAAAGCCGCCGAGAATCTCTTCATCTTTGGTATCACGCAGGCGATAAGTTATGGGTTTAGTGTCTAGGATTTTTGCCACTTTAAAAAGTTCAGTGGACCACAAGTAATTCCCCTTTTCAAAAACATTAGTTGTTCTATTAATTCGAACCGTATCACCAACATTGAATTTATTTTTCTTCTTCTTGACTTTTGATTCATTGGAATATTGTTTAAGAAAGGTGTCAATTGTATTATGATCCGAATGATGAACTTCCGTTGGTGTAGAGTTGGACAATGATCGATGAGGTCGTTGATTATAAATCAACATGATTTTATCTAGATCATGAATAAAAGCCGGCGTATTTTTCAATGTACAATATCTTGAAATTAAAAGTCGAATAGTTCTTATCAATCGTTCGGCCAATGCAGCCTTTATAGGACTGTGCGTATGATAGAGCAGTGTACTATATTTCTCTAGTACTTTTGCAACATGAGGATTAACAAATTCACTACCGCGATCCGTTTGAATTTTTTTATATGAATCCTTTTCGAGAATACTTTCAATGGCCTGAGCAACTTCAACACCTCTCTTTGATCGCAATGGAATTGCATATGCATAGCGACTAAAAACACTGATTGCAAGTAGAATGTACTTGTACGGTGTATTGTGACGTCTTTGAAGCTCATCTAGAGTCAGGAGATCTGCTTGCATTATATCCAATGGGTAAAAGGCTTTAGTTTTTCGATATTGATTGGCACGAAGTCTATGATTTCTATGCAGAGTGTAACTTGGTTCATTTTGTAGATAGTCTTGTACACTTTTAGTGCGAACACCTGTGACTTTGGAAAGAGTTGTGGGGGAACTTAAACTCCCCGCCTCGCCAATATTTTCATAAACACCTTTCAGAACTTCAGCCATTTCGAACGTAAACACGTTGTGTAACGTCCGCTACCCTTTTGTATACTGGCTGCTGCTGCTGCTGCTGGTGGCGGAGACGTTGACTTGATACGTCTTCGCTTTTGTCTAGCTATCAGTGGTGTGCTAGTATTTTCCAAAATTGATTTAAAATCTTCTTCTGCTTCAAGTTCATCTTTTAATGATGATGATGCACGTTCATTTAATTTTTTTAGAATTTGTCTATTGCCAATAAGACTTTTGGGGAAGTTTAATGTATTTAGAAAGTTGTATAGATGAGTGTCAAATGATAATAGTCCTTTACGATTTGTAACCATGTCATACATTAAATCAAGTAGATTATAGCTCTTGCCCTGAATTATAATCCTTTCCCCATTGCTCTCAACTTGAATTTGACCACTTTCCAAGAGATAGATTAGGAGTCGTTTACTTTGTTCACGATATGAGAGGGGCATTAGATTTCCAATTTTCAATACAATTGAATCCAATTCCTCCTTCTTTAATTGTGTTCCAGCAGCAGCAGCAGCAGGAGACTCTTGAGGAGATGATTCTTTTTTGGGATCAGCAGCAGTGGGCTTTGATCGATAGTGTTTGTCCACTCGGCGAAGTGCATCTTGAAGTAAAATCAGTTTTTTATCATCATCAATAGTTTCATTGTCGAGGAATTTACTCAGATTGTCCTCAAAGTGTTCGACGGGTGAGAGAGCGAGTTCTATTGGAGTCAATTTATAGGGTTTTGCCATTCTCACTAGAGAAAACTGTTTACAAGTCCTGCAATTATTGGCAGTAAAAGCGTGAAAAAGCTACCGCCCGCCTGAAGAAGTCGTTTCCTTTTAAAATTCTTTCCTTTCTTTTTAGAGGCCAATGTACGTACAATGGAACGATGTTGCTTTGCCTGTTGCTTAACTACTTCTGGTAGTTGAACATTACCCTCGGTCAAATTTAAACAAAGTTCAGATATTAGATTAATGAAATCATTGTCAATACCATGTTTGAGTATTGCTTTTCTAAGCTGAGGTTTTGAAGTGCTTAGAACTGAAAACAAGTGTCTATTTTCATGTAGTTTCTTCAGTGTCATGATAGCGACTAATAGGTCTTTTTAGTGTTCACCGGGAGATATACAGTAATTTCATTGTCGAAAATATCTGTGACTACACGCAGATCCTCGGGTGTATTTTGATTAAGATCCAGCAGGATATAACCGTGGGGTTTATTAGTTGCCTGATTGTATGCCGAGAGCAGAAATTTAGGGGCACCTGGATAGATTTGTTTATTGAGGGTTATTAGCGAGCTAGAATCACGAACAACTCTGTAGATGATATAGTAGGTACAGTTCAAAGCAAGTGTTCGCATACATTTGCTCTGATGAAAGAGATTGTGTAGAACCAGAGTAACGGAAATCTGTTCATGATGAGAGCGAACAGTGAACAATTGCAACATTTGCTGGGACCATTGTTCAATGGATTCAGCCAGATCGTCAATGATCAGCCAAGAGTTTGGTTCAATAATGTTGAAAACATCAAGTCCCTGTATGAACTGTATCTGCATCGATCCCATGGTGGTGGCAGCAATTGTTTTTATTTTATTGTATGACTCCTGCCAAATACTATAGCAATAGTAGATTTTTTTCGGCTTTTCCGCAAACATTTTATCACAATTTTTAATTATTTTAGTTAAGAGTGTTGTTTTGCCCGACATTGAGGGCCCACACAGAAACGATCTGAATGGTGTTTTAAATTGATACATGTTCCTTTCAACAGTTCACCTGGACAACTAACTGTAGACCCTAATTGTCTAATGACTAAATAATTTTTTTCCCTACTACTACTCTGTTCTTCAAGAAGAAGAAGACAAAGACAAAGACAAAGAATCATATTTTTTTTTCTTTTATTATATGCACATAAAAATGTAACAATACATTGAAAAAAATACACTTTTTTAAATTTATTCATAATAAAAAATACAACAACATTTACATGGAATGCACACAGAGAGAAAAAACATTTTTTTTTTTTTATAGAGAAAAAAATATTAAATTAGAGATGGCACTTGAAAAAAAAAAAATCTGCTCTAAGTCCAAAAAAAAAAGATAACTTTGGTGACGATGCGCCCCCCCCCCACTGGCGGCGGCCGCCCCCCCCCCCCCGGGCCGCGAGGCCCCCCCCCCGGGCCGCGAGGCCCCCCCCCCAAAGGTTTTTAGGAAATTAGTTACAGGACTTTATTTAAACCGAGACTTTCACGGTGGGCAATACATTCGATCCGGTCTGAAGTTAAATAGTGACCAAGGGGGAGGGTGGTCACACCATCTTGACAAACATAGACCTTGTCGGAAATGGTACTCATGGCTATTTTCTCTACATTTACAGTATAGTTCTTGTACTTCAATGAACGAATTGCCAACAATTTGGCTCGTGGAATTGCATTTTGAACAATACAATTCCTATAAATGTCCATATTGAAATTCTTGTCCACATAGTGCGTGGGTACTCCTTTGCAACGTTTCTTGATTTCCTCGTCGTGTGTCTGTATAAAGTACACCTTCGGACCTACAAACATACCACGGGAAATCAAGTCGCTACCCGTTTCAGATTTTAAAAATAAAAGTTGATTGGGCGCCCGACGTTTTACTAGCTCAGGGTAAAGACCAACACTCCAATTGGTGTAGTCCATCCGTGAGCTGATAATTTCACCGTGCGCCAAATCATCGATTAGATTTGATGTTTTTACTTTGAGCAGTAGAGAATCCGTGTCACCGTAGCAGACCTCTACTTGCCCCTTTTCCGGCCACTGTACCCTAGCCACATTGTAGTAGAACTCCAACATGAGCTTTTTTGAGATCTCCAAGATAGCACTGCCTGCAGCAATATTTTTATTCAGGACAATGCGTCTTTTTTTCCTATTCAAAAGTACCATGTCCGGGCCAATGATTGTAAAGGAAGTGTAATTGGGATCGGCAATAATTCGAGCACATTGTTCTGGATCGGTCACAACGTCGCAACGATTCCTATTACGAACACTCTCACACATTTTGCCGAAAGCTGAATTCAAAATGAGTTTATAAATTTCTTTTTCAGCTTTCGTCTTTGCTGCAGAACGTTTGCTGACAAAAGTGTCAACAAACGTTTTCAAATAAGGCTTTTGACTAAACTCGAGTGCTCGGTGAACCTTTGTGACGTTGAAACCGTTGTTACACATCCATTTTAACGCTACATGATGTACAACTATGTTTTTTTTCGGCAGAAGGTCAGCAATAAGTTTTTGTTTTGAAGGCGCCCAATGCAATCCGTCCACCTCGACTAAACGCCTATTGCGAGGACTCAAAGAGTCCTTAGTCACAGGTCTATTGATACACGGGAAAACAAAATCCTTTACTGAATCGTGAAGCTCGACTGGTATCTCTCCATCAATTTCAAAAAACCATCCAACCGGTCCATTCTCCTCAACACCACTGTCAATGTTGGGGAAATGGGGAGCTTGAGGGTCATTGAGCCATTTATAGTCGCCACAAGGTAGTGCATAATGGGACATGGCCGAGGGGTAGAGAGAATTCATATCGAGGAAAACTGCATTTGATTTTGTCCCCGTCTTCTCCCCCGTAGGATCAGTTTCCAAGATACGGTCTCCGTGAAAAACAAAACCCCCCCTCATTGACCTCTCGATGAACAGATGCTGATCAATGTCAGTGATTAGCCCGATTTTTTCCCCACTAATTTTCAGGATGAGGTCCATCACTAGATGAGGCGAAGAAAAATAATAGCCCAAATCAAGATTAAACTCCTCATAGATTTTATCCGTATTTTTACACATAATGTCTAACAAAGTTAACACGTCACTCGACAAATACAGCTTGCAGTAGTCAAATCCATTTTTACACCCTCCCGCTGCCCAAACTTTTTTAGCAAAACTGTATTCCTCGGGGGTGCAACTACGATCGTGAAGACTGTCGTAAAACGATTCAATACAAGGAATAGTCTCCTCGGCGAATCTCGAAATGGAACAATAATAATCATAAGGATAGATGCCCTTGACCGTTAACAAATCATATAAATCATTTGGAAATCGTTGCTTGAGAAGGGGGAAAGCATTGCTGCCGTCATCGTTTTTCTGCACTTGAATTAATTCGCTCAATGATTTGGGAAAAAAACTGTAGGAATCTAAAAAGCGAATTTTATTCGTGTACTCAACACCGGCTTCAACAAATTTCCACTTAAATTCCAAAACAAGCAACTTTTCTGCGGATTTAGGTATGATTTTGTACGTAAAGCTGTCTATCACCCATGCATCATCATCCACTGTTCCATTTCTTTGAAGATGTGCCAATGCAGGTAGCACAAACTTCAGATCGTAGTTAGAGTTATGTATAAAAACCGGTAGAAAAAGTTGTTGTTTAATTTTTAAATTACATGAATTGTGAGCCCACCCCCGAAAGTTACTTTTTCCCGTCGAATTGGGGTCAATAAGGTGATTGTGGTCCTGCACCGCGTCTTTTGGGGCAAGGGCACCCCTACATACCCAACAAATTGTTCCCTTTTCCAACGCCAGTTGCTCTTTATCCGACAATGTCATCGGATAATTAGTATGACGTAATCGTGAAATTGCTCTGTTTGCCGTTTTTATTAAAGAAACCAATAACTTTTCCATACTGCCCTCCTCGTCCATAGTAAAAAAAAACTCTTCCAATTGCATTTTATTGTTGGCGTCGCGACGGGCGTGTGCATAGGAACACGCAACTAGTTTGTGTTCCTTGACTATATTTGGCCTTGATGGGTCTGATACCTCAACCAGTCTTGTTTCACAGTCTAAAGACACTTTATCAGATTGCAGAAGAGAATTTTGAAAATTTTTAAATTGTAAAATGTCTTTGCCTTCTGCCGGCATTTCTATTCTTTGATTTCCATGAATTTTGCAATGCCCCATGTGATCTGAAAACGTTCTTTCAATTTTGAATGAGGAAAGGCACATGGGGCAATAGAAACGTTCCCCATATTTTTTGCCTTGAGAGAGGAGTCGACTTATCGCCGTAACGGGGAAAAAATGACCATAAGAATTTACATCTTTGGGAGGTTCGTAAATAACCCATACAAAATTTTTAACATTTTCCACCATCGGTGTCCTCACTGAGTACAAAACTCCTTTTTTATTCGGTTTTTTCCCTCCATCTACAAATTCAATGTCATACTGGAGAACAACCACCCCCACCCCAAGATTTTCATTTGCTTTTTCGAATATGCTTATTTCTTTAAATGACACCGGATATTTTCCCTCTAAACAATCAAAATTTACTTTAGGGAAATTTTTTCCACCGTTACGTGCAAGTTTGTCAAGATTTTTCATTGTTGACTCATTATATAATGTCTTATGGGCCGCCGCTAAAAATGCATACTTAAAGCATTGAAGTCCAGTGTCAAATGTGAAACCCTGAACTCCTTTGGTAGCCGACAAATCTGGGTGGCATTTTATTTTGTTACCCCTCCCTCCCCTTAAAATAAAGTTTTTTTTTAAATCTACTGAGATTCAGATCCATGCGTTCAATGTATAAAATGGTGGAACCACTCCCCCTCTCATTAAATGTATCCAAAGTTGAAATTAGTTTATTTACCCAGTTGAAAAAATTGTCTTCAAATTCGTTTAGACCTAGGTAGAAAGTCTGGTTGCCTGTCGAAAAATGAAAATAAAAAATGTCCCCAGATGTCCCCTTTTGTAAATAAACTTTTTGGTTCACTGATGCTTTAATTCCCCCTCGACCTCCCCAATTCTGGATCTGAATATCAATAAGTGCTCGAATTTTGTCGATATAGCTATGGAGATTTTTCACGGGGTCAGTTAAAATAATGCCAGCGTTTTCCTCGGGAAGGCTAAAATCTACCCTGTATGTTTGCAAATGACCTAGAGCAGATTCTAACAGATAAAAATCAGGCAATTCCGGGGACGTAACACTATTTTCATGTCCTGACCCTGTTTGTTCAGGACTCAAATCACTAATTATAAAGTTCTCATTAAAAATGCCCCCGGAAAAATGAGCTGATGTTGTATTACTACTACTACTACTACTACTATTAAATGGAATGGTGGAGGAGGGTGACAGGGAATTGTCAATAACACCACTCCCAGTCTGTTCAATCACATTGGGAGGATGTGACATGAGGTCTCCTAGTATATGTTCCAAGGTGTTTGGGGACAATTGGTCGAGCCAGCCTGTATTGTCCTCTGATGGAATTTTGTTATGAGGACCCAGTTCAGATTTACTTGTAGCATCATCTAAATATTCACGCATGAAACTATCCGCCCACTCTGGGTCCTCAAGCATGTCAATATCACAAGTTAAGTCCTCCAGGCTGGCCATTTCCCCAAAAACATCATTAAGGAATCCCTCATGCCGCTGCATATTATCTAGAACCAGTGTAGGTTCATCCCTGAACTCTGCTGGTGGTGACAGAATTGGTTCTGTAAATATACTTGCATCATCACTCAATGGTGCCGCTGGGAGTGCTATATTTTTAATCTGTAGAAAAAAAAGTTTTATTTTTTTTTTATGTAAAATAATCATTATTTTTTTTTTATAGTTAATAAACTTTTGTCAATTTCTCATAGTCATTGTCCCACCACCTGAACAATTAAAAGAAGAAGAAAAAAAGTTACATTGCCTTATGTCTTTCATAATGTCAACTGAACATGTTAAAAAAAAATATTTTTTTTTGTCGGGAAAATGTAGTCTTATTCTTATTAGAAGGGTAAGTTAGAACAAGAGAATGATAGAAAAAATTAATGGTTTTATTCCAAATTTTTTTTTTTTAAAATAAAAACGCAAAATATGAGTCCAATTCGATTCTTTGAGCCTCTTCATTATAACTGTTAATGAAATTTGACCATTGTTCGACTGATGCAGTATGTTGTACGAACACTTGCTCCTCGGCTTCAGTTAAAGGAAACGAACTCCATATGTCGGAGCTTGGTGGTGCTACCTTCTCAATAATCCGTATTTTCCTCTGTCTTTTGCCAATGGATTTTTTCGACCTGGGCTAAATAAATACTTGTAAAAGAGAAGAACTTTTTTCTCCGTCCATATCAACAATTAAAATGTTGGATGGTCCTTTTTAGAGCCCCCCCCCCAAACCCCTCCCAGGGTGAACCCTTGGGAACCGGGGGCTTCCTTCGAGGTAGGAGAATCGATAGCCTTTCCGAGTTGGAGGGGGTATCGGCCTTCACAACACTATTCAAATAGAACTTTTGTATTATAACGACCACCGACCCCATGTAACTGAACCCCTGTTTGTTAGCAAATAGTATAGATGTGTTTCTGAACTTTTAATACAGTTTTAAATCATTCTGTAGTTCTACATGGTAACAATTGTAACACTACCACTAACAATTGTTAGTTAAGATCTAGTTCTATTTTGAATTGTTTTTTTTTTTTTTTTTTTTACTTAAAAGTTACCCTCCCCCCCCCCCAAACCCCTCCCAGGGAGAACCCTTGGGAACCGGGGGCTTCCTTCGAGGTAGGAGGATCGATACCCTTTCCGAGTTGGAGGAGGTATCGGCCTTCACAACACTTCAAATAGAACAGTCTCAAATTCTTTTTCTTGAACCTTTCAAAAAGGCAATTATTTGCCTGAGTTGTTTCAAAAATAATAAAATTTTCTTTTGCATGTGAAATGCATAATAGGAGATTATTCAAAGGACTCTTCTTATCGTAAATACATATCCTGTTTCAAGACGCTCATTTAGAATTCAAAGTAGATTAAAAGCGATGGGATCTTTGATAAAGCGAAAATGGTTTTAGCGCAATTATACCTGTTTAAGGCATTTAGAATTCAAAGTAGATTAAAAGCGATGGGATCTTGGTAAGTTTTTTTTTATATATTTAGAAATGCATGATAAGCACTCCTTTATATATATTGCTAATTTGGTTAATGAAAGAAAATTAAATAGCTTAGAAACAAATTTTAAGTTTTTAAAGAGCTATGCACCTGAGAAAATTTTGTCTTATTTTTGAAAATAGGGATAGAAAAAAAATATGTATATACTTACAAATTCTGACTGGACTTCTATATCTGAACTCCTTTGCAATACTTGAGGAGGGTTTGCCATGGAACCAACGCGGGGGTCAGAGGGCTCTGTCACTATAAGTTGGGTGCTCGATGCATGATTCCGATCGTGTGTAACTTTTCTAGCGAATTTGATAACAGACGCTCTTGTGGCCTGTATTAATGAAGGTTCGCCATATCTCGCTTTCTTCTCAGAAGGGGGATTATTGCACGTCTCTTCTTCCTTTAAAAAAAAGACAAAAAAATTTAGCATGTAGCAAAAATGCATTTTGGGTTTTTGGAAAATAATTCAGTTTATGTTAGACATCTAAAGTAGTGTAAAAAAAAAACATCTTGATTTCAAAATCAGGGGTTTTGATAGTGGGATGGAGGGCCTTTTATAAACTGCTCCTCCCCCCCCCCCCAACTGAAATTTAGTTTCTTCCAAAATGTTTTCAAAACTAAGAAAAGAAACTAGAGTATTTCATGTAAAAAAAAATCTATCAAACGTTACTGTCATTGATCAAACAGTCAATGAATCAAATAATACCAAAGATGAAAAGCATATTGACCCTGTCCAATAATTGTTAATTATTACATTTATCTTTTCAGTTTGGTGAGCTTCTGTTCCACTTCATTAGATCAAGTAGGTTTGATGATTTGTTCAACCACGTCCTATTCAACTAATTAACAGAAAAAAAAACTGTTTGTACGGAAGCATCATTAGCCTACTATGATCTAAAATATCACTGAAATACATTTTCCAGCAGTACATGATAACGAGCTATAAGTAAGGAAAAAACCGAAACTCAAAAAAAAGGAAGCTTTTGTAACAATTAATACATTAAAAAAAAAAATCAACATTTTATTCTAGCCCCAAATTACCGATCGATTCTTTTTAATATAATAATGAGAATATTTTTACTCACCAGAAATTGCTTAGAATTATCCATTTTTTCTATGTAAATGCTTTTTACAAATAATGCCTGTAATGCTATCTCGAATATAAACTGTTCAAAACTGATGGAGAATCGAATATGAAACCTGAATATATACAAAAAATAATTGGCGAGTAAAAAGGGAACATCGGTTTTTTTTGGTTTACCACTAAAAAAAGACACTGAACTTTGAAATTGCGTAAATCCTCTTGACAAAGAGTGTAATGACCGAGTGTAATGACCTGTTTACCTACCAGAAAAACCTGTTTGGCTATTTGTCTGGTAGAATCCAGACGAGCTAGTCTACTTGCATGTGAGGGGAGAGACTTCCCCCCCACCACTGTCTACGCTAAGGTTTCAGTTTGTATCTCAAGGTTTAAAAATGTTTAAAAATTATCGCATAAACGCAATGCGATAAAACTATAACTCAAAATAACACATATAGAATAATATATGCACTTAACACGGAACAATTTTTCAAAATTGCATATTATGAGTTGAGGCTCACCCAAATGATGGCCCAGGGGGCTCACCATTCCACAATCTATGAAATCAATCCTGCAATAACTGAAAATATAAAGTATTTTTGAGTATTTTAACGTATTCCACAACTCAATCGGTCCAACATTCTGCAGCCCAATGAGTCTGTCTAATCTCCTAAATCGGGTGCGGAGGAGATAAGTGAAGTTCCGCCCCGTATTGGATGAGTCTCCAACCTCACCCTCCCCTTCTCTTACTGTCTACGCTAAAGTTTTCTTCTTTATGCCAAGTACGCCGCCCCCACCCCAAAGACTTTAATAAGGTAAAGTTTTATATGGGAAGAATACATAGTAAATCTATTATAATTATCCAGCTATAAGGTTAAAATAAATACTATGTGATAGATACAAAATTGTTTTGGCACACAAATCCTATTCAGGTCAATTCCAAACAGTCGTGATCCCTTTAGGTCATCAAGTGAAAATGGTCTAAACTTCCTTATTGAAGCTATTTTTTCAATCCATTCATTGTTGTCAATCGCTGTCCACAAGTTATGCAAGCTGTCTATTGTTCATATATAAGGTTTTTATCAAAGAGGTAATCGTATTAGACTTTGAAAAAAACCTCATTCAATTTAAATTGAAAGTTCTAGATCCGGTTTTTAAAGTCAAGAATAATTGGACAGTAAGCAACCCTACCCCCCCCCCCTATGCCAGAAAAACTTGAAACTTTTTGCAATCAAAAACGAACAAAAATCAATTAAAAAAAAAAAACTTTCCGAAAAATAAGTTTTTCAAAGAAAAGTAAAGGCCATTTTAAACTTAAGCTCAGGAGATAAAATACCTGTTAAAGTTTAAACTCAAAACGACCAGAAATTACTATTAAACAATAAATGAAACCCAAAACGAACAGAAATTAAATAAACAATCGTAGCAAAAAACATTCAACAAATAATAATATAAATGAATAATTAATCTTAAAGCGAGTAATGCTTAGATTGAATATGAAAATCAAGCTTAAACCGAAAAAAAACATTTTGCTATTAAAGTATAAATGAAACTTAAAACGAACAGAAATTAAATGAAAAAGCAATGCGAACAAACATACAATATATATTAATGTAAATGAATAAATAAATCTTAAAACGAAACTTCAATTGAGTATGCAAATCAAGTTTGAATCAAATAAAAATAACTACAAACAAGAGTTTGGGTATCGCCTCACTGTAGAAGCCTAAAACCTACTGCGGCATTGGCGCTTTACTGAAAACGAATTATATTACAAATGTTTTCTTTTGTACTTAATATTTAAAATAAATATTAAAATGTCAGTAAAATTTTGAACTGATGAGCTTCCAGCAATTAATATCATTATACATCAAATATTCAGTTTAATTTATTAGTTCTTTCCAAGATTAGTCAAGACAAATATAGTTGCACTACAAACAAAATTTGGATACTACCCCCCTCTTTAACTATAATAAAACCTAAAGCCTTTTGCGCCATTGGCGCTTCACTGAAAACGAATTACTCGTATATTGCAAATTTATTCTTTTCCAGTTCTTACAGCATTGAAAATGTAAATAAAAATCACAGTGAAAAAAAAATCTTGAACTGATGGATCTTTCAACAAATAATATCATTATATATCTAATATTCAATTTGACTTTGTTTATACTTTCCAAGACTGTTCAAGACTCATATAGTTTTCAGTAAGGCGCCAAAGACGCAGTAGGTTTTAAGCTTCTACAGTGAGGCGATACCCAAACTCTTGTTTGTAGTTATTTCTATTTGATTCAAACTTGATTTGCATATTCAATTTAAGTTTCACTCGTTTTAAGATTTATTTATTCATTTACATTAATATATATTGCATGCTTGTTCGCATTGCTCGTTCATTTAATTTCTGTTCGTTTTAAGTTTCATTTATACTGTAAGAGCAAAATATTTTTTTTCGGTTTAAGCTTGATTTTCATATTCAATCTAAGCATTACTCGACTTAAGATCTATTTATTCATTTATATTATTACTTTTTGAATGTTTTTTGATACGATTGTCTATTTAATTTCTGTTCGTTTTGGGTTTCATTTATTCTTTAATAGTAATTTCTGGTCATTTTGAGTTTAAATTTTAACAGGTATTTTTATCTCCTGAGCTTAAGTTTAAAATGGCCTTTACTTTTCTTTGAAAAGCTTATTTTTGGAAAGTTTTTTTTTTAATTAATTACCTGATGTATTCCGTTAACTGGGAAAATTTGACAAATATCCTTGAAAGCTATTTGGCTATGTATTGCTGTTTCCTTAAGCATTATCCCTTTTTTAAACAAGGTCATCCAAACAATCAGGGTTCCAACCATTTCTGAAATGGTTTAATGTCTTTTAGTTATCTCTTAACATGGTAGGATTCAAGTGTATTTTATTTGAAACTTTAGAAGGGTCTGTGATTTTAAATACCCATGACATAATTCGTCCTGAAACTACTAATAAGCTTGCTATATGGAGTAATCTTACTCAATGTGAACTTTGGCCCCACGACCTTAGCTGTGTTGACATGGTCCTCAACCCATTTCGGAGGTGTCGTCCTTATGGTAGACAGTCTGTCGATAGTCGGAGAAGATTACATTTTCATACTACTTACCCTGCAAATATAATTGCGCATTGTATTGTTAATTCAGTTGATTTAGATTTTTGCGGTGTTGGTCACTGTCCAGGGCTTCCCCCCTTAATTTACAATGATTAGTTTTTAAGTGATATCCAGTTTAAGGTGTATAATTTTTTTAACGAGTGATGGGAGTGTCATTCTGCACACCCACCATAGTGTTTCTTTAGACCAAACTAACAATCTAAGGATTTGGAATATTTTATTCTGTGGGAATTGCCCTAATAATCTTCGGTGTATGGTTTTGGTTCTTGCTGGAATTTCGGTGTTGACCATTGAACATTTTCACACCAATTTAATGAGCAAGGAAACCAAGTTATATACTGTTCTGATTGCTCATTTTGAGGGTTTTTGTGTAACTCCTGAGGATACATGGTTTGGAGCAGCCCTTTGAAGGTTTAATTTTAGAACAATGTATGTTTGAAAGTTATTAAGGTTTTGCCATTTTTCTGTCAAGAAAATCCTTTAAACTAGGATTTTTATAATTTAAATGGTTTTGTTTTAGCTTTCCTTTCATGGATAATTCTCCTCTCCTGTTCGTAATTATTACTACTTATTTGAACAGAAGTAATCCCTTCCGAATTGTAATCTATTTCATCACTGTCAACCCTGTTAACAGATTGTAATTGGGATAAAATGGGTGGTCGGGGAAAATACTTTCTATTAGTTTAGGATATATAGTGCTAGCCTTATTCCTTCTCAAACATAAATCACAGTTCTTTACTGCCTCCTCAACTTGACAGTACATATTTTCAAAAACATATCTTTGCTTTAATTTATTCAAAGTTTTCACAGTCCCCGTGTGTGTTCCTAGGAAAAGGTTCGTATGCATAAGATTAATGATTCCACTAATTAGATTCTTTGGTAGGATAATTTTAAGTTGATGCATCTGTTTCCTTTTTCCTGAATCGCCTATTGTGTACAATTGCCCTTCGACTAGGATAAACTGGAGATCTCTCAACCATTTTACAAAAAAAGTATTTTCCCTAAATTTGAAGTTTCCGGTGTGTTGTTAATTTAATATCTGCCTGAAACGTCAAATTTTGGAAATTCGACCTGCGGCTTACCCCTCTTGGGGCCTAGGTCTGTGGGTATTCCAGACCTATCCGAATTATACGCGCTAGTGACTCCTTTCATAGTCCTAGTCTTCGTAAGCTCCACCACGCGAGCTTCTCGTATCCTTACCGGTTCGCCCCTTTACTTTTACCTCATCCAGTTTGCCATGATTAGACCCAGAGGTCAAGCATCTATCCCTGTACCCAGGTTTGTTCCCTCTCATAGAAGGAATCTCCTCTTCAGTATTACTACTGAATTCATCCCCTTCCAATGTTTTGATAGCTCCGGGAATGCTTGAGTTACCCATATTTGACTCAGATCCCTAACAGGGCCTGGTCAAACCTGTCTGGCTCGACTGTTTATTTATACCCTTCTTAGAATTCTCATTATTTTATATGTATTCTGGGGAGATTTTAAGCCTAAGAGTGTATTTTCTGATTCTATTATTTCGTTCATTGCCACCTTAATTTCAGGGTCTTCTAGTTGAAATCTCCTCATCTCTTCTTTACTTATCTCAAAGAAATCAATCGGTACCTCGTCTCCTAATAGGGCTAAATATTCTACTTCTAACTCATCAAGATTAATTTACCTACTTTCCTTAACAAACTGTGAGCTAGGGCGACTCAAATAGTCAGCAGGGTTTCTGCTAGTGCTAATGTGATGATAAGTATATAAATCGTTGTCTAAGAGAACCGCAATTCTTTATAATTTTAAGTGAAGGTCTTTCGATCTCTTAAGGTATGCGACAGCCGCGCAGTCTACAAATATGTGAGTTCTCGCCACCCATAAATATCCGTTTTGGAAGTGCTTTAAACTTTTTATTAAGGCAAAACGATCCCTGTTGTGGTTACAAATCTAGAGGCTGCACCACTAATAACTTTTTCGAATATGTTGCCACTATTCGAAATCTATCAGTTGTTTCACATTGTTGCATTAGAATTGAAGCAATACTTTTTTCAGAAGCGTCCGTGACCAGGTAAAATTCTTTGTCCTCATCAGGAAATTCTAAAAACGTACTATTTGAATATAATAATTCTGTCTATAATTTCTCAAAGGCTACGCTTTTTTCTGGGCCGAAGATAAAAGGAACGTTTTTTCTAGTTAGTCGAATTAAAGGTTCGGCTAATTTTGCGTATTTATGATAGAAACCTCTGTAATAACCGGTTAAGCCTAGGAATGACCTAGTTCCTGTTACATCACTCGGTGGTTCTAATTTCTTTATAGCTTCTAATTTTTGGGCTCGTGGTTTCACTCCTTTCGTGGAGACTCGAAACCCACACAAGTCACATTGTTCCAAAAAAATTTGGATTTACCAATATTAAGCCTTAGATTAAATTTTGTGGCCTGTTTTAAAGTTAGTTCAATATGTTTCAAATGTTCTTCAAAGTTCCCTGAATTATGTATTGTCAAGTCATCTACATAACTTGACAAAAACCAAGAAAAGTCAGGTTCGTAGACCTGATTTAGAAATTCAACAAAGGCGTGAGGTGAGAAAACTGACCCTTGTGGTACGTGTTTAAATACATAGGAAATCCCCTTATTTGAAAAACTAAAATATTTTTGGCTTTCTTCAGCTAAGTTGCAGTGACTAAACCCATTTCTAATATCGATAGTTGAAATGAAATTGGTTTTAATAGATAGGTCAGAGATGACCTCTGAAATTCTTCGAATACCCCACTGTGGGTCTTTTATCGCTTTATTTATTGCCTTAAATCTATGAGAAACCGGCTGTTGCTTTCATCCCATAAATTTTTTAGTGGAATTTTCCCATCCTTTCCGGGTCTACCTATGTAAAATATGGGAGCTTTATACTCGGAACGTCTTATTTCAATTATTTCTACTCTCACCATTTCGTTTATGTGTTTTTGTAAGCATTCTGTTATTAAAAGTGGTAAAGGGAATTGTTTAACGCATTTCATAGGTATATCTGGGTCTATTGGTACTTTTTATCTTGGAAGGTCATTTTTTCCTAAATCATAAGGCCCAGCTGTAAGGGCTCGTTTCAGTTTTAATAAGACTGTCTCCACTATTTGTTTTCTTTCTGAGCTTAAAGGGCCTGTTTTAATTCTCTTCAAAGATTCACTGTCTTCCCATATTATTTTTTCATCCTCTATAGATAGGGAATCCTCTTTATTTTCTATTACTTCCTCTGCTAAGAGAGTCGTATGTGTTAAACTATCATTGTTTATTACCTCATATGAACCAACGGTTTTACCTCGTGGTAAGTTTAGAGGTTCATCGCTAGTATTAAAATAAACCATTTTAACTGAACTGATATAAGTTTCACATAGTGAAGGGGATATGCGTAATTATGTCTCAATATTCGGGGTAACATTATAGTGTCACCATGATCTACCAAGGGTTTTGACAGATACGACAATTTGGCCTTAATGATTTTAAAACAGTTGGCCTGAATACAGGTTTGTTTTGCTATATATGTCAACCCTCTTCCTGAAATTTCTTCAGTGAAAAACGCAAGGGAAGTTATTTCCTCCTTACTTGTGAGTAGTGATAGTATACGCAATATCAAAGGGACAAGGAATCCTACGCCTGAGGCATGAATATACAGTGCAGTTTAACCGGTACATTGACTTACCAAGGACAGTCACATCTTACCAGGGTGTAGTCACCTCTGATTCTATGAGTGATTGCATAATATGACTACTGGTATATGCGATAGGAGACAGGTTTCTGACTCGTCAGTCATGTTAGTCAGATTTCTACTTCATAATATATACGACCTGCACGCCTTTTAAGGTAAGCTCATTATAGCAAAATTATGAACGCCATGATGAATAGTGTAATTCAATATGCACCCCGTCATGACAGGCGGAATGTAATCCAATACGCACCCATTCAAGACAGGAGAGCATCTAACGACCTAGCTGTGATTTTTGACGTAAGTGCAAATAGATATTCTTAAAACTTATATAATAGTTTATTAAATCGATTCCTTCTATGATAGAGGTCAATAGGACTCTTTCGAGTTTGACTTGTAAATAATATGCAATGCAGTGAAACCTGACTTAATGCAATTGACAATACAATCTATTTAGGGATGACTTTAATTATGCAAACTCAATGAAAGGGGCATTGCTTACTCGAGCAATAATAATAATAATTTCGAATCAGCTTTTTCGCTAGTTATATATCTGCTGACCATGTATTTGCCTGAAATAGCTATTTGCAAATACATATTCTATTTTAACCAACAGACAACAATTATGGATTAATCAGAGTTATTGTCAGCGATTGCTAAAAAAATATGAGACCTTAATATTCTGAATCAATAATAGATGAGGTAAATAGTCAAAATTAATGCAAACTCAACGAAAAGTGTGAGGGGTGCAACCCCTCCATTAATATTCTGAATAAATATCAAACGTAGCTAATAGTTAAAAATTTTTCTTTTTCCCCACATTAATATTCTGAATAAATAATATATGAGGTAAATAGTCAAAATTAATGCAAACTCAACGAATGGGGTATTGCTTACTCGAGTAATAATAATAATAATAATAATAATAATAATGATAATAATAATTTCGAATCAGCTGCTTATAAGTGTATATGTATTTTTTCAAGGGGGCTAATTATTGTAGAAAAAAAGAGTGTGGAGGAGTGGGGTGAAAAAAAAATTATAAGACATTTGCAATTTCGCATATGAAAATAGATCACGAAGGATGAATTAGTGCCAACCTAGGGGTTAGATACCCCCTTTTATATTTTTATTTTATAGGATTCAACAATTCTCCTTTTCACTCTTAATAATTTAAAATCAGCCTGTCGCATGTATTAAGTCACAGGGATCGTTATAGAAAAAGAGGGGGTGATGGAGGGGGACACTTTAATTGTTGATATGGAACAAAAAGTTCTTTTTCTTATAATGATTTATTTATTCCAGGTTTACTGCTAAGACCACCTCCACCACCTCCATCACCAACCCATGAGAGGAAAATTCGAATTATTGAGAAAAAGGAAAAACCTACACCACCACCACCATCCAATGTATGGGATGCATCCCCATTAACCGGGGCTGAAGAGGTATGTTTTATAGAACATACCGCCTCGGTTGAACAAATGGGCGAGTTTTTTGGAGAACTACGATCAGGAGGGGCAAACACCAGAGTTAGATCCCTATTTTGAATTTTTATTCTGAACTTTATATATATTATCTGAATAAAACCATTAGCTTTATACATCATTCTCTTATTCTAACTTAAGCTGTAAGAATAAGGCTTCTAGAATAAGGGTTCATTTTCCTGACTAAACCCTTTTATTAAACTCTACAAAAGAACTTCTTCGTTTGACATGACTTTTCTGTTGTCATTATGAAAGACATACCCCATGTAAATTTGTTTCTTTTAATTGTTCAGTTGGTGGGACAATGACTATGAAAAATTGACAAAGTCTTTTAACTTTACAAAATAATGGATATTTCACATGGGAAATAAACCCTGTTTTTTATAGATCGGTGCATTAGCACCACCACCACCACCATCGACTATTGAAGAATCTATTTATAGTGGACATACACCAGCCATTAGATCGCCCCTAGAGTTTAGGTATGATGATGATACTCTACTTGTTGAAAATATGGAGTGGCATAGGGGTTTTTTAAATGATTGTTTTGGGGACATGGCCAGCCTAGATGATCTAACTTGTGACATAGACATGGTGGAGGACCCGGAATGGACAGATATATTTATGAGAGAGCATTTAGGTGATGGTAGTAGTAGTAGTACTAATGCCGGGTCCTCATAAAGAAATTCCGTCACAAGACAATACAGGCTGGCTTAATCAGCTATCCCCAAACACCCTGGAAGATATATTAAGCAACCTAGGTGATTTCACCCCACGTCAAACAAATGAAATTGAACAGGCTGGGGGTGGTATTATTAACGATCCTATGCCACTCCCCACCATTGTGATTAATGATACTACTACTAGTAGTAGTAGTAGTAGTAGTAGTAGTAGTAGTAGTAGTAGTAGTAGTAGTAGTATTAGTAGTAGTAGTAGTAGTAGTAGTAGAAGTAGTAGTAGTAGTAGTAGTAGTAATGATATAATACCTCCACTTCCAGATTTTTTTTCTTTCCAACTCTGCCTTGCACCATATAAAAGTCTACAGCGTCAAATTAGGTGACCCATTTAACTCTTTAGTGTCAGGGGATGTAATAACACATCCCCTGGGCATTACCCATTTATATTTTAACAAGATTCGAGCCCTTCTTGAACAACAGATGGGGATGTGGGGTCAGTTTAAAAGCATCAATAGTGCTAAAAATATTTTTTTTAAATGAAAATGCGAGCGAGCTGTATTCAAAATACTTGCACACAGAGATGTTGGCAATTCGTCCACATTTATCAAATAATGAAGAGTTTTTTTAGATTGGGTTAGTAGCACTCAAACTAATTGGGGTAATTATAACGAGGGAGATAGCGGGTCGGTGGTTTTATTTATTGAGAGTTTAAACGTTAATATTTGTAGATTTAAAAAGTATTTATTTTAAGAGCAGGGGCATAGGGATAGGGGTATAGTTTTAAAATATCATTCAGATATAGAGGGTTGTAGGGGGATACAACGAATCTGTTTCGATGCGAGGCTACAGTGTTTCAAGTATGCATTTTTGATTGGCGCCTATAGACCTTTTCAAATAGATGCCTCTAAGAAAAAGTTGGATGAATTAGCAGTTAATGGGATGGAGGGTTCAAAGTTTCAAATAGTAGATTTTAATTGTTTAAATGGTCAATTTCCCGTGACATAAAAAGGAATAGATATTTTTGAGCGGTTTAATGCACATTTAAAGATTGGTGTCACGGTGTTGCAGTATGAAACACAATTTGAGGAGGGTCAGCGTTCCGATAAGAAGGGTGCATTATTTCCAGTGAGGGCTCCGTCAATTGAATCAGTGGAGCATTGGGTGTTGCTTCTATACACCCCACCCACAGATCCTGATTCAATTTGACATATTAATCCAATTACAGATATTAGTAGGGTTTTATGTGAGGGTAAAAAGGGGAATGGGGGTGTATGTTATTACTGTCCGACATGTCTCTCAAGATTTCGCTCTGATTTAAAGTTAAAGCATCACATGAAACACTGTAATCGTCATGGATACCAGGCTGTGGAAACGGTAAGCGGAGATAGAGCGATCTTACGTTTTAAGAATTTCCAGAACACGCTCCTACAGAGCAATAAGATCACTTTAGACTGCGAAGCGAAACTCAAAGACGTGTACGATTCGTCAAATTCAAATCGTGTTAAAATACATGAAGCCATAGGGGTCTCTTACGCTCATACGCAACGAAATTCCGATCATACCATGCAAGTGCTGGATGTAGTTGAGTCGTTGGGCGGCGAAGACTTCATGCACTCAGCATTGGTCAGTGCAATTTCACGCTTTCGTTACACAAACTATCCTATGCTCCTATCACCAGATGACAGATTGGCCATTAAAAATCGTAAAATATATTGGGTTTGCAAAGCAAAATTTGATGATGGTGTTGGGAATGAGGGGAGGAGGAAGATGATCGACCATGATTATTTGTTGCAGAAAATTACATCGGGAGGGAGTAACTTTAGAGGTGTTGCACATCAGTCATGCAATTTAAACGTTAGACAGCAATATTTCGTACCGGTTCTTATACACAATTCCAATTACGACTTAAAGTTTGTTTTACCGGCGTTGGCCAGCATTGCCAAGGGTGGAGTTGTAGATAACACATGGATAGATGGTTCTTTTTCATATAATATCATACCCAAATCATCGGAGAAGCTACTGCTGCTAGAATTCATGTGGAAAACAGTTGACAAGGGTAACACGTGCCTGAATAAAATCCGTTTTTAGACTCTTTCAGCTTCTTCCCCAAGTCTTTAAGTCAATTGATTCAGGTACAGAAAAGTGACAATTTTGATAGCTTCCACCTCCTTAAACAGCGCTTCCCCGATGATGAAATGTATGATTTATTAACGTGTAAGGGCATATATGCATATGATTATTACAACTCTGCCTCGAGGCTAGATGAGGTGTTATTACAGCCCATTGAAGCCTTTTACAATTCTCTTGCTGAGAGTGAGTGCACCACTAGCTACTATGAATTTGCTAAGAGGGTTTTGGCAAAGGGGGGATGTATAAATGGGTGGGATTATTGTAAACTATACTTGGCCAGTGAAGTACTTACTTTTCTGGACATTGTGTGCAAAAATACGGATAAAATCTATGGCGAATTTGGGTTGGATTTAGGGTATTATTTTTCCACTCCTCATCCGGTGATGGACTTGATACTTAAAATCAGCAAAAAAGAAATAGGTCTGATTGACAATGTAGATTAGTATCTGTTTGTAGAGAGATCAATGAGGAGTTGGTATGTTTTTCACGGGGACCATATCATGGAAACTGATCCGACCGGACAGCACACCGATGAAATGTCAGACGCACTTTTTTTGGATATGAATTCCCTTTACCCATCGGCAATGTCTCACTACTGTTTGCCGTGTGGCAATTATAAATGGCTTAACAATCCATGTACTTCGAATTTCCCCGACATTGCTAGCGTTGAGGAGAATGGGGCACAGGGATGGTTTTTTGAAATTGACGGTGAAATACCCGTGGAAATCCATAACTCGGTAAAAGACTTTGATTTTCCGTGCATAAATAGACCGGTGGGTAGGGACTCTCTGAGCCCCTACAATTTATCTTTAGTAGAGGGTGGGAGTATGCACTGGGTAAGGCTTTGCTATTTTTACATAATATTTTGCATAATAAGGATTTGCTATTTTTACAATTTAGACAGATCATAATAAGGCTTTCTCACAAATGGATGCTGTCACATGAAGAGCCTGGATGCTGAAATTCTAGCAAATTTTATTCATGACACAGTGACAGAAATCGGACTCATTTAGAACTATTGTGTCACAAAGTGCTACGACAGAGCAACCGTAATGACCGGACAATTATCAGGTGCTCGATCTTGTTTGAGAACGAAATCGCCAGTGACAATATACATTCATTGCAATTCACATAAGGTAAATTTGGTCATTGTGACCAGCTTTAAGTGTCTTTGCTCTTTTTTCTTACTGCTCGAGACTCTATATTAGAGTAAAGAACAAACTTTAGCCCCTGGTAACTGAATTACATTAAAAATTTCCAATTACTACAGCAGTAATAATGGGGCTAATCTTGGTACTGATGGGATTATCATCAATTTTCCTAATATTTTTTGGAATACTCCAAAAGTGAATTTTCATGGTTGAACTTGATGCTTCTGGCAAGACCACCATATTGCACAAATTAAAACTAGGAGAAATTGTCACAACCATTCCTAAAATAGGTTTTAATGTTGAGATCCGGGTTGCAGCGGTAGAAAGCAACCTAGTAAGAGACGATCAAGTCCAATGTTTAGAAATATAAAAACCCATAACTCCTAAAAAAACAAAAAGTAACTCCTAATCAAAAAGTACACCATTAGAACCGCCATGTCTGAAACCCCTGTATAGGAAACTTTATGTCATTTCGCTTGAACAGCAAGGAAAACATATTGGCTTGAAAATCAAGAAAAATGTCAGCTACTACAGCTTTCTTCCTAAACGGCATCTTTTTTTCTTTCTTCTTCTTTCTTTTTCACGATAGCTTGACACTGGAACATTGTAGAGAGTTGTTCAACGATTCATTTTAAAGGGAATCTGTAGATCTAGTGGCATTTGTACTTATTTTTTTCAAATTGAATCAATTTTTGACGAAAAACTTAATTTCTTATGTACAATATTGATCAATGACGTCATAGTCGTTGGATCTATTAGTACATAAAGGCTCGATCATCGAATAAAGCTGAAACTAAGTAAAGGACAATTATGTCTCCATATATTCACAGTGATGTCTAATATTTTCCATTACATCTGTAGACTGTTCCACAGTTG
Source organism: Artemia sinica (assembly GCA_027921565.1). Classification (NCBI taxonomy): domain Eukaryota; kingdom Metazoa; phylum Arthropoda; class Branchiopoda; order Anostraca; family Artemiidae; genus Artemia; species Artemia sinica. The sequence continues at coordinate 60,734,845 of CM051261.1, forward strand.
CCGGTCCATAACTTGGAAGCCTTTCATTAAACATGCAACATTTCTTTTGGACATTACTATAAAGTTTTGTGAAAGCATTTCTAGCCGACTTTTCAACAAAACCCGCTCTTTCAGAGAGAATTTTAATCTGTAATTTTCAATATTTTTCGTAATCCCAGTAAAACATTCGTAAAATGTTTCTAAATTTACAAAGATCAGCCTTCATTGTTGCCATCTTTTTGGACTTCTGAGTATAATTTTTAATTTTGTCCTTATGCGTTCTTTGCAGCTTGTGTACACTGCAAAAATATCCATGGTATCCGAGCAATAGTTCAAATCTTTCGATTCAAGCTAGAAAAATACCTTAAAATTTTAAAATTAGTTTTATTTTTGGTTAAGTTATAATTACCCGACGTGGGATTTAACATGTATTTCCAGACCAAACAATTCAATTTATTTATATATCTTATTTTTCAGTTTAGAATCGCTAAAGTTATTATGTAAACTACAAAATATTTATGATATCTGAGCAATAATTTTAATCTTTTCATTCAAACTAAAAAATACCTGAAAATTTAAAAATTAGTTGGATTTTTTGTTAGGTTATGGATACTTGATACGAGACTTAAGAAATGATAATAAGATAAGAGATTATTTATTGTTTATTTATAGTAGTAAGATGCCTTCTAAGCGGGTTATACGTAATTTAAAAAAACAGTACTACACAAAAAACAGAGATAGTATCTTGAAAAGAGAAAAGCAAACATTGAACTTAGTTAGCTGCCTGATTCTTTGAGGCTTGTCTCTTACTATTCCAAAGAAGAAAAAGCTGTAGGTTTTTTTCTGTTTGTAATTAGGTATGGTCTGGGTTGCAGCCTAACCAATAATACTAATTTCTTAATTCAAACTAGGAAAACACCTAAAAATTTTAGAATTAGTTTTGTTTTTGTCTCCTGGAACCAATTTTTTTTTTTTGCTTAACCCATAAAGTACATATCTCTATAGTGTCGTCCTATCAATGGTTCTGCCTTTTTCCATAGCACTATAGTAGAAAGTGTTATTCTTAATACTATAAAAAGCATTTGGATATAGGTATGTAAAATGCAGTAATTCATTTAGGGGTTTTAACAAAAAAGTTGATTTGTGATTTGTAACTAGTAAAATGTCTTTAAATTTAAAAAAAAATAATTTTTTAGTTTAGTTTTCAGTTCATAATCGCTAAAGTTATCATGTAAACTGAAGAAATATTTATGATGTCTAACCAATAATACTAATTTATTAATTTAAACTTGAAAAATACCTGAAAATTTTAAATTTCGTTTTGTGTTTTGCCTCCTGGAACCAAAATTTTTTTCATCTCAGTTCAAAGTTATTATTGTATCCTGGAACCAAACTTTTTTGGTTTAACCCGTAAAGTATGGCAAAACAGGAAGCATAGAACATTTTTCAATTTTGTTATTAACTAGGCTTAGACTTTTGCTTGATAAGGTTTCAAAGGCAGTATATTTGGAAAAATATTCATGTGGAACATGTTATGAAGTGTAATGAATCCCTATTTTTCTTGTGTTCCCTATCTTACTTGTTAGTGCTGGCGTTGTGTGAAATCTGACTAATTTCAGTCATAATTCTTACCAAATTTATGTCAATTGTTTTTTTTAGAGATGGTTAAAAGAAATAATTAAAACAGCAAAAATAGCAAGCAAGTTCTATATTAATGGGTTAGTATGTGACTCCAAAACGTAAGGAATAAAATATTATCAGCACTATGGCTATGGCTATAGAAAAAGCCTCTGGCTTTTTCTTAATTAGAATAGTAAAAACAATCTACGATTATGACATCATTGGTCAATCTTTATCATGATTCTGGTAGCAATTTTTTTCTTATGTCATTTTTTCAGGTAAAATCCCCCCCCTGATATTTAAGGTGCTTTTACTTCCTAAAACCCATCAGTTCAAGATTCTCTTGTTTTAAAACTTTCAAGAGTTGAAATGAATACACCCTCCTCCACATCTTCAAATGGGACAGAAATGAAATCATTGAAGAATGAGAAGGTAGATATATACTGAATATAATTTCCTGAATAAAAACAAACCATTGAAAAAGAAAATAAGACTTAGTGCTTTTTATAATGATATTCGTACTATAGTTAGATATGTCAAATTGGTTGTAGTTTGGTCATGGAATTCTATGGAGGGGGATCCACTCCAGGAATAATTTTTTTGTTTTAATTTTTATTTCCAGAATTTAATTGAAATTATGATTCTCTTATTTGTCATTGTAATGCCTAATAAGTGCTGATAACATTTTATTCCTTACGTTCCGGAGTCACATACTAACCCATTAACATAGAACAGCCTTGCTGACTTCTTGCTATTTTGTTTTTCTAATTAGTTCTTTTAAGCAGCTTTAAAAAAAAGAATTGGCATAAATGTGGTAAGCATTACGATTGAAATTAGTCACATTTCACACAACGCCAGCGCTACTTGTAGGACATTTATCTCTGTATCCGCACGCTATTCAAAATGTCTGCTCAGATTAGAATAAAGTGAATTTAAACAAAACATTTATATGTGTCTTACAATTTAGAAATTGTGGGTGCACGTATAAGTGGTACCAACCCATTCTCACACTCAAAACAATTTCTATTGTTATCAGTTTGATCGTGCAGCACTAGGAGACCAAGCTTCGTTTGTAAAGGGAATTATTTACATAAAAATTGTATTCAGTGTACCCCCCTCCTCCAGAAATGTATACCCTCTCCCCTTACCTTGATTTACACAAAAAAACTTTTTAGTAATTTTTATAGAATTACTTTTTTCTTTTTTTAACAGAGATACAAAGGGGAAGGTAGTTTTTAAAAGGAGTCAATTTTCCGTTCCATTTAGTATCACTGACAATCTTTAATGAATTTAATGTTTCTGTATATAAACTTAAAAAAAACACTTAAAATCAAGCCAAATTAGTTGTCACAAAAAATATTTACAATTAAAGAAAGGAATACAATTAAAGGAAAAAAAAATGAAAGGTCAGAAAAGAAATTTAACATAAATAAGTATTAACAAAAGGGAAAATAAATAGACAAAGATAAAGAGAAAAAAAATGACGCATGATTATTATGAGCATACACAACAACTAAAATAAGGGACGGAGGAGTTAATTTTGGTAAGGAGCATAGTTCAGGGATTATTTAGGTGCGCCAAAATAAAGGGGATAAAACTTTTCCGGAACCTCTCTGTACCGGTATGGATAGTTGAATATGTTAGAATTGCCAAGGAAGCTAAGCGGGGGAGATGGGGTCTAATGGGGTCATGTAAATCAGGAAAGATGTCCTCAGTACGAGGATTAGATATCGCGGATTTAGCAAAACACAAACAAATTTGTACTCTCCTTTCTTTTAACGTGGTAATACCTGCGGAGTTAAGGAGGAAGGAGTATGGAATTTTGCTCTCTTTGTAGATGATCCTGAGCGAACGCTTTTGGACTGACTCAATTTTGTCACTAGGCTCACTTGAAAGATGTGAATGCCAGACCGGACACGCATATTCTAATAGCCGCCTGATAAATGATAAATAAACACGGAGGGACTGCATCATAGGGCAATTAAATTTGTTTAAAATTTTTAACATAGATAATGAAACGTTTGCTTATTTAATAATATTAGAAACATGCATGTCCCATTTAAGATTATTTGAAATTGTGACACCAAGGAGTTTAACATGTTTCACAAGCATTTCGGGTGGGATATGGTCAAGGAAAGCGGGAGTGGATTTCAAAATATTTATCGTCATTATATTTGATTTGGTGGAATTTACTTTCATATTTAGGTTCTTAGACTCATCCGAAATGTGGATTAGGATTTCGAGGGGGTCACTTTTAGTATTCCTGTGACATACCTCAAGGATCGACAAGTCGTCCACGTATTTCCAATTTGGGGAAAATCCTTACCAATATCGTTAATCTTGACTAGAAATAAAAGTAGTCCCCATAAGGTTCCTTGAGGAATTCCAAAATATATAGGGAGGGGGTTAGAGAAATTATTTTTGTATTTAACAACTTGAGATCTATTCAAAAGAAACGATATAACAATATTCACTAACAGAGGATTAAGTTCAAAGTTAACCAGTAGTGAACGAATTAGGATGGTAATGTTTAATGTTTAATGTAATGGTAATGTTGATGGTGTTAAGTTTAAGGTAGTATCTTGTTCCAATAATCCTGGACTGTCACATTAAAATATTGGCTTATCTCTACGCTCACAAGTAATGGCTGTTAGACCAAGTTAAAACAAACTAGTGTATAAAAACAACAACAAAAAAACACACTGGCTACTCATGAAATTTCAAAAAAAAAACACATACAAAAAAATTTTAATTTACACATATAAAGACTTCAAATTAAACAAGGCTACTATATATATATATATATATATATATATATATATATATATATATATATATATATATATATATATATATATATATATATATATATATATATATATATATATATATATATATATATATATATATATATATAATATATATATATATATATATATATATATACATATATATATATATATATATATATATATATATATATATTATATATATATATATATATATATATATATATATATATATATATATATATATATATATATATATATATATATTATATATATATATATATATATATATATATATATATATATATATATATCTATATATATATATATATATATATATATATATTATTTTTATGTGCTATATATCATTTTATCATTTAAGATCGATTGTTCCCACAGAGTGTGTTGAACTTTAATCCTTCTGAGCTCAATGGGAGTCTCTCCTCATCTGAACTGTGACAGCTATTAATATAAATATACCATTTAGTTTATGGTGTCTAAGATTATAACTATATAAAGGACCGAAATAGTTCACTATAAACATGGATTATATAAGTTTGATCTGTATCATGGTCGTAGAGATAGCTGAAGTTTTTAAACGGCTCGTGGCAACGAGCCGTTGCCACGTGGCAACTATTGTATGAAGCTTCTACGTCGTGCTCCAAATGCATTTACACAATTTATTGATATATTGATAACGACACGGCAAAATGATATTGTGGATATGCTTTTAAACATTAGTTTAGAAATTTAGGACTTTTTCATGAGAAAGATGGCGTTCAAGGATGATTTCCTCCTCTCTCTCTCTCTATCCCAGTCAATTTTTTGTTGTTGGTAGCTCAGTTTCATTGTGGCAGTGAGAGTGTCAACCCATGAAAAAATGTTCCATACATGTCCGCTATGTATGTACACACTGGGCAGCTGGTCATCATGTGAGACTTGCACAATGATTGATGAGTATGATGAAAAGTGTAGATTATGCAACCCGTGTAAATTGCATAGAGGATATGCTGTACAAATTAAAGGTTGTAATTCCTGTCTTGAAAAGGTGTGTGACTCTCATCCTAGAGGCCACCTATGCTCCAATTGCCACTATGATAAATGTAATCAGTGGGAGAATACATTTCCCGGTATGATTGGAAAGAATCCTAAGCGTGATTTTAGTTTATTGCTAAGAGATTGGTATCGTCGTGGTTTTAGATTGTTCTTGGAATAGGAGCCGGGTCAACAATTCAACTGTTGGAACAACAAAAGAATATGGTGTCTACGTCATCGTTGTGAAGACAATGGCTGTTATGATTATAAGCCCACTGATTTTTATTTGGCTGTGACGGAGTGTGATTCGACACTTGAGGACACTGTTTGTGAAATTGCTTCAAATAAGCAAATTGAAACATGTGAATTCTATAGAATGAATGAGAATAGTATCATTGACTATACAAAGAGATATGACAAGAGTGAAGTTACACTCTATTGTAGAAAATGTGACCCTGACATTGCAATACATCAGGATCAGTACACTGTGAATTCAGATAATCTACCTGCATTAGTTGTTGTCGACAAATACCTAGTAGAAGATGAAATCTAAAGAGTAGAAAAGTCGTTTTTATCATGTATATGCGTTTCTTCATTTGTTAATAAACAATTTCACATAATTTTTAGAACATTTTATTCGTAGGGCACTAAAATCAATATTAAACACGCTTGTAAGTATATTTTCCACTAGAAAGTCGCTCAATCGAGGTAAGTCAACGTAGATGTTGAGAAACTGCTTGTAGGTGTAGCCAAGACATCTGAACATGAAAAAGAGTAGTGCATGAAAGCCACATGTCTTAGTCGTTAAATCCTGTACTCTTCGTTGATTTTGAATAATAGTTTCCCACTGCTTTCAATAAAGTTGCTGATGTATGGACTGAAGAATTTATACGATAGGCCAAGAAGATCAAAAAATTCAATATTCTTCGCTGTTTGAAAGATGCATAGCCAATGGCCTGTCTTCAAAGTCGATGGACTGCTATTAACAATGATTAGGGTATTGTTAAAACTTGGAATTTTTTCAATGAAGTCCGACGGTATGCAATAGGACTTGTACTGGGACATGTATGGATCCATACTAAATACGTTGATTATTTGGTTTGTGTTCATGGTGCTAGGTCTAGTAGAACACTGCCGTCTGTCGTGATTTCCCAATAGGTTTCAAATTGACTCAATGATATTAGCGTGATACTCTCAGTCAAAGCATCGGCAAATGTACACTCTAAACGTACATTCCCTGTTCGTACTATGCTCATATCCTGAGTCCCCGAAAAGTCCAAAACAATTACACCATGATTTTTTGAAAACATTGAATCGGTTATTCCATTTTCAAATAGTTGAGAGTCATGATCTAGGGATTGCATGGTCAACTCGTACAGAGTTCTATTGGATTTTTTGTCAAATGATAGAGTGTACAGTGGAATACCATTCACTTTGCACACAAGGCTAGATAGACCAAAAAAATTAAAATCATGGGGGATTCAGTCCAGGATCCAACGGCACTGCCACTCTTCACAAAGGCCAAAGCCGATTCTGATGGGATTTCTCCATTGATAAATGATGTATCGCTATAGCTACGAGAGCCGGTGGCAATGTGACGTTGATTGGTGATCGTATGGGGGACAAGAAGTTTAATGTTGTTGCCATTGGCTCTTAGCTTTTCCACTGCCAATGCAACAGAGGTCATAACCTGTTGTTTTCGGACGTGGAGAATTGCCGATGTGATAATGACATTTGCATCGGGTGCTGCAGGAAGTGTTTTTCTCAAAATGAAATTCGATGGGGCCAGCTGTAACTTTATGTCAATCTTGACTTTGGGGGGTAGCCATTGGGATATATTGAATATCTCATGATTTAATTTTCCAATCAGATGATACTCATGGGTCACTGCAGAAGTCAACTCACCGTCAGTATCAACACCTGATCGATATTCATAGCCCAATGATTGTCCTCTCAACTCCTTGTATGCCTTTGGTGTCATCATCATAAATTGTATGTAGCTTGCATAGTTGGATAAATTATTGCTAGTGCTCACCAATGTTCCATTAATAAATACATTAATTTGTTTGAACAGGTTGTTTAGAATACAGTTTCCGTAGGAGAATCCATCGGCAGCAGTTAATGTTGTATTATCTGACTTTTTCTTCACCACAATATTTAAATCAATAAATGTTGATGACAAATCAATGAAATAGTCTTCATTGGAAAATATTTGAAAGTGTATATTTTCCGAGAGGGGTTGTTGGGGGTGAAATTGTTCATAGTAGCCGTACTTGACACTGACATCAACATTTTCAGCATTGAATAGATTCAATGAGGAACTGATTGATGGATATGATTCCTTGTGGGGGAGATAAATCATCTTAAGAGAAGAAATCTTTCTTTGATCTAATAGTCTTTTTCTTTTTCTTCTTCTGCTTATTGGTCTTCCTTGTTTTATTCCTCAAAGCCCTTTTTGATGTCCTTCGCTTCCCGCCTGGGTGGAGACTGGTGAGTGAATGACGTGCACGCATCCTTTTCAATCCCTCCCCATTTTGTCGGGATTTTAATTGCTCACCAACGGCTCTTGCTGAAGATCTAATATTTTCCTTAACACTCTCCTTGAAATTCTTGCCCGACCCCCAGTCCTGTAGTGTTGAGGCAGCAAAATTTGATGCAGCAGGTACAAGATATTTTCTGGCAAGGGGTAATGCAGAACGAAATAGCCTAGCAAACCAGCTACCAAGACCATAGCCAGACATTGTAGTACGCCCCTTGTAGTAGTCCAATCCATTGCCTATTTGGCCTGGACTCAGAGCACCAACATAGCAATCGATATCGGGACAGACAAATGGAATTCTTCTATTGTTCATTTTAGGTGATTGTGCTGTCGCCGACAATGGGTCGAAAATGACATGTAATCACTGTTAAGCCTTTTGTTATTGCTAGAGGATCACCCAATTCACTTCTTAGCATTAACTGACAGAGTTCCAAATACGAAGTGTTTACAGGAACATACTGAAGATGCTTTATATTATAGTGATGAACAAGTTCATGAGTTGTTTTTCGTTCAAGGACACGTAGGAGGGGGACATTTGGATTACCAACTCTCGATATTTCCACAAAGGATGCATAGAGAAATATGCAAGAGTCCGAGGCGAAACCAGGTGAATAATCAGCAAAAATAACTTTATCCATACCGTAAACGATGCCAGCATTTTCCCCATTGATCATATTCTGTTTAAAGCCAAGAACGTCTCTCAGGTTATCATTGAGAATAATAATTTCGGTTTCAACAGGTGAGGTAATGTAAATCCTATAGTGTTCCAATGAATAATTAAAATGGAATGTACCATTCCTACGATATGAGATTTTTCTATTGATTGTACGACACAAATTTGTCATATTATTGTAATCAATATATTTCAATTTAACATGTGGATATTCGCTAGATTTAAGTGCTTCCACCCATTCATAGTCGACAAAGAGTGACCAATCGAATGGTATAACCTTTATATCATACACACGATCCTTTCTCAGGATGACATAGGTATTTTTTAGAATACAGTCGACAAGAGCCACTTCATATGCACCGTCAAATTTGATGGCGGGGGAGAGTTTTGTCCAAACATCACTTGTCTTATTCAAGTCGTTGTAGAGAGGATCGGAAACGTTGGACATAAATGTTACATAGAAATCATTGGGCATTGTCAATATCTTCAACACCGATCCAAGAATCAAAATCAGAGTTGTATCCTAGCCACCGAACAAGTAACTGTTTCCTACCCCTGCGAGTACGAGTCTTTAATATCTTTTCAATTTGATAGATTTCACTATTATTTTTACCCTTTTGTAGTTCATAGTCATAAAAGCCGCCGAGAATCTCTTCATCTTTGGTATCGCCCATACGATAAGTTATGGGTTTAGTGTCTAGGATTTTTGCCACTTTAAAAAGTCTTGTGGACCACAAGTAATTCCCCTTTTCAAAAACATTAGTTGTTCTATTAATTCGAACAGTATCACCAACATTAAATTTATTTTTCTTCTTGACAATCGTTTCATTGGAATATTGTTTAAGAAAGGTGTCAATTGTATCATGATCAGAATGATGAACTTCTGTTGGGGTTGAGTTGGACAATGATCGATGAGGTCGTTGATTATAAATCAACATGATTGTATCTAAATCATGAATAAAAGCCGGTGTATTTTTCAATGTGCAATATCTTGAAATTAAAAGCCGAATAGTTCTTATCTATCGTTCGGCCAATGCAGCCTTTATAGGACTATGACTATGGTAGAGCAGTGTATTATATTTAACTAGTACTTTTGCAACATGGGGATTAACAAATTCACTACCACGATCCGTTGGAATTTTTTATACGAATCCTGTTCGAGAGTACTTTCTATAGCCTGAGCAACTTCAACGCCTCTATTTGACCGCAATGGAATTGCATATGCATAACGACTATAAACACTGATTGCAAGTAGAATGTACTTGTACGATGTATTGTGACGTTGTTGAATCTCATCTAGAGTTAGGAGATCTGCTTGCATTATATGCAATGGGAAAAAGGCCTTAGTTTTTCGATATTGATTAGCACGAAGTCTATGATTTCTATGCAGAGTGTAACTTGATTCATTTTGTAGATAGTCTTGTACACTTTTAGTGTGAACACCAGTGACCTTGGAAAGAGTTATGGGGGAACTTAAACTCCCCGCTTCACCAATATTTTCATAAACACCTTTCAGAACTTCAACCATTTTGAACGTAAACACGTAGTGTAACGTCCGCTACCCTTTTGTATACCAGTTGTGGTTGGTGATAGGGGTGATGGTGACATGATACGTTTACGCTTTTTCCTCGCCACCATTGTCAAGTTTCCACTAGGTGTGCTAGTATTTTCCAAGATTGATTTAAAATGTTCTTCTTCTTCTTCCTCTTCATATTTTAATGGTGTTGTTGATGATGATGATGATGATGATGGTGAATGTTCATTTAATTTTTTTAGAATTTGTCTATTGCTAATAAGGCTTTTGGGGAAGTTTAATGTATTTAGAAAGTTGTATAGATGAGCGTCAAATGATAATAGTCCTTTACGATTTGTAACCATATCATAGATTTAATCAAGTAGATTATAGCTCTTGCCCTGAATTATAATCCCTTTCCCATTGCCATCAACTTGAAGATGATCTTGACCACTTTCAATGAGATAGTTTAGGAGTCGTTTACTTTGTTCACGATATGAGTGGGGCATTAGATTTCCAATTCTCAATACAATGGAATCCAATTCCTCCTTCTTTAATTTTGTTCCAGCAGCAGCAGCAGCAGAATCCTGAGGAGATGATTCTTTTTTGTGATCAATACCACTGGCCTTCGCACGATAGGGCTTATGTTTGTCCACTCGGCGAAGTGCATTTTGAAGTAAAAGCAGTTTTTTATCATCCTCAATATTCTCGTTGTCAATGAATTTACTCAGATTGTTCTCAAAGTGTTCCACGGGTGAGAGAGCGAGTTCTATTGGAGTCACTTTATAGGGTTTTGCCATTCTCTCTCTAGAGAAAACTGTTTACAAGTCCTACAATTATTGGCAGTAAAAGTGTGAAAAAGCTACCGCCCGCCTGAAGAAGTCGTTTCTTTTTAAAATTCTTTCCTTTCTTTTTAGAGGCCAATGTACGTACTATGGAACGATGTTGCTTTGCCTGTTGCTTAACTACTTCTGGCAGTTGAACATTACCCTCGGTCAAATTTAAACAAAGTTCAGATATTAGATTAATGAAATCATCGTCAATACCATGTTTGAGTATGGCTTTCCTAAGCGAGGGTTTTGAAGTGCTTAGAACTGAGAATAAATGTCTATTTTCATGTAGTTTCTTCAGTGTCATGATAGCAACTAATAGGTCTTTTTAGTGTTCACGGGGAGATATACTGTAATTTCATTGTCAAAAATATCTGTGACCACACGCAGATCCTCGGGTGTATTTTGATTAAGATCCAATGGGATTTAGCCGTAGGGTTTATTAGTTGCCTGATTGTATACTGAGAGCTGAAATTTAGGGGCGCCGGGGTATATCTGTTTATTGAGAGTTATTAGCGAGCTAGAATCACGAACAACTCTGTAGATGATATAGTAGGTGTAGTTCAATGCAAGTGTTCGCATACATTTGCTCTGATGAAAGAGATTGTGTAGAACCAGAGTAACGGAAATCTGTTCATGATGAGAGCGAACAGTGAACAGTTGTAGCATTTCCTGGGACCATTGTTCAATAGATACAGCCAGATCGTCAATAATCAGCCAAGAGTTTAGTTCAATAATACTGAAAACATCAAGTCCCTGTGTTAATTGTATCTGCACCAAACCCGTCGTGGCAATTGCTTTTATTTTATCGTATGACTCCTGCCAAATACTGTAATAATAGTGATTTTTTTTTGGCTTTTCCACCAACATTTTATCGCAATTTTCAATTATTTTAGTTAAAAGTGTTGTTTTGCCTGACATTGACGGCCCACACAGAAACGATCTGAATGGTGTTTTAAATTGATACATGTTCCCTTCAACAGTTCACCTAGACAACTAACTGTAGACTATAGCTGTATAATGACTAAATAATTTCCCTACTACTACTACTACTCCGTTCAAGAATAATAAGAAGAAGAAGACGAATAAAGAATCATATTTTCTTTTATTATACACACATAAAAAAGTAACAACACTTAAAAAATACTACATTGAACATGAAAGCACATTAAACATGAAAAAATACACTTTTTTTATTTATTTATAATAAAAAAAACAACATTTACATAGGCACTAGAAAAAACACTTTTTTTTCTTTCTTTCTTTATTTATAAAAAATACAACATTTATTAGAATAATGCACTTAAAATAATATCACTTTTATTTACAGCATTTTAAATGGGCCCCCCCGGGGGCGGCCGCTGTGGCGGGCCGGGAAGCAGCTGGGGGAAGTGCCGCAGGGGCCGGGAAGCGGGGGCCCAGTAAGCGGGGGGCCCTCTGCGGCGGGCCGGAGGCTGGCATTAAATAGTGGAAATTGATCTGCCTTGCAAACACACACACACACACACACACACACATTGAAAATTGTTTGTGATAAAGAAAAAAAAGAATTTAAAAACTCCCATTACCCAAAAAAACCTCCCACCCAATTTGTACTTTTTTTTAATGAATTTAAGTCAATTTTTCTAGACCGAGTTGTTTTCTGTAGTCTATACATTCGACTCGGTCTGAAATTAAATAATGACCGTGTGGTAGTACCTTCACACCATCCTCAAGTACATAGACTTTGTCCGATATTGCCGACATGGCGTTTTTCTCAACTCTAACTGTGTATTTTTTAAATTGTAAAGAGCGAATCGCCATGACTTTCGCTTTTGGGACTAAACTACGTTCCAAACAGTTTCTATACACACTCATGTCGTAATTATTTTTACAAAGTGTGTAGGTACCCCCTTGCAAACTTGTTTGATATCCTTGTTGTGCGTTTCCACACAGTATACCTTCGGCTCAGGAAACACACCACTGGATATCAGATCGCTACCCGTTTCAGATTTTAACATTAACAATTGATTTGGGGCCTGGCGTTTTGCTAGCTCTTGGTAGAGGCATTCATCCCAATTAGTGTAGTCCATTCGTGAGCTAATGTACTCACCATTTTCCAAATCATTCAATAGATTTTCAGTTTTGACTTTTAACAGGAGTGAATCAGTGTCCCCGTAATACACTTGAACTTGTCCCTCAATCGGTCACTGTACCTTGCATACATTATAATAAAATGACAATATGAGTTTCTTAGATATTTCAGTTATTGCACTTCCGCCTGCAATATTTTTATTTAAAACAATGTTTCTTTTCTTGCGGTGTAGGAGCACCATATCAGAGTCTATTATTGTGAACGATGTGAAGTTTGGATCCGCAATGATTCCAGCACAATCTTTGGGATTGGTTACAATGTCACATTGACTTCTGTTTCATACGCTTTCTCACATTTTACCGACAGCTGAGTTCAAAATGAGTTTATAGACTTCTTTTTCAACTTTCGTTTTCGCTTGTGAACGCTTACTGACAAAGGTGTCAATAAACGTTTTTATGTAAGGCTTTTGATCAAATTGGAGGGCTCTATGAATCTTTGTGACTTTGAAACCATTGGACACCATCCATTTCAATAGCACGTGATGAACAACGATATTCTGTTTCGGGTTGAGGTCGGCAATCAGTTTTTGTTTTGAAGGTACCCAGTTCATACTCCCATCCTCTACTAAAGATAAATTGTAGGGGCTCAGAGAGTCCCTACCTACCGGTCTATTTATGCACGGAAAAACAAAGTCTTTTACCGAGTCATGGATTTCCATGGGTATTTCACCGTCAATTTCAAAAAAACATCCCTGTGCCCCATTCTCCTCAACACTAGCAATGTCGGGGAAATTCGAAGCACACGGATTGTCAAGCCATTTATAATTGCCACACGGTAAACAGTAGTGAGACATTGCCGATGGGAAAAGAGAATCCATATCCAAAAAAACTGCGTCCGACTTTTCATCGGTGTGCTGTCCGGTCGGATCAGTTTTCATGATACGGTCCCCGTGAAAAACATACCCACCCCTCATTGATCTCTCTACAAACAGATGCTGATCCATATCGGTGATCAGACCTATTTCTTCTTTGCTGATTTTAAGTATCAAGTCCATCCCCAGATGAGGAGTGGAAAAATAGTAACCTAAATCCAACCCAAATTCCCCATTAATTTTATCCGTATTTTTGCACACAATGTCCAGAAGAGTGAGTACGTCAGTGGCCAAGTATAGTTTACAATAATCCCACCTATTTTTACATTCGCCCTTTGCCCAAACCCTCTTAGCAAATTCGTAGTCTCTAGTGGTGCACTCACTCTCAGTAAGAGAATTGTAAAAAGCTTCAATGTGTGGTAGTGACGTCTCATCTAGCCTTGAGCCAGAGTTGTAATAATCATATGGATATATACCCTTACACGTTAGTAAATCATACATTTCATCATCGGGGAAGCGCTGTTTGAGGAGGGGGAAGCTATCAAAATTGTCAATTTTCTGTACCTCAATTAATCGACTTAAAGATTTGGGGAAGAAGCTGAAAGAGTCTAAAAAACAGATTTTATTCAGGCACGTGTTACCCTTGTCAACTGTTTTCCACATGAATTCTAGCAGCAGTAGCTTCTCCGATGATTTGGGTATGATATTATATGAAAAAGAACCATCTATCAATGCGTCATCTACAACTCCACCCTTGGCAATGCGGGCCAACGCCGGTAAAACAAACTTTAAGTCGTAATTCGAATTGTGTATAAAAACAGGTACGAAATATTGCTGTCTAACGTTTAAATTGCACGACTGATGTGCCACTCCCCTAAAGTTACTCCCCCCCCCCCCCTATGTAATTTCCTGCCACAAATGATCATGGTCGATCACCTTCCTCCTCCCCCCATTCCCAACACCATCATCAAATTCTCCCTTGCAAACCCAACACATTTTACGACTTTTAATGGCCAATCTGTCATCTTGTGATAGGAGCATAGGAGAGTTTGTGTAACGAAGGCGCGAAATCACACCATTCGCTGTTTTGATTAGACTGACCAATGCCGAGCGCATGCAGTGTTCACCGTCACCCAACATATCAACTACATCCAGCACTTGCATGGTATTATTGGAATCTCGTTGCGCGTGAGCGTAAGAGACCCTTTGGCTTCATGTATTTTAACACGATTTGAATTTGACGAATCGTACACGTCTGTCAGTATCGCTTCGCAGTCTAAAGCAATCTTATTGCTCTGCAGGAGCGTGTTTTGGAAATTTTTAAAACGTAAGATCGCTCTATCTCCGCTTCACAATAGCCTTATTTATGCTGAATCATTTCTAATCGTATGTTTACCTGGATATTTAATAAGTACCATTTTTCACCCCACCCACAAAACTCAATTCCTCCTAGAATTATTTAAACTAAATACTTACCACCGCCCCCCCCACAGAAAGTTCAGAAAGACACAATACCCTATTTACCCTGAAGCATTTTTTTGTCGTATGTTTACCTAGATATTTAATAATTACCATTTTCCCCCAACCCACAAAACTCGATTCCTCCTAGAATTATTTAAACTAAATACTTACCCCCACCCCCCCCCCCCCCACCTCCCACAGAAAGTTCAGAAAGACACAAAACCCTATTTACTCTGAAGCATTTTTTTTAGTCGTATGTTTACCAGGATATTTAATAAGTACCATTTTTTACCCCACCCACAAAACTCAATTCCTCCTAGAATTATTTAAATTAAATAATAGGCCCCATCCCTCTCCCCAGAAAGTTCAGAAAGACACAATACCATATTTATGCTGAAGCATTTCTAATCGTATGTTTACCCGGATATTTAATAAGTACCATTTTTCACCCCACCCACAAAACTCAATTCCTCCTAGAATTATTTAAACTAAATACTTACCCCCGCCCCTCATCCCCCACAGAAAGTTCAAAAAGACACAATACCCTATTTACCCTGAAGCATTTGTTTTTTTAGTCGTATTTTTACCAGGATATTTAATAAGTACCATTTTTCACCCCACCCACAAAACTCAATTCCTCCTAGAATTATTTAAACTAAATACTTGGCTTTATCCCCCTCCCCAGAAAGTTCAGAAAGACACAATACCATATTTACCCTGAAGCATTTTTTTTAGTCGTATGTTTACCAGGATATTTAATAAGTACCATTTTTCCCTCCACCCTCAAAACTCAATTCCTCCTAGCATTTTTTGAGTGAATAATCAGGTATAAGGTAGAGGTAAAATACCTACATTTACAAATTCAGAGTGCACTTGTATGCCTGAAGCCCCTGGCAAAGCATGAAGGGGGGTCCCCTCACAATCTTGAGTAGACAAGACCGATGCATTATGAGAAGCCATCCATTTCCTCTTGAATTTTCTGCCAGGTTGCATAGAGGTTTGTGCAGAGCTGACACTGGCATGAGAGGGTCCTGGCTGGTCCAGAGAACTTGTAATGGAGCTAGCATATCTGATGATGGAAGGCCTTGCAGCTTGCATCGATGTGGTGTCGTTCCATCTTGGTCTCTTTTCGGGGGGAGAGTAATTGTATGAATCCACCTCCTCCTTAAAAAAGAAGAAAAATTAGTAAAGAAATAATAACCCCTCTTTTACAGATAAATTGCCCTCTAAAGTTGATTCTGATGTTTGTAGCACTCTATCTATTAGTGCTTTAGAAATATTTAAAAAAGCTTCTAAAGTAAAATTTTGGAAAGATTTGAGTTTGGGGGGAAGGGGGATTTCAAAAACATCTTCCCATAACATAATTTGTCCTCTAAAGTTGATTCTGATGTTTGTAGCCCTCTATGTCTTAGCGCTTTAGAAATATTTAAAAAAGGTTCTAAAGTAAAATTTTGGAAATTTTTGTGTTTGGGGGGAAGGGGGATTTCAAAAACATCTTCCCATAATATAATTTGTCCTCTAAAGTTGATTCTGATGTTTGTAGCACTCTATGTCTTAGCGCTTTACAAACATTTAAAAAAGCTTCTAAAGTAAAATTTTAGAAAATTTTAGAAGAAAAATTAGTAAAGAAATAATAACACCTCTTTTACAGATAAATTGCCCTCTAAAGTTGATTCTGATGTTTGTAGGACTCTATCTATTAGTGCTTTATAAATATTTAAAAAAGCTTCTAAAGTAAAATTTTGGAAAGTTTTGAGTTTAAGGGGGAAGGGGGATTTCAAAAACATCTTCCGATAACATGAATTATCCTCTAAAGTTGATTCTGATGTTTGTAGCACTCTATGTCTTAGCGCCTTAGAAATATTTAAAAAAGCTTCTAAAGTAAAATTTTGAGTTTGGGGGGAAGGGGGGTTTCAAAAACATCTTCCCATAATATAATTTGTCCTCTAAAGTTGATTATGATGTTTGTAGCGCTGTATGTCTTAGCGCTTTAGAAATATTTAAAAAAGCTTCTAAAGTAAAATTTTGGAAAATTTTGAGTTTGGGGGGAAGGGGGATTTCAAAAACGTCTTCCCATAACATAATTTGTCCTCTAAAATTGATTCTGATGTTTGTAACGCTCTATGTCTTAGCGCTTTAGAAATATTTAAAAAAAAGGTTCTAAAGTAAAATTTTCGAAAATTTTGAGTTTTGGGGGAAGGGGGATTTCAAAAACATCTTCCCATAATATAAATTACCCCCTAAAGTCAATTCTGAGTTTAGTGTAGTATTCTTTAATTAACGATTTTAATATCAATTTTTTAGCATACCATAACGCTAGACCCTATTTTAAATTGACAACAATGTTCAAACATCACTTATGCTTCGCATTTCAACGGCTTTACTCACGTTTAATTTGACCATAAAAAGAATCTATTTGTCATTGAAACCCGTGCCGTTATCCTTAGACATGTGGTATTTATAATTTCAGATAATGTACATGTGAAAGGCTGTTTGGAAATTGTCACTCTTGTTAACAGGATTAGACACAGATGATTTTAGAGCGGAAACACTATTTTGATAATGGGAAAAGTAATATTTGGAACGAAATAATTATTTCTAAAGAATTAAGCTCGTAAACAGAGCAGGGGAGGAGGGATTTTATTTACATAATAGAAAAAAGAGCGTACTTTACGTTTTCTAGCGAGTATAGTCATCATATTGTTGGGGGAGGGGGGCTATACCTCTGAAACTTGAATTTATTGGAGGAATGGTAAAATGATTTTATTTTGAAATAAATTAAGACCCCCTAAAAGTTATAGAACCTGAATGAAAATCACACCAGCATGTTCCAAGTATCAGCGAACCCTACTGTCGAGGTTTAAAGCTCCTATCTACAAAAATGTGGAATTTTGCATTTTTTGCTAGAAGAAAGATCACGGGTGCGTGTTTATTTTTGTTTTTTTTCCCAGGGGTGATCGTATCGACCCAGTGGTCCTAGAATATCGTGGGAGGGCTCATTGGAATTGAAATTAAAAGTTCTAGTGCCCTTTTTAAGTGATCAAAAAATGGAGGGCAAATAGGCCCCCTCCCACGCTCATTTTTTTCCCAAAGTGACCTGATCAAAATTTTTAGATAGCCATTTTGTTCAGCATGTTCGAAAATAATATAAGTATGTCTTTAAGGATGACTTAATCCCCCGAAATTCCCGGGAGGAGGGCTGAAAGTTATGAACTCTACCCAATGTTAACATATAGTACTGGTTATTGGGAAGTACACAGTACAGACGTTTTCAGGGGAGATTTTTACTGGTAGTGGGGGGGGGTCGGGCAGGAATTTACGCAGGGGGGGCTTCCGGGTCCGGGCCCCCCCCGAAATCTCACGATTTTTTTCATTTTCCCATTATTTTCTGATTTTTCTCACAGAATAAAGGGTTTGAAGGATTTGCCCCCCCCCCCTCCGAAACAAATTGCCCCCCCCCCCCCGAAACAAATTCCTGCGTACGTGCCCGGGGTTGTGGGTTATGTAGGAGGATCTTTCCATGAAGGAAGTTTTCATGGGGGAAGGGACATTGCTATGAAGGGGACGCCGGACTTCCCAGCATTATTTAAAAAAAGATCAGAAATTAAATATAAAAAAACAAGTTTTTCAACTGCAACAGCAGCAACATCAAAACTTTAAACCAACAGAAAATATTACATATATGATTGGGTTCACCCCCTAGTCAATACCTCACTCTTTAAGCCAAAGGTTTTTTAGTACTTTCATAAGAGCTATTTATTCTAATTAACGGCCTTTGTGATTAAGCGGTCATTTTTAAAGAATTGGAACAAAATTTGAACTTTCGCTTAAAGAGCAAGGTATTGACTAGGGGGCGAACCCCCTAATATACGTATTAAAAATATATGAATATAGAAGTTCGTTACGTAAGTTAATTCGTAAGTTATGTGTATTTATTACTAATAAAAACGTTCGTAAATAAAATGAAACAAGTTTCGAGAAAGCCATTCAACCAAATAAAAGTAAATTAATATGAAAATTTTGTTTCAATTATTCATGTACTGTGAGCCAAGATCAAAACCTGCATTTATTCAAAAACGTTCAAAAATTAAATAAAAAAAACAAGTTTTTTTAACTGAAAGTAAGGAGTGACATTAAAACTTAAAACGAACAGAAATTATTCCGTATATGAAAGGGGCTGTCCCCTCCTCAACGCCTTGCTCCTTACGCTAAAGTTTGACTTTCTCACAACTCTATTTTTTTAAACAATAAAAAACTTTAGCGTAAAGAGCGAGGCGTTGAGGAGGGGACAGCCCCTTTCATATACGGAATAATCTCTGTTGCTTTTAAGTTTTAATGTCGTTCCTTACTTTCAGTTAAAAAAAACTTGTTTTTTTATTTAATTGTAGATAAAGAACGATCTGTAGCTCATATTAACTGAAGTACTATAAGGAATAAAAATATAAACTGCTGTTGCCAACCAGATTATATATTACAAACAGGAAAAAGTCTATGGTTTTTTGTTGTTTGGAATGGTAAGAGACAAACTTCAAAGAATCAGGGAGCCTAAATGCAAAATGTGCCATGGTTTATTCTTCACCAGGTTTCGGCCATCTCTACAGCCTTGCTATCGATTAAACTTACATAATTCTGACCTATAAATTACGAAACCCATCCATCATATTAGTTTAATGGTGTGCTTTGTTGTTCAATTACTATAGGCTATAGTTCGTTCTTTGAAATAATAAGAAATTACGGCCTAAATTGCTTTTTGAAAGTAAAATCTATTATTAATGACTACTTCAAGAGCCTTTTTATACAAAAGTAATTTTCATGACTAGGTTTACTGCTTCTGCTACATATTTTGTAACCACAGAGCACACCAAGTAACAAGTGCCATTTATACCATGGATTCTTTGTCTAATTAGATTAATAATTTAGAAGTGCCTGAAACGTATGTTACACGCATCGCTACCTAAGCGACCCATTAAAGTATTTTACCATAGCTTCATTTAAGCCACGATTATGACGTCATTCTTCATCTTGCACGAATATTTAGTTTTTTTGTCCAAAAAATTGATTTTCTTTCAAATGACTTATGTAGATTGTTTTTCATGCAAGAATATTCCAAGATACCAATTTTCCGCAAAAACTATGAAGCCATTTTTCAGAAAATATAGATAAATATATAAATACATACACAATTATTGCTTTTTTGTAAATATTAATGTTGTTATTTACTTTAATTTTATAATTAGAAAGACATAATTGTATCAATGAATTCCATTTTTTCACAAGAAATGCATCTTCGTATGCAAGATAATAGATGGCGTCATAATCGTAGATTAAAACTATAAATCAAAAATGCAGTTTTGTATGAAGTGATTCTGTTTTTAATTTTTTTGTTTTGATAGAAAAAGGCAATAGAACTTTTAATTTCCGTTATAGTGATTCCTTCCGCGAACTTCCAAAATCAAGGGCTCAATACGATAACCCCAGGGGAAAAAAACAAAAAACAAACAAACAAACACGCATCCGTTACCAAATTCCACATTTTTGCAGACATGAGCTTGAAACCTTTGCAGTAAAATTCTCTGATACGCTGAATATGATGATGTGATTTTCATTAAGACTATGACTTTTGGGGGGTGTTTTTCCCTTTTTTCAAAAATAAGGCAAATATTCTCAGGCTCGTAACTTCTTTTGGGTAAAATTAAACTTGATGAAACTTATATATTTAAAATCACCATAAAAATTAAATTATTTTTATATTTCTATGGGTATCAAAATTCCGTTTAATTAAGGTTTCGGTTACTACTGAGACGAGTCGCTCTTACTAGACAGTTCGGTACCACAAACTGTTTGATCTCTAATATATATGTTCTTTATTTGATGTAAAATTACAAACACAAAAAAGCCTATGGCGTTTTCTTAATTGGAATAGTAAGAGACGACCTGGCTATAGCCTACGATTATGAAGTCATTGATCAATCTTTAAAATGAAATATGCACTTTTTCGTAAAAAAATGTTTCTATTCTAAAAATAATTTGTTTTAATTAGGCAAGTTTTTAACCCCATTAATTTTCTTTAAAATGAACCATTGAAAAATTCTCTACGATGTTCCAGTGCCAGGCTTTTTTTTGAAAAGAAAAAAAAAAGAAAAAAAATGTCGTTTAGGCAGAATACTGTAGTAGCAACCACTTTTCTTGATTTTCAAGCAATATGTTTCCCTTACTGTTCATGCCAAAGGACAGAAAGTGGTTCTAATGGTGTACTTTTTGTTTTGATCTAACTCTATTTTTAGGAGTTATGGGTTATTATGTTTCTTAACATTCGACGTGATCGTCTCTTACTAGGTTTCTAGCTACCACTGCAACCCGGAACTGCAACCCAGATTATGTAAACCCTGATTAAAAACAGAAAAAAGCCTACGGCATTTTCTTTTTTGAAGCATTAAGAGACAACCCTCAAAGAATCAGGCTGCTAACTTAAGTCCAATATATGGAATGTTTTATTCTTCTAATGATCGTCTTTTAAGATAATAGTTATAGCATTGCTCTCTTTTAGAAACCCAGACTCCAAACAGGAAAAAAACTATGGCTGTTTCTTAGTTGGAATAGTAAGACACGATCCTCAGGATGGCGCAAACCCCAGATAAGCAACATTTAAAAAGATGCTTGTATTATCTTATTTTAGTCACTATGCGCCTTAGTTTTTTCGCTACTTTGTTTCAGCTATATCCTTTGAAACTTACATTGTCCCGTTTTATAATGAACAATATCGATCCAATATGTATGTCTTATATTATCTTGTCGAAAAATAAGCGCGTATACACATTGCATTCATTATTACTTCATATGTGGTTACAATCTATGATTCCGTAGTGATTCATCAAGATTGGCCATAAAAATGCAGTTTTTAGTGGAAAAGTTGAATTAATATAAAACTAATCAATTACAAATGACAATAAATCTTGTAATTTGACAATAAATCTTGTAATTTCCTTTAAAATGAGCCACTGAACAATTCTCTACGATGTTCCAGTGCCAAGCTATCTGTGGAAAAGAAAAAAAGATGTCGTTTAGGCAGAATGCTGTAGTAGCTGCAACTTTTCTTGATTTTCAAGCCAATATATTCCCTTGTTATTCAAGCCAACGAAAAGTAAGTTTCGTATGCAAGGGTTTAAACCAAGGCGGTTCTAATGGTGTATTTTTTGTTTTCATCTGAGTCTATTTTTATGAGTTATGGGTTTCTTAACGTTGGACGTGATCGTCTCTAACTAGGTTGGTAGCTATCGCTGCAACTCGGATCACTTAGTGATAATTTATTGCGCCCCGCCGTGAAAAAAGTGGGGTAGCAAAGTAGCTATACTACATGACAGTTTTCAAATTTTTTGACAGATTTTGTCTGAAAATGCCATTTGTATATATAAAAATAATTTTGGCTCAAAGAAAAAATGACAAAACATGTGTTTTGCTCCGCCATGCAAAACGTGGAGTAGCATAGTAGCAATACTACTTTGAAGTTTCTATGGCCTAGTAAAATTTGTTGGCAGATTTTGTCTGAAAATACTATTGCTTCCACTATTCCCGATTTTTGGGGGATTTCCCAAAAAATTCCGACTTCTCGAAAAAAATCGGCTCAAGAAAATCTCCTTTCGTTCAGGGTTGCCGCCCTTGGTGATTTATCGCTAGTTACAATCCACCACTGGTAACTATAACTTTCACTTAATTTTACATAATTTTTCGCTTTAAGTTTTTGTCTCAATTATTTACCACAAATAAAAAACCAGACATAGATAGATAATTTAATTACTGACCTTTCTTCCTATGCTAGTAAAAGCATAATGCTTATAAAACTATTTCATTTCATGAAAGATTATCTTGTGACTCGTGGTAAAGAATTTTATTTGAACATAATTATGTCGAGTTGTAATTCTGTAATTGCAGTATAATTGCTTCAATACAAACACGGTTATTTTAGACAGCTGGACCGTGAATTTAAATTTTGTTTTCTTTTGCTATTCTGTTTAATTTTCAAAGGTCTGAAAATATAAGAGAGTTAGATTGAAAAATTATTCTCAACGAAAAAGGGAAAGCACGGTACCTATGAAGAGGGGGGGGGGATTTCGTGATAAACTTAGTGACTGTTTCATTATCGAGCTACTGGTTAGATGAACATACCACTCGAAACCTTTTCTTATGCTCTTTCAAGATAGAACCGTCATTTTACTAAAAATTCAAATGGACGCTAAAAGATGATTAATTAAAAAAAACCTTTTCCACAAAATAAGTTTTTCAAAGAAAAGTAAAGAACTCCATTAAACAAAAAATGAGGAAAAATAAAATCAAATAATCTAACAAGTGTGAAACTTCTACAAATCAGCATCGATACATAAATGAAACCCAAAACGAACAGAAATTACAATAAATAACCGAGTCAAACTCAAAACAAGCAGAAATTAACATAAGTTGGGCTCAAAACCCCTATACCTTCCCAAGGCCAGAACAAAATTTGCACTTTACTGAAAAAAATACAAATGATTGTGCATTGTTAGTTTAATATACATATACTGATATTTAGCAAGCAAAATGTTAATATTATTTGATTGATTAAAGTTATAAAAGTAAAGGCATCTATATTTTTTTCAGGAAAGTGCAAATTTTAATCTGGCCTTGGGAAGGCATTGGGGTTTTGCGCCCAACTTATGTTAATTTCTGCTCGTTTTGAATTTGACTCGGTTATTTATTGTAATTTCTGCTCGTTTTGGGTTTCATTTATTTATCGATGCTGATTTGTAGTAGTTTCACGCTTGGTAGATTGTTTGATTTTATTCTTGAGCATTTTTTGTTTAGTGGAGTTCTTTACTTTTCTTTGAAAAACTTATTTTGTGGAAAAAGTGTTTTCTAATTATTTTTTGTTCGTTTTATATTGACATAGTCTTTTCAGAAAAAAAAGAAAATGATACTTTAAATCTTTTCGTTTTTTAAGACTTTATAGTTTGGCCTACTATTTGTATGCTGGAGAAAAATTTTCAGTAATTTCTAACAATATACACCCTTTTAAAAATCTGGACGCAAATAGTACTGTTTAATTTAGTTTCATATCTCCTCTAGCTGACCTGAAATGGAAAACTTGATACCATTCGCAAAAAAAAATGGTTTACTTTCTTTGATAGATTGGATTCACTTACACTATTTTGATTTGGTTAAATTTTAAGAGCAGAAGTAGCCCTGAAAGATTGAACATAATACCCTCAGTCGTTCTTGGGATACTGCTGAGATGCCTTATTGGGAATTAGCATTAAAACAGTGCATTTTCATTTAATCTTAAGGCAATATTTATTTTTTGAACATAATGGACAAATAAGAGGGTGGGCGTGGGAGGGTGGGAGTGCGAGGGGGATTATTTGCCCTCCAATCACTTTCGACTATTAAAAAGGGCAACAGCTCTTTCTATTTTCAATCGAATGAACCCTTTTCGAAGTTCCCAAGACAACTACTTCGATACGAAGTACCCTGGTCTAATTAACAACAACAACAAAAAATAATACATTATACCCATATCGATCTTTACTATAAAAGTGTCAAGCATTCCAATCACTTTCGAATATTAAAAAGGGCACTAGGCCTTTTGATTTCAAATCGAATGAGACCTTTTTGAAACGACAACACTTTCTATAAACACCTTATATGCCCCCAGGGTAAAAACTACGACCCTTACCCTAAGGTCTGTTAGGGTGGTTGTCATCCTCTAAGACCTAATTTCCAGAACTTTCAACTACGTTAAACAAAATGGCAATCTCAAAATTTTAATTGGATGTGTTTGGGGAAATTGTTGGCGTGAGAGGGACGGTAGTCGCTCTCCAATCACTTTCAACTATTAAAAATGGCCATAGCTCTTTCAATTTCCAATCAAATGAGCCCTTTTGAAGTTTATACGGCAAAACTTTCAATAAAAATCTTATATGCCCCAGGGCATAACTTACAACCCTTGTCCTGAGTTCTGGTGGGGGGGGGGTGGCATTCTTAAGGACCTAATTTTCAGAGATTTCTACTACGTTGAACAAAATGGCTATCTGAAAATCTTGATTGGATGTGTTTGGAGGAGTAGTGGGCTTGAGAGGGGGGTTAATTACCCTTCAATCACTTTTGACTATTACAAAGGGCACTAGCCCTCTCAATTTTCATTTGAATGAGCCCTTTTTGAAGTTTTACGACAACTCTATCTATAAAAACCTTATATGCCCCCAGGGCAGAACTTACAACCTTTGCCCTTGGGACTCTGGGGTGTTTGTCATCCTTAAATACATAATTTCCAGAACTTTCAACTACGTTGAATAAAATGGCTATCTCTAAACTTTGATTGAATTTTTTTTTGGGGAAATGGTGGGCGTAAGAGGGGGGTTAATTACTCTCCACTCACTTTCGACTATTAAAAAGGACAATTTCAATTTCCATTCAAATGAGCCCTTTTGAAGTTTCTACGGCAACGCTTTCAGAAAAACCTTATATGCCCCCAGGGCATAACTTACAACCCTTGCCCTGGGGGCTCTGGGGGGGGGGGTTGTCATCCTTAAAGACCTAATTTCCAAAACTTTCAACTACGTTGAATAAAATGGCTATCTAAAAAAATTTTTTGGATGTTTTTATGGAAAATATAGGTGTGAGAGGGAGGTTAGTTGCCCTCAAATAGGGGGTTATATTCCCCCAGGGCATAAATTATAACCCTTGCCCTGAAGACTGTGGGGGGAGTGTCCTGCTCAAAGATATAATTTCCTGAACTTTCAACTGCGTAAAAAAAATGGCTATCTCAAAATTTTGATTGGATGTGTTTCGGGAAATGATGGGCGTGGAAGGGGTGTTAGTTGCCTTCCAATCACTTTCGACTACTAAAAAGGGCACAAGCCACTCCAATTTCCAATTGAATGAGCCCTTTTCGAACTTTCTACGACAAATTCTTCCATACCAAGTGCCCAGGAAAAAATTAATAAATTATACATTGTGCCAACATCGTTCTTATATGCCCCCCGGGCATAGCTTAAAACCCTTGCCTTGAGGGTTGTGGGGGAGTGTCCTCCTCAAAAACATATTTTCTATATGAAAATCAACTACGCTGAACAAAATGAATATCTCAAAATTTTGATTGGATGTGTTTCGGGAAATGATGGGCGTGGAAGGGGTGTTAGTTGCCTTCCAATCACTTTCGACTACTAAAAAGGGCACTAGCCAATCCAATTTCTAATCGAATGTACCCTTTTTTAATTTTTACGACACTCCTTCGATATGAAATGCCCTTGTCTAAATAAAAAAAGGAAATAAATAATACATCGTTGCAACATTGTACTTTACTTAGGCAACTTGATTGCACTGCCTGTGATTATAATTAATGCAAGTAATTCTATATATATATATATATATATATATATATATATTATATATATATATATATATATATATATATATAATATATATATATATATATATATATATATATATATATATATATATATATATATATATATATATATATATATATATATGCAGCTTCAAAATTCTGGATAGAGTTTAACGGTTCTGTCTTTTAAAGCAAGTCTTTATTTGGCAGATTCTGCAAATCTGCAGCACCAATCTGCAAATTTTATTTCGATGGAGACTTCTTTTTCGGTTCCGTATTGGCAGCTTGCAGATACTGAAACCTTCGACGTTGCTTTTTCTGCAAGATGGCAGATTGGCAGAATCTGGAATCCGCCAAATGGAGACTGGCTTTAACCGATCGTTAAATGTCAGAATTTTGTAAAATTATTGTTATCTACTCTGTAAAGGTCATTACTTTTAAATTTTTGTCCATTTTTAACTTCGAAGCTGTTGGATTTCCACAATAATTTTTTTTTGTCTATTCAGTATGCATGGTGAGCACTGAAAAACATGTTCCTTAAATTTTAGAAGTCCAAAATTTGTTTTCTTGCTTCAATTATGAAGAAGTTTCTATAGAAATGAAGATTTTTCTGAAACAGAAGACTTTCCAAATATACAAAATGCGCGAAATTGGCCCCTGAAACCAGACAAAGACTAACTACTCTATGTTGTCTCTAGTATCCTAAACGCTGTCTATACGTTTCACGCAGTTTCAAGAAAGAAATACAAGATAAATATGCTAAGGAGGTGAAGATGAATCATTCCAAAGAAAATAATGTCTCTAGCTATCATGTTACTAAAGTTTCTTGGAAAGGAAGGTATATAAAATTTTTATGGTAAAGCTTCAAAGTAAAATACTGTTCAGTTTGTATGCTACTGGTTGCCGTAGTCTAGTTGTAAATTTCAGGATCAAATTGTTGGTTTAACAATAGGCCTACAACTTTTATTATTTTTTTGGTAGGCTAGAAACAGACTCATCAAAGATTAAAAACCATATTTTAAGTGAATTGGGATGAAAATCATGGGCTTACTAGAATTTGGGAAGATTCTAGGCTAGACAAGGGACACTTTCATGGATTAGATATAGGCCTAGGCTAAAGTGTAAGTTGGTATAGTAGGTTAGCTGCATTTAAAAGGAACCTACTAAAAAATGACTGATTTTTGATTTTTGATTTTATGTTATTTTTCATGGTCAAAGTTGGGGTTACCCACATTTGACATTATAGAAAAAATTTTCTTTATATCTGAGCAATAGAAAAATGTCATTTACTCTTATATAGAATGCAGTATAAAGTCAAACAGAAGACAATATCTTGCTTTCTCCTATTATATAGAATGATAAAAAGTCATACCAATGACTTTATGCCTCATTCTTTTATAGAGCAAACATAAATAAAGTCATACAAATGACTTTTTATACCTCATGCTATTATAGAGCCAGCAAAAATAAAGCCATACAGATGACTTTTTATATATCTCACTATTATTGAGAAAACATGAATAAAGTCATACAGATGACTTTTTATATCTTACACTATTATAAAGCAAACATGAATAAAGTAATGCAGATGACATTTTATACCTTGTACTATTATATAGCAAACATGAACAAGTCCTACAGATAACTTGGTATGTTTATGTTAAATGCACTCTTTTATATATGTCAAACTGGAGATACAACAAACAAAACCCATTTTGTATGGGTTAATTCAAGACACTGTTATGCAGTAATTAATGCTTAGTATGGTTTCCAATGTGTTGACAATATTTAAACTGTTGTTTTGGGGAGTTTAGGGGGAGAAAAAGGTACCTAGGTTAGGTTACATATTTAATATATGCTATGCTTTGCAGATGACTTTTTATACCTTGTATGTTTGTAATTATATATTTCTATTTCTAGAGAAATGATAGAGAATGATATAAAGTCTTCTGTATGACTTTTTAAACATCAAATTATTGTTAAGAAGTACAAATAAAGTTATACAAAAGACATTTTAGTTTTCTTATTTAATATATGATCCACTAAAATGTCATACAGAAGAAATTACATTACCCCACTGATACATAGAGAAAACATAAAAAAGTCATTTGTAAGAATTTATTTATGTTTGCTCTATAATAGTAGGAGATATAAAAAAGTCATCTGTATGTCTTTATTCATAATGCTTTATAGTAGAATGATATATTCAAAAGTCATCTGTATGACTTAATTTAGGCTACTCTATAAATGAAATCATGTAGGCCTATGCTTTAAAAAGCCATCTGTATGACTTTTTTCATGACTTTTGTACATGTATACTTCAGTATACATGTACACCCTCAAATCATCTATCAACTTTCTTGTTTAGCCTATGTGATGATTGGTTCAAAAGAAAGAATTAGAGAACTACATTTTAAGTTCTCATTGTGCAAATTCAAGCAATTAAAGCTATAAAATGATCTGCATAAATTGGTTGGTTATGCATTGATATGGTTTTGAATGGCAGTAATAGGCCCAGTTCAAATCCTTTTCAGCTTAACCTGATTTTTTCTTAGCTTTAATCATGTTCAACTAGG
This sequence comes from Artemia sinica, assembly GCA_027921565.1. NCBI lineage: Eukaryota > Metazoa > Arthropoda > Branchiopoda > Anostraca > Artemiidae > Artemia > Artemia sinica. The sequence continues at coordinate 60,764,182 of CM051261.1, forward strand.
CTATGTTTCAAATATGTTTACTAGGCCTTTAACTTAGTGTTGTTCTAGTTGATTTTGATTTTGAGGAGTTTGATCTAGCTATCATTTGCTCATTGTGAAGCAGCATTGCTTTAAAGATGGTGTTTCAACCAGGTTACCTACATATGACATTATAGAAAAAATTTTCTTTATATCTGAGCAATAGAAAATTGTCATTTACACTTATATAGAATGCAGTATAAAGTCAAACAGAAGACAATATCTTGCTTTCTCCTATTATGTATAATGATAAAAAGTCATACAGATGACTTTATGCCTCATTCTTTTATAGAGCAAACATAAATAAAGTCATACAAATGACTTTTTATACCTCATGCTATTATAGAGCCAGCAAAAATAAAGCCATACAAATGACTTTTTATATATATCACTATTATTGAGAAAACATGAATAAAGTCATACAGATGACTTTTTATATCTTACACTATTATAGAGCAAACATGAATAAAGTAATGCAGATGACATTTTATACCTTGTACTATTATATAGCAAACATGAACAAGTTCTACAGATAACTTGGTATGTTTATGTTAAATGCACTCTTTTATATATGTCAAACTGGAGATACAACAGAAAATCCATGTATGGGTTAATTCAAGACACTGTTATGCAGTAATTAATGCTTAGCGTGGTTTCCAATGTGTTGAGAATATTCAAACTGTTGTTTTTGGGGGTTTAGGGGGAGAAAAAGGTACCTAGGTTAGGTTATGTATTTAATATATGCTATGCTTTACAAATGACTTTTTATACCTTGTATGTTTGTAATTATATATTTCTATTTCTAGAGAAATGATGGAGAATGATATAAAGTCTTCTGTATGACTTTTTAAATATCAAATTATTGTTAAGAAGTACAAATAAAGTTATACAAAAGACATTTTGGTTTTCTTATTTAATATATGATCCACTAAAATTTCATATAGAAGAAATTATATTACCCCACTGATACATAGAGAAAACAACAAAAAGTCATTTGTAAGAATTTATTCATGTTTGCTCTATACTAATATGAGGTATAAAAAGTCATCTGTAAGACTTTATTTATGTTTGTGCTATAATAGCAGGAGGTTTAAAAAGTCATCTGTATGACTTTATTCATAATGCTTTATAGTAGAATGAGATATTAAAAAGTCAACTGTATGACTTTATTTATGTTTGCTCTATAATAGCAGGAGACATAAAAAAGTCATCTGTATGACTTTATTCATAATGCTTTATAGTAGAATGAGATATTAAAAAGTCAACTGTATGACTTTATTTATGTTTGCTCTATACTAGCAGGAGACATAAAAAGTCATCTGTATGACTTTATTCATAATGCTTTATAGTAGAATGATATATTAAAAAGTCAACTGTATGACTTAATTTAGGCTACTCTATAAATGAAATCATGTAGGCCTATGCTTTAACCCGTTAAGGCCCAAGAAAAAAATGTCAGAGATTCTAGTTGTCCTTTTCACCAGTTTCTTTTTATCACATAAGTAAGCCAAAAATGCATTTACAGATTTTTCCTGTTTCCAGTTTCTGAGATACAAGCTATCCTATTTATAGGACAGTGGGCTCTTGTGGTATCAAAGTCTACACAATTTCATCAAGTATATTTTTAATGCCAAAAACGGAATCAAATGCAACACAAAACCAAAAGAAATCAAAACTTAGTGTGGTAAGATGCATAACAGCCAGTGCACAGGGTGACATCACATTTCTCACAGTAGCTCAGTGGTTTTTTCTTGCAGTTTTTGCCTTGGCATCATTGCTGCTTTTTGCACTTCACTAGGAAGTGTCCTATTCTATCATATTGGGTGCTGACTGGTGGCACAGAAACTGGTCTTCCTTCTAACATTGAAGACGTTGGTTCCCCTCTTCTGTAATTTATTTTTCATGTGACCTCCCGTCTAAAATCTACAAGTCATTTCCTTTTCTTTGTCAACCACCATATTGAATAGTGTACAAGCATTGACGACAGCCATGTCTAACAGGCGCACGAATAGAGCCCAATACCATTTCTTTCCTCTAATAGACACAGCATACTTGCTGACAAGCCAGTCATTTAAATCAACTCCACCCATGTACCAGTTGTATTGCCTGAGTGGATGTGGCTGCTCCACTGCTGTCTTTCCCATCTGTCCCTTAACTCTTCATTCAACCTGTCTTAGTGGATCTAGGCTGAGATGGTTGGATGCAACAGAGACTATGTTATTGTCCTGCCATTTTACAACCAATATATTGTTGGCTGCATCAAACTGATAATCATAGGCTTCATGTTGCTCCTTCTTAAAATCCTTGTTGGAAGGGAAAGGACACCTTGCCAATCGGTTTTCTATAACCATCCCAGTCATTTGAAAGCCAGCTCATTTCAGATCACACAAAAGCTGATGACTTGTAAAGAAATTGTCAAAATATACCTTGTGGCTGATGCCATTTTCAACAATTTCCAGAAGTCTTTTCACGACTCAAGACCCTAGGCCTTCTTTAACTGTCTGAGATGGGGCGCTAGGCTCCTTCCCCAAGTACAGATGAAACTGAAGGCAATAGCCATCTCAAGTGCATAAAACCCATAGTTTATATCTGGATTGAATGGACTTGCCTTGGATGAACTGCTTCAGGCCATGTTTCCTGTAATACTTCACAATCATTTCATCAATGGATAGATGCTGAGAGAAAATTCCAAACTGCTTGAAGTTTACATTGACTATGTTGAAGAGGGGCTTTACCTTGAAATCCTGCTGATCTTTGAGGCTTTGAACTGTATTGTTGTCCATGAAGTGGATGTTTGCTTTTATCTTCATGAATCAATTTCTGCACATTGCTTGCTTGACCAGGTCACTTCCAAGATCTTCATCAACAGACCAATAAGCTCTTTGGGAGTACAATCTATTATAACCCCAAAAAATCAGTATTCCCACAAACACACGTATTTTGTTAGCTGATGTAGTGAAGTCAAAGTTTCCCTTAGATGTTGCATATCTAACCATTTCACAAGAAATGAGGTCAAAAAATTTATAGTCTAGAAACAAAGCCAAAATCTCTACTGATGTTTTTCCTTCTATTGCTTCTCAGGTTTTCTCAAGCGCCTTAGCTGCTCCCTCACCCAAGTTTTGCCAAGGAAAGGTTCCTTTTTGCTTCTTCCATTCCAGGTTCATGGCTTTGAATTGCCTCTTCTGTGGCCCACCTCTTGAAGTTGATGCACCCTCTTCTTCTGTGAGGATGATGTTGTCAGTGTCTTCAAATTGTTCTTCTTCGAGAGGACCTGGTCTGAAATCTACTTCAACAGTTCCTGGGACGTCATTTACAATTTGAGATGCCGTGTTGTTGTCATTTCCTTCATCTTCATCAGATGCTTGATCGGGATCAGGAGGCAGGACAACAACCTGAATATCTTCACATGCAAATTCTTTGTCTTCTAGGAGGTCTAGAGCTTCGCTAAGTGAATTGCAGGGGGTTCCTTGTCTTCATTTTCAGAAATCTGGAAGACAAAGAAAAATGTATAGAAAAATTTACAGATATTTTTTCCATGGCGACTAATAGGCTAAAGCTGAGGATGATAAAGAACCCACATTATTATTGTTACTTTTACTTATACCCGATCAAATTTTGAAAAAAGGATTAATAATAAGAGAAAACAAGAAAAACACACATGGATATCACAAGTAAACTAAATGCATAGGTGAACACTTGGAAGAAAATTGCAGAGAGAATTATGACTGAAACCAAAAAAAGCATAGATAAAGTTTTCCCCAAGTTGTCACATTAAAGAATCAACCAAAGACTCATTAAATTTTTTTTTTTAATCTCAAGTGAAATTAGCAATAAAAACGTAATCCTTGAAATTTCACGTACAAAAAGTAACCCTTACAGCCCACTGTCCTATAAATATGACATCAATGTAAAAAGCCGTAAAACTATGAACTTACTTGTCAGGTCTGTTTTTATTCAGGAATACGGTTAAATATACAGTTGTCTAACTGCTATCAAAGTCACTACTGTCTAGGGGAATTCTAACTATTTTTTACCGAATTTTGAAAACTACCCTTGTGCAATTATCCTAATTGTGACTTAAATAACGCCACTGATCTGATATTGAATGATCAACTGACCTAGAAAAATTAACCTGGATAGCTTGGTCACCAGGGACGCCTTTATCACTAAAAGCAAACTGTTCTCAGTGTAAATTTAGCCACAAAAAAATTAAAACCAGCTGTCCTATAAATAGGACAGTGGGCCGTAACAGGTTAAAAAGCCATCTGTATGACTTTTTCTTGTTTTCTCTATGTACTCGCAGGAGATATAATAAGTCATCTGTATGACTTTATTGAAGTTTGCTCTATAAAAGAAAAGTATAAAAAGTCATATGCAGGACTTCATTCATGTTTGCTCTATAACAGTATGAGGTATAAAAAGCCATCTGTATGACTTTATTCATAATGCTTTATAGTAGAATGATATATTAAAAAGTCAACTGTATGACCTTATTTATGTTTGCTCTATACTAGCAGGAGACATAAAAAGTCATCTGTATGACTTTATTCATAATGCTTTATAGTAGAATGATCAAACAGTTCATGGTAACAAACTGTAAGTAAGGAGCGACCCGGCTCAATGGTAACCGAAACTCTAAAAAACGGAATTTTGAATCCAATAGATACATCAAAAGAATCAGAATTTAATTCTGATTTCAAACATATAAGTTTCATCAAGTTTAATTTTACCTATCAAAAGTTACGTGCCTGAGAAAATATAGCTGATTTTCGAAAAAAGGGGGAAAGACCCCCTAAAAGTTATAGAACCTTAATGAAAATCACACCATCATATTCAGCGTATCAGAGAACCCTACTGTAGGGGTTTCAAGCTCCTATCTACAAAAATTTGGAACTTTCCATTTTTTGCCAGAAGCAAGATCATGGATGCGTGTTTATTTGTTTTTTTTTTTTTCCCAGGGGTGATCGTATCGACCCAGTGGTCCTAGAATATCGTGGGAGGGCTCATTGGAACAGAAATTAAAAGTTCTAGTGCCCTTTTTAAGTGACCAAAAAAATGGAGGACAACTAGGCCCCCTCCTATGCTCATTTTTTTCCCAAAGTCACCCGATCAAAATTTTGAGATAGCCATTTTGTTCAGCATGGTCGAAAATATTATAAATATGTCTTTTAGGATGACTTAATCCCTCGAAGTCCCCAGGAGGAGGGCTGAAAGTTATGAACTTTACCCAATGTTAACATATAGTAGGCCTATTGGTTATTGGGACCCGGCTCAATGGTAACCGAAACTCTAGAAAACGGTATTTTGATACAAATAGATACATTAAAAGAATCGGATTTTAATGCTGATTTCAAATGTATAAGTTTCATGAAGTTCAATCCTACCCATCAAAAGTTACGCGCCTGAGAAAATTTGGCTGATTTTCGAAAAAAGGGGGAAAGACCCCCTAAAAGTTATAGAACCTTAATGAAAATCACACCATCATATTCCGCGTATCAGAGAACCCTACTGTTGAGGTTTCAAGCTCCTATCTACAAAAATGTTGAATTTTGCATTTTTTTTGCCAGAAGAAAGATCACTGGTGCGTTTTTATTTTATTTTTTTTCCCCAGGGGTGATCGTATCGACCCAGTGATCCTAGATTATCGTGGGAGGGCTCATTCGAATGGAAATTAAAATTTCTAGTGCCCTTTTTAAGTGACCAAAAAAATTGAGGGCAACAAGGCCCCCTCCCACGCTCATTGTTTTCCCAAAGTCACCTGATCAAAATTTTGAGATAGTCATTTTGTTCAGCATGTTCGAAAATATTATAAGTATGTCTTTTAGGATGACTTAATCCCCCGAAGTTCCTGGGAGGAGGGCTGAAAGTTATGAACTTTACCCAATGTTAACATATAGTATTGGTTATTGGGAAGTATACAGTACAGGCGTTTTCAGGGGAGATTTTTCCTGGTAGTGGGGGGGGGGGTAGGGCAGGGACGTACGCAGGGGGGGGCCTCCGGGCCCAGGCCCCCCCCCCGAAATCTCACGATTTTTTTCATTTTCCCATAATTTTCTGATTTTTCTCACATAATAATGGGTTTGAAGGATTTGCCCCCCGCCCCCGAAACAAATTCCTGCGTACGTGCCTGGGGTCGGGGGTTATGTAGGAGGATCTTTCCATGAAGGAAGTTTTCATGGGGGAAGGGACATTGCTATGAAGGGGACGCCAGACTTCCCAGCATTATTTAAAAAAAGATCAGAAATTAAATATAAAAAAACAAGTTTTTCAACTGCAACAGCAGCAACATCATAACTTTAAACCAACAGAAAATATTACATATATGATTGGGTTCACCCCCTAGTCAATACCTCACTCTTTAAGCCAGAGATTTTTTAGTACTTTCATAAGAGCTATTTATTCTAATTAACGGCCTTTGTGATTAAGCGGTCATTTTTAAAGAATTGGAACAAAATTCGAACTTTCGCTTAAAGAGCAAGGTATTGACTAGGGGGCGAACCCCCTAATATACGTATTAAAAATATATGAATATAGAAGTTCGTTACCTAAGTTAATTCGTAAGTTACGTATATTTATTACTAATAAAAACGTTCGTAAATAAAATGAAACAAGTTTCGAGAAAGCCATTTAACCAAATAAAAGTAAATTAATATGAAAATTTTGTTTTAATTATTCATGTACTGTGAGCCAAGATCAAAACCTGCATTTATTCAAAAACGTTCAAAAATTAAATAAAAAAACAAGTTTTTTTTAACTGAAAGTAAGGAGCGACATTAAAAATTAAAACGAACAGAAATTATTCCGTATATGAAAGGGGCTGTCCCCTCCTCAACGCCTTGCTCTTTACGCTAAAGTTTGACTTTCTCACAACTCTATTTTTTTTAAACAATAAAAACTTTAGCGTAAAGAGCAAGGCGTTGAGGAGGGGACAGCCCCTTTCATATACGGGATAATTTCTGTTCGTTTTAAGTTTTAATGTCGCTCCTTACTTTCAGTTAAAAAAACTTGGTTTTTTATTTAATATATTAAAAAGTCAACTGTATGACTTTATTTATGTTTGCTCTATAATAGCAGCATACATAAAAAGTCATCTGTATGACTTTATTCATAATGCTTTATAGTAGAATGATATATTAAAAAGTCAACTGTATGACTTTATTTATGTTTGCTCTATACTAGCAGGAGACATAAAAAGTCATCTGTATGACTTTATTGAAGTTTGCTCTATAAAAGAAAAGTATAAAAAGTCATATGTAGGACTTCATTCATGTTTGCTCTATAACAGTATGAGGTATAAATAGCCATCTGTATGACTTTATTCATAATGCTTTATCTAGAATGATATATTAAAAAGTCAACTGTATGACTTTATTTATGTTTGCTCTATACTAGCAGGAGACATAAAAAGCCATCTGTATGACTTTATTCATAATGCTTTATAGTAGAATGATATATTAAAAAGTCAACTGTATGACTTTATTTACGTTTGCTCTGTAATAGCAGGATACATAAAAAGTCATCTGTATGACTTTATTCATAATGCTTTATAGTAGAATGATATATTAAAAAGTCAACTGTATGACTTTATTTATGTTTGCTCTATAATAGCAGGATACATAAAAAGTCATCTGTATGACTTTATTCATAATGCTTTATAGTAGAATGATATATTAAAAAGTCAACTGTATGACTTTCTTATGTTTGCTCTATAATAGCAGGATACATAAAAAGTCATCTCTATGACTTTATTCATAATGCTTTATAGTAGAATGATATATAAAAAGTCATCTGTATGACTTTATTCATAATGCTTTATAGTAGAATGATATATTAAAAAGTCAACTGTATGACTTTATTTATGTTTGCTCTATAATAGCAGGATACATAAAAAGTCATCTCTATGACTTTATTCATAATGCTTTATAGTAGAATGATATATTAAAAAGTCATCTGTATGACTTTCTTATGGCTACTCTATAAATGAAATCATGTAGGCCTATGCTTTAAAAAGCCATCTGTATGACTTTTTCTTGTTTTCTCTATGTACTAGCAGGAGGCATAAAAAGTCATCTGTATGACTTTATTGAAGTTTGCTCTATAAAAGAAAAGCATAAAAAGTCATATTTAGGACTTCATTCATGTTTGCTCTATAACAGTATGAGGTATAAAAAGCCATCTGTATGACTTTATTTATGTTTGCTCTGTAATAGCAGGATACATAAAAAGTCATCTGTATGACTTTATTCATAATGCTTTATAGTAGAATGATACAAATATGTCCTTTGATTCTGCTTTAAGCAGTCACATATATGATAACCCTAGTCATAAAATGCTTTTTGAAGAAACTTGCCTTATTAGCAATGATTTAGGCATAAAACAGGTTGTTTGAGAGGCAATAGAAATTAAGATCAAAATAAATAGTAATATTGCTTTAAATAGAGATTTGGGGGAATATTCGCTTAATGCCCTATATACAAATTTAATTAAAAATGATTTGACTAATTATATTAAAAAACCAGTAAATAACTCCACTTAACCTATTACAAATAGACCTTCCAGGCTGGCTGCCAAGAAGGCGAGACTAGTTTTAAAAGCTTGTCTGTAAATATTTTAATTCCATCTGAATGAATTGTTCTCTGTCTATTTTGTTTGGAGTACCAGTCCTGGTTGAACTTCCTTGAAGTAATGATATTAGGGCTGTTTTAAAGCTTTTTTTTAACAGTTTTAATGATTGAATTTTAATGTAAGTTTCTTTTATAGTGTTTTTATTCTCTTCGTCTGTTTTGCTGAGGACGGCCCTTGGATATAGGGTCGAAATATTCATTTAAAGTTGCGTTCCACTGTCTTGTATAAAAATTTCCCTGTTGTTCTACTTATTTGTTTAAGTAGAATGATATATTAAAAAGTCATCTGTATGACTTTATTTATGTTTGCTCTATAATAGCAGGATACATAAAGAGTCATCTGTATGACTTTATTCATAGTGCTTTATAGTAGAATGATATATTAAAAAGTCATCTGTATGACTTTATTTAGGCTGCTCTATATATGAAATCCTGTAGGCCTAGGCCATAAAAAGCCATCTGTATGACTTTTTGTTGTTTTCTCTATGTACTAGCAGGAGGTATAAAAAGTCATCTATATGACTTTATTGAAGTTTGCTCTATAAAAGAAAGGCATAAAAAGTCATATGTAGGACTTCATTCATGTTTTCTCTATAATAGTATGAGGTATAAAAAGCCATCTGTATGACTTTATTTATGTTTGCTCTATAATAGCAGGATACATAAAGAGTCATCTGTATGACTTTATTCATAGTGCTTTATAGTAGAATGATATATTAAAAAGTCATCTGTATGACTTTATTTATGTTTGCTCTATAATAGCAGGATACATAAAAAGTCATCTGTATGACTTTATTCATAATGCTTTATAGTAGAATGATATATTAAAAAGTCATCTGTATGACTTTATTTATGTTTGCTCTATAATAGCAGGAGACATAAAAAGTCATCTGTATGACTTTATTTAGGCTGCTCTATATATGAAATCCTGTAGGCCTAGGCTATAAAAAGCCATCTGTATGACTTTTTGTTGTTTTCTCTATGTACTAGCAGGAGGTATAAAAAGTCATCTGTATGACTTTATTGAAGTTTGCTCTATAAAAGAAAGGCATAAAAAGTCATATGTAGGACTTCATTCATGTTTTCTCTATAATAGTATGAGGTATAAAAAGCCATCTTTATGACTTTATTTATGTTTGCTCTATAATAGCAGGATACATAAAAATTCATCTGTATGACTTTTTTCATAATGCTTTATAGTAGAATGATACATTAAAAAGTCATCTGTATGACTTTATTTATGTTTGCTCTATAATAGCAGGAGACATAAAAAGTCATCTGTATGACTTCATTCATTATGCTTTATAGTAGAATGATATATTAAAAAGTCATCTGTATGACTTTATTGAAGTTTGCTCTATAAAAGAAAGGCATAAAAAGTCATATGTAGGACTTCATTCATGTTTTCTCTATAATAGTATGAGGTATAAAAAGCCATCTTTATGACTTTATTTATGTTTGCTCTATAATAGCAAGATACATAAAAAGTCATCTGTATGACTTTATTCATAATGTGTTTATAGTAGAATGATATATTAAAAAGTCATCCGTATTACTTAATTTATGTTTGTACTATAATAGCAGGAGACATAAAAAGTCATCTGTATGACTTTATTCATTATGCTTTGTAGTAGAATGATATATTAAAAAGTCATCTGTATGACTTTATTTAGGCTGCTCTATATATGAAATCCTGTAGGCCTAGGCTATAAAAAGCCATCTCTATGACTTTTTGTTGTTTTCTCTATGTACTAGCAGGAGGTATAAAAAGTCATCTGTATGACTTTATTGAAGTTTGCTCTATAAAAGAAAGGCATAGAAAGTCATATGTAGGACTTCATTCATGTTTTCTCTATAGGCTAATAGTATGAGGTATAAAAAGCCATCTGTATGACTTTATTCATAATGCTTTATAGTTGAATGATGTATGAAAAAGTCATCTGTATGACTTTATTTATGTTTGCTCTATAATAGCAGGATACATAAAAAGTCATCTGTATGACTTTATTCATAATGCTTTATAGTAGAATGATATATTAAAAAGTCATCTGTATGACTTTATTTATGTTTGCTCTATAAAAGCAGGAGACATAAAAAGTCATCTGTATGACTTTATTCATTATGCTTTATAGTAGAATGATATATTAAAAAGTCATCTGTATGACTTTATTTAGGCTGCTCTATATATGAAATCCTGTAGGCCTAGGCTATAAAAAGCCATCTGTATGACTTTTTGTTTTTTTCTCTATGCACTAGCAGGAGGTATAAAAAGTTATCTGTATGACTTTATTGAAGTTTGCTCTATAAAAGAAAGGCATAAAAAGTCATATGTAGGACTTCATTCATGTTTTCTCTATAGGCTAATAGTATGAGGTATAAAAAGCCATCTGTATGACTTTATTCATAATGCTTTATAGTTGAATGATATATTAAAAAGTCATCTGTATGACTTTATTTATGTTTGCTCTATAATAGCAGGATACATAAAAAGTCATCTGTATGACTTTATTCATAATGCTTTATAGTAGAATGATATATTAAAAAGTCATCTGTATGACTTTATTTATGTTTGCTCTATAAAAGCAGGAGGCATAAAAAGTCATCTGTATGACTTTATTTAGGCTGCTCTATATATGAAATCCTGTAGGCCTAGGCTATAAAAAGCCATCTGTATGACTTTTTGTTTTTTTCTCTATGTACTAGCAGGAGGTATAAAAAGTCATCTGTATGACTTTATTGAAGTTTGCTCTATAAAAGAAAGGCATAAAAAGTCATATGTAGGACTTCATTCATGTTTTCTCTATAATAGCATAAGGTATAAAAAACCATCTGTATGACTTTATTTATGTTTGCTCTATAATAGCAGGATACATAAAAAGTCATCTGTATGACTTTATTCATAATGCTTTATAGTAGAATGATATATTAAAAAGTCATCTGTATGACTTTATTTATGTTTGCTCTATAATAGCAGGATACATAAAAAGTCATCTGTATGACTTTATTTAGGCTGCTCTGTATATGAAATCCTATAGGCCTAGGCTATAAAAAGCCATCTGTATGACTTTTTGTTGTTTTCTCTATGTACTAGCAGGAGGTATAAAAAGTCATCTGTATGACTTTATTGAAGTTTGCTCTATAAAAGAAAGGCATAAAAAGTCATATGTAGGACTTCATTCATGTTTTCTCTATAATAGTATGAGGTATAAAAAGCCATCTGTATGACTTTATTTATGTTTGCTCTATAATAGCAGGATACATAAAAAGTCTTCTGTATGACTTTATTCATAATGCTCTATAGTAGAATGATATATTAAAAAGTCATCTGTATGACTCTATTTATGTTTGCTCTATAATAGCAGGATACATAAAAAGTCATCTGTATGACTTTATTCATAATGCTTTATAGTAGAATGATATATTAAAAAGTCATCTGTATGACTTTATTTATGTTTGCTCTATAATAGCAGGAGACATAAAAAGTCATCTGTATGACTTTATTTAGGCTGCTCTATATATGAAATCCTATAGGCCTAGGCTATAAAAAGCCATCTGTAGGACTTTTTGTTGTTTTCTCCATGTGCTAGCTGGAGGTATAAAAAGTCATCTGTATGACTATTGAAGTTTGCTCTATAAAAGAAAGGCATAAAAAATCATATGTAGGACTTCATTCATGTTTTCTCTATAATACTATGAGGTTTAAAAAGCCATCTTTATGACTCTATTTATGTTTGCTCTATAATAGCAGGATACATAAAAAGTCATCTGTATGACTTTATTCATAATGCTTTATAGTAGAATGATATATTAAAAAGTCATCTGTATGACTTTATTTATGTTTGCTCTATAATAGCAGGATACATAAAAAGTCATCTGTATGACTATTCATAATGCTTTATAGTAGAATGATATATTAAAAAGTCATCTGTATGACTTTATTTAGGCTGCTCTGTATATGAAATCATGTAGGCCTAGGCTATAAAAAGCCATCTGTATGGCTTTTTGTTGTTTTCTCTATGTATCAGTAGGGTAGGCCAATACAATTTTTTCTGTATGACATTTTAGTGGATCATATATGAAATAAGAAAACCAAAAAGTCTTCTGTATAACTTTAGTCATACTTCTCTATAATAATTTGATTTTTAAAAAGTCATACAGCAGACTTTATATCATTCTCCATGTTTAAAGGAAACACAATATTGTCTTTTGTTTAGCTTTATAGTACTTTCTATATAAAGGTAAATGACAATATTTGTTGCTTAGAGTATAAAGGTGGGGGAAAATTTTGTTTCTGATGTAAATGGGAGGTAAGTTTAAACTTTACCCCCCCCCCCCCCAATGTAGAAATATATACCCTGAATTGGCAGATATAGTGGGGGGGGGGCTGAAATTCATTTCCGATAGAAATGATTATTATGTTCATAATCAGCATTAAAAAAGGCATCGAATGGTGTATTCACTTTATTCCTAACTCAATAATATGATTTGGTAGAAATTTACCGGCTATTCTACCTTAAATCACACTTGCTTGCAATAGGACAAATCCTGTGTCTGTCAGTTTCAGTGATGACAATTAATTACCCGGGGAATCCTTAAAAGGTGCACCATGGTTTGTTAAGCCTTTTTCTGTCCACTGTTGACTTGAACATGTCTATGCTGGTAAAGGTAACTATTTATTCATTAAGGGAGTTTGACAAGCTGACAGCTTTAGTTGAGAAAAACTTATTCCTCAGTCTAGTGTTTAAAGATGTCCAAGAAATCTGTGGAACTGCTTTATAAAGTAGTACACTTTCCACTATGTGCAAAGTTGAGACAAAAGAGGTCAAGTTGATTTTTTTTTGTAGTCCTTTTGCTTCACATGCTAGCTTGCCATCATAAATATCAGAGACTAGGGCCAGTACAGCAACTATACAATGAAATCTGGAATTCACTATAGAAATTTAGTGGACTGCATAAAACAAGAAAGTTTGGGCCACCCCCTTAAGCTCCAAGACCTTTTGCTTGCTATTTTCCCAAATTAACTGGGATTTCAAAAATACTTCATATCAAGTTTTGGGTCTATTGACCCAAAAGTCCCCTGATGTCTTTAGGCAGTAAGTCAAAACCGGGTTTAATCTGTTTGTTTGACACTGTATATAAACTGCATGAGAGACCTTCTCCCAAAGCTTTGCTTGAACTCTGCTAAATTCCCCTCTCATAATGGATGCACTGTGTAACAATCTTGTGTAATGAGTTTATTAAACCTAGGCTCCTACAACAAAAAGCAATATAAGCACAAGCAATACAAATACTAAAGCACAAGTAAAGCAATCTTAATATAATATCAAACAGTACATCTCCCTTCTTTTAACCTTGAACAACATGGTTCATGGGTACACCATTTTTTTTCCATACTATGCCAGAGCAAAATATCACTAACAATTTATATACCTCACAAGAAGGCACTAGGCTTGCTTCTCTAATGTGTACTCTAGGTACACATTACAGTTATTCACTAATTAATTCTACTGTCACGCTAACACTCATACTCCTCTTAACAAAACACAAGAAGGCACTAGGCTAACTTCCCTGGTGTGTACTCTGGGTATACACAGTGCCTACTTCCAATACATATAACAATGATAATTTCTTAAACCACATTGGCCTGACATCACATAAAGAAAGAAAAACGAGAAAAAATGGGGTTTTTATAGGCCAAATGAAGATACTGAAAAAACGAAGCGAATATTTCGAGAGGACAAACGCCTCTCTTCTTCAGCGCGAAACGAAACGATGTATCAATAAAAGCCAAAAATTAAAAGAATTAAAACCAAATACCTAACAACCATAAAAGCGAGTTATTCGCCAATATCCGCGATTTGCACAAAATCCAAAAAATATGATCTGCCATCGACGGATACTAGCGAACAACTGAACAAAAGAAAGGAATCAATTCATTCACTCGAAAAACAAAACGAACCAGCAATTAAATAAGTTGGAAAACTATGTCATTTGATTTCGGATTTTAATTAAGGCATTTCTTGCAGACACCCTTTGAGACCTAAGGGGTTGTTCACGTGTTTGATTAGATGACTGAGAAAGTGGTTCAAGGTTTATTTCAGGGATCACTAAAGTATCGGCTTCTCTTTTGAGAAAACCGAAATATGACTCATTTATTCTTAAATCACCGGAATCTCTGTTTAAAGCTAGACCTAAATGTTGGTATTTATAAATTTCAACAGCTTCTCTATAGTGCTGGACAATACCCTTATCATTCGAAATAAGACTAGCTTGATTAAACAAAATAGTATGGTCTGGTTTTTCAAAAATGTGCTCTGCAAGGGCAGAGTCAAAATTTTCCGGTTTTTTCCGCTTTTTAAGTGTATTATTAATTGAGCTAGAATGCTGAGTTAATCTATCTGTTAGTCGCTGATTAGTTCTTCCAATATACCAAAGACCACACGAACAAGGAATTCTGTAGACACCGGAGTTTTCACCTATCGGGATAGGGTCTTTTCCTTGATAAATTTGGGACTTGATAGTTTTTCTGGGTCTATAATAAGTGTAAATGTTATTTTTCCTTAGATTTTTTGAAATGTGGTCTGAAATCCCTTTAATGTATGGGAGACCAAGATAAACTGAATTTTCCCTTTGATTTGTGTTTTCTGTGGAACTATCTGATAATCTTTTAATGCGTTTTGCAATTACAGAATTTATTAAACTAATTGGATAACCATTCCCAAATAAAATATCTCTAAGGTGGTTGAGTTCTAAATCCAAGAAACGTGTTGAACAAACTTTCAATGCTCTATCAACTAGAGAAGTGACAACTCCTCTTTTCACAGCAGGAGAATGATTGGAGGAATAACTTAAGTAACGGTCATTTTGTGTGGGTTTTCTATATACACTAAACTCGAAACATGAATCATTTCGGTGCACCAAAACACCTAAGAAAGGAAGACGCCTCTCTATCTCTGATTCCTGAGTAAATTTCAGTTTTGGATCCAAGGAGTTGAGCAAGTGAAGAAAAGAACCCAGAGACTCGTCACCATGCTCCCATAAATAAAAAATGTCATCTTTAAAACGAACCCAAAACTCAGGCTTACAAGAACCTTGCAAAATAGCCCTTTCTTCAAGGTCTTCCATGAAAATATCAGCCTGTATTGGAGAAAGGGGGGCACCCATGGAGAGCCCATATTTCTGTCTATAAAAAATGCCTCTATAATGAAAGTAAAAAGAAGTTCTATTACAAAGGGCTGTAAGCGAAAGAAGTGTCTGATTCGAAAGAGCAGAATTTTCTGATATAGATGGGTTAGAATTAAGTTTTTGCTCCAAAAACAGTTCGGCCTTTTGAGGATCACAATTGGTATACATTGAATCTGCATCAAAACTGCCAATTCTTGTATTTGGTTTAACCGAAACTTGCTTTACCTTGGAAACAAAATCAGCGGAATTTTTAATATAGGATTTTTGAGCCTGAATTAGTGGGCGAAATATCACTGATAAGAATTTTCCTATTTTTGCTGTAGGAGAATTAAAAGAAGAAACAATGGGTCGAAGTGGATTACCGGGCTTATGAACTTTAGGAAGACCATAAAAGCGAGGGGACGTACAACCGCGTGGGTAAAACCTTTTGTACAACTGATCTGTAATTTCACCTTTTCCTTTTAGATAAGACAGCTCTTTTCGGACTTCCTGTACAAATTTTTCTGTGGGATCGGTAGCTAATTGTTCATATGTGTTAGAATCATTTAAAATTTCTCTGATTTTTTTGTCGTAATCATCTGAATCTAATACAACAACAGTATTGCCTTTATCGGCTTTCGTAATAATCCTGGAATGATCTTTTTGTAGTGCGTGTAAGACCAAGTGTTCATTTTTACTAAAATTTTTTAAATTTCGATTATTAATAGAAGGCGAATCCAACAAAGTTTCAACAAATTGTGCTCTAACCTCAGCAATCTCTCCAATCTCCGCACGAGAGTCATGAAAAGCACCCTCTGTGTTCGCAATAATTTCACTATAAGGTATTTTCGAAGGGGTTATCGAAAATTTGAATCCTTTCGATAGAACCTGATTTTGCTCTGTTGTAAGGGGCGTGGAGCTGAGATTTATCACAGCAGGACCAGGAAACGAAGAAGAGAGGCGTTTGTCCTCTCGAAATATTCGCTTCGTTTTTTCAGTATCTTCATTTGGCCTATAAAAACCCCATTTTTGCTCGTTTTTCTTTCTTCATATAACAATTTACAGGTTCAATCTTTTTGGTGGAATGATTACTCTTCCAGACCATGTTCTGGCACAAACTTGGGAACCAGGTGCTGCTTGACATGGCTGAACTGGCGATTCCACTTGGGTGATCTCTGTCCTCAACCATTTTAGTGGTAAAGAGTAGAGCAGTGATCCGTAGAGCTGATTTACCAGTGCCAGAGGTCATTTCTGATGCAGAACAGCCTTGTTTGGGGTAGCAAGTAGGGTCAAAACCCTCCCAGTTTGACCACTCATGTCTTTTGTCTCAGAGTTGTTTCCAAGGCAGCTTTAGAGATGTATTTTGTTCTGTCTAATGACAGATCTATCCTCTGTCTCAACTATATAAGACTGCAGTAACTCAGATTGGGCAATTAATCTTGCTCTGCTCCATTTCCCACCTGGAGCCTTCTGCACATAAACTGATTTCCCCACCTTTACTGACGGTACTGGCCTAGATGCCTTGTCATGATAATGCTTCTGTTGTCTCTGAAGAACTGTACATTTCTCCATGAGCTTACAACTACTTACCACTTTTTTAAAGTGGCCAGCAGTACATGGAGGAGAGATCTCAGTTGACAACTCATTAGAAGTTGGGATGGCAAGGCTAGTCTGTCCACAGGTGTGTTCCTCTATTCAAGCAGTCCTAAGTATGGGTCTTCATTATTTTCTGAGGCCTTTGTCAGGAGATTCTTTGCTGTCTGGACAGTTTTTTCCATAAGGCTGTTAGACTGGGGGTATGTTGGACTTGATGTTCTCTGTGTGAATCCCCAAGTTTTGGTAAACTCTTGAAATTCAACTGAGGAGTACTGAGGGTAACTGTCAGATATTAGTATAGATGGAATGCCATATCTGGCAAAGTGGGATTTCAGTTTAGAGATGACAGCCTTTGATTTAGTGGAACTGAGTTTGTCCACTTTAAAAAAATGGCTGTGATAGTCCACTTGTCAAGAGATAGTCAGTATTGTTCAATGTGAATAGGTCAGATGCAATTTTTTGCCATGGCAAAATTGATATCTCATGATGGATCATAGGCTCTTTCTGGTTTGATGACATGTTCATGGTAACTCTGGACATAATGCTCTATGTCTGTATTCAGGCCTGGCCAGTAAACCAGCATCTGGGCCCCTTGCCTGGTCATTTCTTTACCAAGATGTGCAGCATGGAGTTGTTTCAAGATGTCTGGCTGTAATGCTTAGGGTAGTACCAATCTCTCACCTTTGAATACAATGCCTCTGATTGTTGACAGTCTGTGCTTGATATTCGAGAACAGACATGCCTCTGCCTGGCACATTTTTCTGCACTTTGGCCAGCCTTCATGGATTGTTTTTGACAAAATCCTCAGTTGACTGTCTTTGACAGTTTCTTACTGGATTTGTATAATTTTATCATTGCTTATAGGTATGTGTCTAGATATCAGATATACATACATGTCTATTTCTGTCTCTAGTTTCTCATCAATATCAGGATGGTGTAGGTGAGAAAGGGCATTGGCAGCTGGTATTTCTGATTCTGGTTGGAACTGCAGATGAAGATTGTATGGCTGGAGTTGTAGCATTAACCTCTGCAGCCTTGGAGGGGGGGGGGGGGTGCTACCTCTCCAACAGAGTAGAGGTGTGCTGGCTGGATGCATCAACTTGCAATTCCATATTCAAGCTGCTGTATTTGGAGAAGGAAATCCCTGACACAGTAGACTGCTTGAGTTCCAACAGCATTTGGTAATTTTCTGGACTCCAAGAGAATGGCTCCAATTTGAGTATGTCTTTCAGGCTGTAGTTTCTAGTAGATAGATCTGGTATGTATTTTGAAAGATAGTTCAACATTCCAAGGAGAGTAAGTAGCTCTGCACAGCATTGAGGTTTGGGCATCTCTTTGATTGCTCTCAGTTTTTCTAGGTCTGGTTGCATTCCACCTGCTCCAATTGTGTGCCCAAAATAGCATACACTGCTTGCACTGAAACAACATTTGTCTTTATTGAAGTTTACACCCTTTTTAGTGCTTTCCATAACAGATCTAAGTCTTTCATTATGTTCTTCTTGACTTGCTCCATATACAAGAATATCATCAATAATAATTGCTACCCCTTCCAGCCCTTCAAAAGTTTCTTCCATGCAATGCTGGAATTCATCTTGTGCTGAAAGCAGGCCAAAGGGCATTCTCAGGGATTGATAGTGCCCATATATAGTGCTTAAGATGGTCATATCTGATGCAGTTTTGGAGAGCACTAATGACCAATACTGTGATCAAGCATCCATTTAACTGAACATGGTTGCACCATGCAGCTTGGCCATAACATCTTCTAAGGTCAGTATGGGGTAGTAAAGGCGCTTTATGTATTTGTTGAGATCTACTGGATCTATGCACAGTTCCACTCTTCTTTTTGATCATAACCATTGACTTGACCCACTCTGTAGGCTCAGTAACTTTTTCAATAACTCCATCTCTTTCTATTCTGATAGGTTCTTTCTAGAGTGTGTCTTTTAATGCCTCTGGTACTCTTCTAGCTGGGTAAATGGTAGGTATGAGCTCATCTTTTAGATGGATGTTGCATTTACCCTCCATTTGGCCAATACCTTCAAAGGTGCTTTTGTACTCATCAACTACACTAGTTTCTTCAGAGTTGGCATTAAGTACCAGTTTGATGAGGTTTAAATCTATGCTTGGTCAATACCCCACAATTGGAGTTGAATCTGAATCTACTATGTAGAATTTGTAAGCTGCACTAGGATAATGTTTGTGGCTGCAGGTAAGATCACAAGTGCCAATGAGAAATACCTTGAAAATCCAAAAGCATATCATTTTTAGGATCTAAGAAAGTCTTGCATAAATCAACCACATCAGATAGCCCATCAAAAACAATTGAAGATCAATTGATCAATTGAAGAACAAAGACCATGAATATTCAACTGGAACTGAATATTCAACTGGAACTGAAAATATCCATCCTGTTGGACAGCCTCCCTTACGTTAGAAACATATTTACTTGCTACTGAGGGGTTCATTCTGGTTAAATCACTTAACATGCCCAATAGAAATATTAATTATGCTTACAACATCTAACAGTCTATTGTTCTAGCTAAAAAATTGTCCTTCAATTGGGGGCATTCCTAACTTGCCAGTAAAAAATGACAACAAATTTTAGATATGGCATTAAATCATTAAATATACATGCAAAAAAAAACAAAAAAAACACCATATCTAAACACAATCTGCAAATGATTGAATCTTTTGTATCATTGATTGACCAGGTGGTTTAGCCAAAATTTGCCTGCAGTCAGTCCACACATTAAATTTACCAAAGTAATCTCTTGCTGCATTTAAAACTTCATGACACTTTTTTCTTAGCAATTCTAACAAAAAAATATTCCACTTTTTACCAGTTTAATCTTTGTTTTGAAAACCATTTGAGCTATTTCAGCATTTTTGAAACATATTAGAACTGGAGAAACTTTAGATTGATTGTAAGAGTCATTCAAACTAAATTGATAAACTTAGATCATTTGCAGGGCTCTGCTTTACTCTATTCATCACTAAGCAATCCAAAGCCTGGCTATGCTGTAGGCTTGTACATATTGGTTATCATTGTTGCTTGTCTTCTAACTGCAAACAATGTGAGCCTTTTCTTGATGTCATGACATCACCATTGGTTCCACACATCCACCCTGGTAAAAATAGGAATTCTTCTTTAAAGTCGTGAACTTTTTATATTGTATTTGTGGCCAGGAATTTCAATATGCCAGTTTTAAAAAACAAATCTATATAGCGAATTTTGAGGCTGAGCCCCAGCACTCAGCACACAACAGGCTTGTAGGGTAAAGGCACCGATGATTCGACAGTGCAATTTCGGAACCACTGTCGAAATTTTCCTTCAAAATGGGATAGCTCTGCTTAGCCGTGACTTAGAGCGCCATCTCTTGGAGCCGTCGTTATATTTCGACGGTGTGAAACGTGGACATTATATCCGGTACAACCAGATAAGAAAAGAACATTCAATTCGGTCAGTTTCCTGTTTTCGACACGAAAGAAGCTCCCGACAATTTTTCAGGTATGTAATGTTCAAACTGTCATTACTTGGTTATTTATTGCAAGAAAAAGTTGGGATAAGCGCCAATGTGTCGAGATACATCTGATCTTCTCTGAAATGTAGCCACATTAGCTTTTTCTTGATAAAATTAAATGAAAATGGCGACGGAAATTGCATTGTCGAAACTAGGTTCCAAGTGTCGAAAATTCTTGTTCGATGTAGTGGAATACCAGGCGGACTAAAAATGTTCCTTCAGCCGCATTCAAGCGTAAATATCGGCTTCTAACAAGGGATTTATTTCTTTGGCGAATATATCGTAGTAACCTTGTCGAAATTTTGGACAGACAGCAACAGGCCCTGTCGAAATATAGGTGACTTTGTTGAAACTTCACTGAACATGTAAAACAGATGAGAAATAATAGGTGTCGAAATTCCAGGATCCACTGACGAAACCATAGGCACCATAGCTGTCGAATTTACGGGTGCTTTCTGCGCAACGAGAGATTTTGATGATTATTATTTCTAATAATATTTCAGATGAAAGAACATTTAAACAAAAGGTTTTTTTTTAAACTTTGAAGTTTTACTTACAGACACTGGATTTTTCCATCATCTGAGGAACTGCCGCTTGGCCTCATACCATGCAGGGGCGTAAATTGCTATGGGGCAGGGGGGGGTCAGTTGCCCCCCCCAGACCTCGTTTTGCCCCCCCCCCACTCCCCCCATACCTGATTTTGACCCCCCCCCCCCAGATTTTTTTAGATTATACCCTTATTTATCCTTCATCCGAATAAAAAATACAAATTTTATTTTATACAAAATCTTATACGAAATGACGCGTAGGCCTATGTTTTGGACGAAACTAAGAATCTGCATATGAAAATAAAATCCACTAAATCAAATAAACTTCTTAAATTTCTTGAAATCCACTCCCGTTTTCCTAGACCCTATCCCTTCCGAAATGCTAGTTAAACAATTCTGTTATACTAAATTTGTTATACTAAATACTATTTGTATTTAATAATGTATATTAAAATTTGTTGTACCGATTTTGTTATACCAAATACTACATACTTGAAACGATTTTGTTAGTTTTATTGCTTCTACTTTTTGCATAGTCTTTTATACTTTTATACATTAAATGAAGTTGAAGAAAAACAAAGAAACAAGAATATACGTGTCAAATACACCAGGTTCCGCCCACAAGTATTCCCCAAGTATTTAGACTTGTGTCGAATTGGGTTCCGACTTGCGTCGAAAACAGGTAACTTTTTTGTTGTGTCGAATTTGTAGATGAAAATGCTCTAATTTCGGAAAATTGGAGTTCTGTACCCTTTCCAGACAAAACTTCAAACTTCTCATCAAACAGTTAGATTCCTAGATGTTTTTCCTATATATTGAAACCCTTTTCAAACCGAAAGTCTCTAAATTAAGACTTCTAGAGTAGAAAAACTGTTCTTTTTACAAAAATTGTTGAATCATCGGTTCGACACCCAACACGGGTGTCGAATTGGGTTCCGACTTGCGTCGAAAACAGGTAACTTTTTTGTTGTGTCGAATTTGTAGATGAAAATGCTCTAATTTCGGAAAATTGGAGTTCTGTACCCTTTCCAGACAAAACTTCAAACTTCTCATCAAACAGTTAGATTCCTCGATGTTTTTCCTACATACTGAAATCCTTTTCAAACCGAAAGTCTTTAAATTAAGACTTCTAGAGTAGAAAAACTGGTTTTTTACAAAAACTGTCGAATCATCAGTACCTTTACCCTATATATGGATTCTTGTTGTTGCTGGTCTACAGATAATATGAACTTCTTGTTGATGTCTAAATACAGATAATGTGACCTTGTTGATGTCATGGCTTCAGGTTAGGTTTGATGCAACTACCCTGGGGAAAATACTAAAAATGCATATAGTTTTAAGAAAAAGATGAGTTAAATAAATACACAGTTGCTTGCTTAAAGGGAGTATGTCAATTCGTTATTTGTTTGTTTTAAATCATCAGGAGTCAAATAAGCAATAACAATTCAATTAAGAAAGTATGGCATACATTCAATTCCTCGTTACTGTTAATGCATCAAAGATTCACTCATTTTAAGGGCTGGTTTTTTCCTTAAACTTGTTTATATTCTTGCTGTTGTTTCTCTTCTGACTGCATTTTTCGTTTATGATTCAATGCATTCGTGGTGATAGAGTTGTCACCCATTTACATTGGTTTTTGTGGCCAGAATTGTCAATATGCCAGTAAGAGAAAAAACTGTGTAGCTGATTAGAGGTTGATCTATGGCACTGGGCACATGACAGGGTTGTATATATGGATTTTTGCTGTCGATTATATTCTTACTACAGATAATCTTCTACAGATTCTTACTACAGAAATCTTCTTCTTGATGTAATGGCTTCAGATTAGGCTCAATACAACCACCCTGAGAAAAATACTGAAAAGGTATATGATTTTAACAACAAGATATTTTAAATACACGTTTGCTTGGTTAAAGGGTATATATATTCGTTATTCTTTTGTTCAAAGTCATGAGGAGTCAAGGCATATAATTCTAGCAAAAAGATGTTTCAAATAAATACACAGTTGCTTGGCTAAAGGGTAGGCCTGTATTTATTCGTTATTCTTTTGTTTTAAGTCACGAGGTGTCAAATAAGCAATAAGTTTTGATTTAAAAAAGTCTTTCATGAATTCAATTCCTCCTTGTTAATAGCCTACATCAAATAATCATCCGTTTTATAGAATTTGTTTTCTTCTGCAACTCTTTGTGATTCTTGCTGTTGATTCCCTTCTAACTGCAGATTTCATTTAAGATTCGGTGTATTTGTTGTGAAAAAGTTGTGACCCATCTAGATCGTTTTTGTGGCCGAAATTGTCAATATGCCAGTTTTAAGGGGAAAAAACTGAGTAGCTGATTTCAATGTTGGGCCCTAGCCCTTGGCAGGCTTGTATGGGCTTTATTAAATTTCGTTTTCACTTATCTTCAATTTGCTGATAATGCGAAATTCATCTTGATGTCTTGTTTTAAGTCATGAGGTGTCAAATAAGCAATAACTTTTGATTTAAAAAAGTCTTTCATGAATTCAATTCCTCCTTGTTAATACATCAAATAATCATCCGTTTTATAGAATTTGTTTTCTTCTGCAACTCTTTGTGATTCTTGCTGTTGATTCCCTTCTAACTGCAGATTTCATTTAAGATTCGGTGTATTTGTTGTGAAAAAGTTGTGACCCATCTAGATCGTTTTTGTGGCCCAAATTGTCAATATGCCAGTTTTAAGGGAAAAAAAACTGAGTAGCTGATTTCAATGTTGGGCCCTAGCCCTTGGCAGGCTTGTATGGGCTTTATTAAATTTCGTTTTCACTTATCTTCAATTTGCTGATAATGCGAAATTCATCTTGATGTCTTGTTTTAAGTCATGAGGTGTCAAACAAGCAGCAACAAGTCAGGGAACTTCTTCTTACAGTTTTTTTTTAGGATTCAATGTATCCGTTGTGATACTGGTTGTCAAATGTCTTCTAGCCGCAGATCTCGCTTGCGCTTCATATTCGTGCATCATTACTTCTGACTTTTTTCCAAGCCTTTTACTTTAGTTGTTCAGATTCATTCAAAATCATGTGTTCTATTGCCTGTGCCCTCTGAAATATAAAATACGCATTGACATAATCATCATTTTATTTTTTAGTTTCAAGTAATAGGGTGGCAATTTGACAATTTCAGTTGAATTAAGAAATTATCTTGTGAATTCAATTCCCCCCTCCTGCTTAACACGTTTCTCATTCAGTCAAAATTTTCTGAAATATCTTAAACTCTGTAAAAGCATATTATTGTGTTATTCTTTAGTTTTAAGCTACATTTTCGTTTGCAGTTCAATGTGATTTGTATCTGTTTCTTCTTTCATGTCTTTTTCTTTATCTATTCAGAGTCATTTGTCATTTTTTTTTTGTAATTTTACACATTTGATAGCTACTAAATATTAAATTCTCTTTCTATCCTTTACAGACGCTAAGATAACACGTTCCTTATTCAATTGTAATTTTCTGCCAAGCAGTTTGCCATCTTGTGTAATTTTTTCATGCATTATAGAAACTAAAAATGATACTAACACTCCTGGGGCAGAAGGATGTAATTTATGCTCTTGAAATGTGCTCATAAATATAACGTCTCAATGAATTTTTCTCCAAAATAAAGGCCCTAAATGATTTTTTTCAAGCTCGTGACCAGTCTAGATTGTATTTTTGCGGGTCAGAAAATGCCAGGGTGCCAATTTTCCCCCAAAAATATGGAGCTGCTTTTGAGAAAAAATAAGTATATACATTAACAATAATTGCTCATTTAAATATAGGAGAGCCCAAGCTACGTTCAGGCCCTGGTACTTGACAAGCAACTGGCTGTACATATGGGATTCTCAAATTATGAATTAGCATAATTATCATGTTATTCTTTAACTTAAAGTCATGAGGTGGTAAATCAGCAATTTCATTTGAATAAGGAAGCTCTGATGTGAATTCAATTCTTCCTTCTCGTTTGTCCTTTAAATAATTACATTTTTATAGGATTTGTTTGCTCCTAGGATTCGTCATGATTTTCACTGTTGTTTCTCTGTTAACCGCAGTTTTCATTGCAAATCACTTTCATTTACGATTCGATGTGATCCTTGCTGTTCCCTCTCTTCTAACCGCAAATTATGTTACACTTCCGTTTCAATCACCATTGCCTCAGATATTTTGTCCATGCCTTTTGCTTTAGCTACTTGAATTCATTTGATATCTTGTATAATTCTGCATGACTCGAAATATACAAAAAGAATGTCTTGTTTAGTTATTCCGCAAAATTATGTTTGCTTTTGGTATGTTGTTAGATAACAGTGCACCAACCAGGCATTTTCTATTGCACCTACCCTCTGAAATTTCTGAATTATGCATTAGCATAATTATTCCGTTATTCTTTAGTTTTATGTCATGTGATGTTCAATCAGTAATTTCAATTGGATCAAGAAATTCATATGCGAATTTAATTCTTCCTTCTTTTTTATCATTCAAGGAATCATACATTTTATAAGATTTGTGTTCTCATGGAATTCGTTGTGATTCTTACTATTGCTTCACTTCTTTCTTTACTATAATAATATATTTTTTAATTGTTACGTCATTTATGGTTGTGACTTACGAAGATGAAATCATCAAATTGTGTTTGTTGTGTGAGTTTTATTTCAAGTATTGTGTTTTGTTTATTACAAAAGCGAGTAGATGTTGCAATTTCTTTTAATATCAGCCGTTAAACAGCTCTTTATGATGCTCCAATGTAGAGAGAAAAACAAACAAACAGAAAAAGAGTTGATTTTCTGCAACCATAATGCATTCATACACAAATATTGCTTGTATAAAGTGAGTTAATATAATGCTTCTACATGATTTGTCTTTTGTCCCATAATATCTATGATAAATATTGCCCAATTATTTACACTGAACGTAACAAATGCAAGCCAGGTTAAGTGTGTCTTTAAACAAATTGGAGTAAAAAATAAAGTAAATACTATTTCAGAAAGCTGCTATCATAAGAAATAAAACAAGAAATTCTGAACAAATTTAAAAAAAGCAACAATAATTCCTAAAGAAAGTAAGAGTGCTGTAGTACCGACAATCAAACAATTTTTTTTTTGTTTTTCTTAGTAGGTCATTAATATTTACGTCTGTTCTAACAAGCACTAGATAAAAAGTAGATAACTGTTAAGCACACTAGTAATGACAAAAGGGATTATCAAATGATAATAAAAACAACAATTTTAGCTCAATTGACTTTGAATATTGAACAGAATCTTCAGAGGATGCACTCCAAGATCACCAATCTGGGTTGCAGCGGTAGCTTGCAACCTGGTAAGCGACGATCACGTCCAATACTAATAATTACAGTTGCCTGTAACTCCTAAAAATAGAGTCTGGTCGAAATACAAAGTATACTATTAGAATCACCTTGTCCAAAACCCTTATGTAGGAGACTTACAGCTCCTTTGCTTGAATAACGAAGACAATATATTGGCTTGAAAAACAAGGAAAGTTGCTTGAATTATGACATTCTGCATCAAGGGCATCTTTTTTCACTCAGATAGCTGAGCACTGGGAAATCATAGAGAGCTGTTCAATGGATCATTTTAAAGAAATTGCTACATCGGGTGCCTTTTGTAATTCAAAAACAAAAAGTTTTAAAAATAGAATCATTTTTTTACAAAAACTGCATTTTCATGTACTAGCTTGATTAATGATGACGTCATAATCGTAGGTTGTAACCTTATATGACGTAATAAGTGAACGCAATATTTATACACATTTATCTTTCGACAAGATAATTTTATTTTAGTTCTCAGTTCAGGTTCGCTAAAGTTATTATGTAAACTGCAAAATATTTATGGTGTCTGAGCAATAATTTTTATTTTTTTGATTAAAACTAAAAAAATACCTGAAAATTTTAAACTTAGTTTCATTTTTGTGTTAGGTTCTAACTACCCGACGCGTGATTTGATGTGTATTTCCATAAAAACATTCATTTTTTTTTTTTTTTTAGTTTTCAGTTCAGAATTGCTAAAGTTATTATGTAAAATGCAAAAATATTTATGGTGTCTGAGCAATAATTTTAATTTTTTAATTAAAACTAGATAAATACCTGACAATTATAAAATTAATTTTGTTTCTTGCTATGTTCTAACTACTCGACATGTGATTTTGGGGGAATGATTTTAAACATTGACAAGATATGTTAACAGATAAAACCTTTTTGTCTCATGGAAAATCAAAACAGGTAGATGTTGATTCCAAATCTTCGCTGGAGATTTCGTCTCCCATACCATCCATTGATTTGAATGGCAATAATAAACCTCCGTCAGCGTCTGTGTATCAGTTTACGCCATCCCAAACAGTGAAAGATAAGAGATTTTTCTATGATAATTACTCCTTAAAAAGTAAAGCTGATTTTAATCAAAATTTAGATATTTTGGTCAAAGTGGGAAATGTAAAAGAAAAAAGTCAAATTTTTACGACGCAAATTGGGGCGAAAAATTATAAGGAAAAATTAGCAAAAGTAGTAACAACAAGAAAGAACATGAATGAAAGCAATGAAAGATCAAATGGAAAAATTGAAGCTTCTCAAGATAGAAAAAAATCCCAAAAGAAAGTAATTGAAATGTCAAATAGTAAGGTTTCAGAAACCGAGAGCAGTGGAAGTAAGCTTCAAGGTTATTTTAAAAATAATTCTGACATAGAAAAATGCATAAAAGGAGAAACAAATGATTTCTTGAAAAGAAAGATCAACAAGGTAAATACCAAACTTGAAAAGGACACAGCTACCATCAAAGTGATTGAGATGTCTGACAGTGAGTTTTCCGAAACCGGAAATAGTATATATAAAATTAAAGACAGTTTTGAGAGAGCACCTAGTAAGGTAGAAGGAAAAAGGAACAAAGCTGAAATAGCAAACAGTGAGATTAGCAAGGTCAAAGGAAAGTTTGAAGAAAAGCCTGAAAAGGGAAAGGTTAAAAACATGATGGTTGATCTATCAGACAGTGAGCTTTCTGAGATTGAGTTTTCTGAAACCAAAAGTAGTATAAGTAAACTTAAAAGTGATTCTGAGAAAACACCTAGTAAGGTAAAAGGAAACAGGAACGATGCTGATATAGCAAACAGTAAGATTAGTAAGGTGAATGGAAAGTTTGAAAAGGAAAAGGCTAAAAACACGATGGTTGAGCCATCAGACAGAGAGCTTTCTGACATTGAGTTTTCTGAAACCGAAAGCAGTATAAGTATACTTAAAAGTGATTCTGAGAAAACACCTAGTAAGGTAAAAGGAAATAGGAACGATGCTGATATAGCAAACAGTAAGATTAGTAAGGTGAATGGAAAGTTTGAAAAGGAAAAGGCTAAAAACACGATGGTTGATCTATCAGACAGTGAGCTTTCTCAGTTTGAGTTTTCTGAAACCAAAAGTAGTATAAGTAAACTTAAAAGTGATTCTGAGAAAACACCTAGTAAGGTAAAAGGAAACAGGAACGATGCTGATATAACAAACAGTAACATTAGTAAGGTGAATGGAAAGTTTGAAAAGGAAAAGGCTAAAAACACGATGGTTGAGCCATCAGACAGAGAGCTTTCTGACATTGAGTTTTCTGAAACCGAAAGCAGTATAAGTATACTTAAAAACGATCCTGAGAAAACACCTAGTAAGGTAAAAAGAAAAAGAGACAAAGCTGAAATAGCAAACAGTGAGATTGAGCTATCAGACAGTGAGCTTTCTGAAACCGAAAGTAGTATAAGTAAACTTAAAAACGATTCTGAGAGAACAACTAGTAAGGTAAAAGGAAAAAGGAACAAAGTTGAAATAGCAAACAGTGAGATTAGCAAGATCACAGGAAAGTTTGAAAGCAAGCCTGAAAAGGTTAAAAATATGGTGGTTGAGCTATCAGACAGTGAGATGTCTGCCAGTGAGCTTTCTGAAACCGAAAGTACAAGCAAACATATAAACAATTCTGAGAGAACACCTAGTAAGGTAAAAAGAAAAACAGACAAAGCTGAAATAGCAAACAGTGAGATCAGCAAGGTCAAAGAAAAGTTTGAAAACAAGCATGAAAAGGGAAAGGTAAAAACCACAATCGTTGAGCTATCAGACTGTGAGCTTTCTGACACTGAGCTCTCTGAAACTGAAAGTAGTATAAGTGAACTTAAAAACGATTCTGAGTTAAATCCTAGTAAGGTAGAAGGAAAAAGGAACAAAGCTGAAATAGCAAACAGTAAGATTAGCAAGGTCAAAGGAAAGTTTGAAAACGAGCCTGGAAAGGTTAAAAATATGGTGGTTGAGCTATCAGACAGTGAGATGTCTGCCAGTGAGCTTTCTGAAACCGAAAGTACAAGTAAACATATAAACAATTCTCAGAGAACACCTAATAAGGTTAAAGGAAAAAGGAACAAAGATGAAATAGAGAACAGTGGGATTAGCAAGGTCAGAGGTAAGTTTGAAAACAAGCCTGAAAAGGAAAAGGTTAAAAAAGGGTGGTCGAGCTATCAGACAGTGAGCTTTCTGATAGTGAGCTTTCTGGCAGTGAGTGTTCTGACAGTGAAGTTTCTGAAACCGAAAGTAGTATAAGTGAACGTAAACATAATTATTATAGAACACATAGTAAGGTAAAAGGAAAAACAACAAAGTTGAAATAGCAAACAGTAAGATTAGCAAGGTCAAAGGATAGTTTGAGAACAAGCCTGAAAAGGAAAAGGTTAGAAACACGGTAGTTGAGCCATCAAACATTGAGCTTTCTGAAATCAAAAGTTGTACAAATGAACTTAAAAACAATTCTGAGAGAACACCTAATAAGGTAAACGGAAAAAGGGACAAAGTTGAAATAGCAAACAGCCAGATTAGCAAGGTAAAAAAAAGGTTTGAAAACAAGCCTGAAAAGGAAAAGGTTGAGCTTTCTGACAATGATCTTTCTGACAGTGAGCTTTCTAAAATCAAACGGAAATCAGTATAAGTAACCTTAAACTACTACTAGTTTAAAACAAGCCTGAAAAGGAAAAGGTTAAAAAATGGTGGTGGAGCTATCAGACAGTGAGCTTTCTGACAGTGAGCTTTCTGGCAGTGGGCGTTCTGACAGTGAAGTTTCTGAAACCGAAAGTAGTATAAGTGAACATAAACATAATTATGACAGAACACATAGTAAGGTAAAAGGAAAACCAACAAAGCTGAAATAGCAAACAGTAAGATTAGCAAGGTCAAAGGATAGTTTGAGAACAAGCCTGAAAAGGAAAAGGTTAGAAACACGGTAGTTGAGCTATCAAACATTGAGCTTTCTGAAATCAAAAGTAATATAAGTGAACTTTAAAACAATTCCGAGAGAACACCTAATAAGGTAAACAGAAAAAGGGACAAAGTTGAAATAGCAAACAGCCAGATTAGCAAGGTAAAAAAAAAGTTCGAAAACAAGCCTAAAAAGGTTGATGGTTGAGCTTTCTGACAATGATCTTTCTGACAGTGAGCTTTCTAAAATCAAACGGAAATCACTATAAGTAACCCTAACTACTACCCCTCTTGTTTTGAGGTTTTAATCGTGTCAATAAAGATAAAGAAATATATTAGAGGCATTGGGAGTTTTCGTGTCATCAACAAATATTTTCAATTGGTTGTAGTTTTCATTATGTCCATAGAATGTTTTGCCTTTTACCTGTTGCGAGAAGTGGGAGAGAAAAGAAAGAGACTTGATACTTAGTTTAATTTAATAATTCTATTTTATTCTAAATTATTTTTATTTGAAATTTATTAAGTGTATAATTGATAATTGTTTAAGTGTTTGTTTGGTGACGCAGAGGGCGAAAGCCAAGTGTATTTTCTCTACAACAACAACAACAACAAATAAACTTAAAACAATCCTGAGAGATCACCTAGTAAGGTAAACGGAAAACGAGGCGATGCTGAAATAACAAACAGTGAGACTAGCGAGGTCAAAAGAAAGCTTGAAAACAAGCCTGAAAAGGATGAAATAAAAAAAAAAAAAATTTTTAAACGAACAGAAATTATTACGTATGTGGAGAGGGCTGCCTCCTCTTCAAAACCTCGCTCTTTAGGCTAAATTACCTTTCTGTTTCAGGAGTCGTTCTTAAAGAATTGGGACAAAATTAAAACTTTAGCGTAAAGAGAGAGGTGCTGAGGAGGAGGTAACCCCCTTCATATACATAATAATTTCAGTTTGCTTTAAGTTTTAATGTTGCTACTTACTTTCAGTTGAAAAAAAATTGTGATTAAGCCATATTCCCATTTTCTGTCCTGTGGTGGCGCAGTGGGTTTGACCATAACTTGTTAACACGGGACCCAGCGATCGAATTCGTTTGTAGAAACACACTGCAGGGCCAAAGCAGGGATCTTAGTAGTCAAGATGCATCGTTATTCTGATCATACTATCCTTGTTTTCTATTACAATTGGTTAGATTAAGTTAGGTGTGGGGAAAAACGAGAACCTCTGGGGAAGAAATAACAAGTATTCACGCATCTCTAACTTGACTTACTTGACTTAAGGCTCCTGCCGCGTTGGGGGTGGCGTAGAGAGCGTCGCAACTCTGCTCTTCCAGGCTGACTGGTCTGCTGCTATTAATGGGGCCTTGTCGACAGCAATGTTAGCCATCTCCAGGAATTTGTTGAGGCTATCCTTCCACCTTGTCTGAGGTCTGTCCCTCGGGTGAGACCAGCCATGAGCTTTAGCATAACGTATCTGTAAGCTTGCTTAAAAAAAATATATATATTAAATTCCAAATTTTTGTATATAGGAGCTTGAAACCTTTACCAAAAGGATTCCAAGTATATGAGATTCCTGCAGTTTAAATTTATCCATTAGAATCTGCAATTGTGAAAAGATATCCTGATTTTCGAAAAGATGGAAACCATCCTTAGAGGACAAGTGCACGTGATCCAAATTTACACCATTAAACTCAGTATATTAGGGAATCCTATTATTGAGGTGTCAAATTCCTATTTGCAAAACTGTTAAGTTTTTGTATTTTTTCGAAAAGGAAGATTATGAATGCGTGTTTATTTGTTTTGATTATAGGGTATTATATTTAACCAATTATGCTTGAAAATTGGAAGAATGCTCATTCCGATGGAAATTAAAAGCTCCAGTAACTCTTTTGAGTACCATAGCCAAAAGATTGTGCCACAACAAGGTGACACTTCCTGCAATTTTGTGTCACAGAACTACAATTTTGTCCCAAAGAGGGTTAAGTTAATATCGGTTAAAAATTAGGAAATAGCCAATTGATTTAAATTTGTTGAAAAACTATGTATTAAGCTTTCAACTTCAGACACGTTTAAGCTTTTGTAAATAAATATACCAACTTGGGTTAATGGTGACGCCAAAATTAAGTTTAAAGCTCTATTTAACTAAGTCGACTCGCTTTTAGTTTAAAAGTGGCCATCATAAGCACAAATGAGTCAAATTTACATTTCAGAATTAAGTGGCCCTTTAAGTGCTTTTAAGGTAAGAGTGGCGGTTTTATTTACATAGTATTTTCATTGGAAAAGAAAATAATATTTAGAATCTTCGTTATTTTCCATAAGAATCCAACGTTATTTTCCATAATAATCCAAAGTTTGGCTTATTATTTATATGTTTGAGGAAATTTTTCAGCAATTTTTAACAACATATACCCTTTTGAAAATCTAGTTTCCCTCAAGTTTTCTTGAAAAATAAAACATAATACATTTCCCCAAAAATTGTATCTGTGCTTTTTTGACAACCTGGATGCATTTACATTCTTTTGATTTAGTTCAGTTGTAAGAGCAGAAGTTGCAATAGTAGTAGCTCCGGAAATTTCAAATTAATACTATCAATCGTTCTTGAGGCATTGCTGAGACGTCTCATTGGCAACCAGCTTACACAAAGTGCCTTTTGACTTAGTTTTAAAGCAACATAAACCTTCTGTGAAAGTTTTCACTTTATACCCTAATATAGGGTATAAGGTATACCCTTTATACCCCATACCGTAGCATAAGTAATAGTAGGGACAATGGTAGTAGTATTAGTGAAAGCAATAGTAGTATTGGTTATAACCAGTAATGGTATTCACATTGCTCAACATACCCCCTCAGCATGCTCCGAAAGTTTCAACTTAATACTCTAACCGTTATAGATATACTGCCGATACGGTCATTTGACAGCGTGCATAAATACAACGTGTTCCAGTTTAAATTAACATAATTTTTATGAAAATGTCTCTTTAATACCCTTAGCCTTAATAGTAGTATTAGCAGTAATAGGAGAAGTATACACATAGTACATTTTGGTTGGTTCGATATCCCCCTTAACATGCACTCAAAATTTTTAACTTAATATTCTAAGTCGTTCCTGTGATATAGCTGCTACAGGTTTTTAATAACATGCATCCACATTGCTTATTTCAATTTAGTTCACCATCCCCTTCAGCATTCCTTGAAAGTTTCACTGTAAAATACTTAGCTTGAGTAGTATTTGTAGTAGTCGTCATAGTAGTAGTTGTAGAGTAGCAATTGTAGCAGTAGTTGTAGTATTTGTAGTAGCAGTAGTCATAACAATGTTGGTAGTTGTAGTAGTGTGCGTATTTTGTGTTTTGCCTAGTTCAGCATCCCCTTTAACATGTCCTGAAAGTTTCAAGTTAATAAACTAGACTAGTCCTGGGATACTGTTCACACACCCTTTTGTCAATCTGCTTGTACTGATTGTTTTTTTATTTAGTTCAGCACCCCCCTAAACATTCCCGAAAAGCATCAAACTCCCACCCTAAGCCTCAGTAGTAGTAGTAGTCTTAGTAATAATAGTAAAAATAGCAGAAGTAGTAGTAGTAGTATTATGCGCAGAATGTCTTTTGGGTATTTCAACGTTCGTCTCAGCACCCCATGAAAGTTTCAACTTAATACTCCAAGCTATTCCTTAGAAATTTCTGAGACATACTTTTGTCAACCTGAATGCACACAGTGTGTTTTGATTTACTTCAATGCCCCCTTAACGTTCTCTGAAAGTTCCACCTCAATACCCTTAACCTAAGTAGAAGTATTAGTCATAGCCGTCATTATAGTTGCAATTGTGGTAACATGTACATAATGGCTCTGGGTTAGTTCAACTTCAACATCACTCTCAACATGCCCTTGTTCAATTGATTATCCCCCCTCGTCATTCCTATGGAGTTCCAAATTGATGCCCTGAGCTATTCCTGAGTTTCTCCCTT
Organism: Artemia sinica; assembly: GCA_027921565.1. Lineage (NCBI taxonomy): Eukaryota > Metazoa > Arthropoda > Branchiopoda > Anostraca > Artemiidae > Artemia > Artemia sinica. The sequence continues at coordinate 60,798,802 of CM051261.1, forward strand.
TTGACAACATGTGTGCGCATAAAATGTTTTTATTTAGTTCAACATTCCCTTCGACATTCTCTGAAAGCTTTACTTGAATGCACTTGACTTTTTTTTAAACCAAAGGTCCATCATACCCTCTTGCCGAATAACAAATATTGTACATAAACAATGGGCAAATTCTATTTCTTACAGGCCTTGCTCTGAGGGCTGTAAATAAAAGTTCAAATAGGGATAAATCCTTTTAATAGACAGTGATCAATTTCGAAAAAAAATACTAGATACGTATTTCAGTCACACATGCAGTGACCGTCATCAGTAGAATTACTACTGATGACGGTAACTACATATGTGACCGAAAAAAGGATTGATTCCTATTTGAACTTTTATTTATCGTCATGGTAAGGTAGTGTGGTCTTCAGAATTATCTCTGAGGGCTCTGGATGGTCGACATCCTCAGAAACATAGTTACTGGACCTTTCAATTGTGCTGTACAAAATGATTATCTCAAAATCTTAATTGAATGTGTTTGGAGAATTCAAGGCTTGAGAGGGGAGCTGCTTGCCCTCCAATCACTTTTGACTCTTAAAATGGGCATTAGAACTTTTCCAATTGAGCTCCTTTAAAAGTTTCTATGATAGAGTTGTGCTGCCTATGATATTGTTTATGTTCCCTTTTGAAAACCTGCATGCATATTTTTTTTGTTTAATTGAAAATCCTAAAAATCCCTAAAAGCTACATCCTAATATCCTTAGGCTCATTAGTTACAGTAATCATAGTAGTAGTATCAATAGTAACACATAGTGTCTTTTGGTTACTTTAATATCTGCCACAGCATAGCCTAAAAAATCCAACTTAATAATTTAAGCTGTTTCTGAGAAATTGCTGTTAAACCCTTTTTATAGTCTACATGCTCGTAGTTCGTTTTGATCTAGTTCAACATCCGCCTAGACATTCTTTGAAAGCTGCACCTTAATGCTCATAGCTTGCATAGTAGCAACAGTTGTAGTAGTAGTAGTGGTATTGTTAGCAGTATACACACACCACTTTTGATTTTTTTTTTCAACACCCCTACAAAATACGTTGAAAGTTGCAACTTAATACCATAAACCATTCCTGAGGCATTGCTGATACGCCCCCTTGACATCTTGTATGCACATAATGGGTTTTGATTTAGTTTAACACTATTTTAACATTTCCTAAAGTTTTCGGCTTATTATCCTTAGCTTAAGGGGCAGCAGTAGTAGTACAGGTAATAATAGTAGTAGCAGTAGTAGTTGTAGTAGGATGCAAATATAGCCTTTTTATTTGTTCAACATCCACCACAACAAGCCTTGTAAGTTTCAACCTCACACACCAAGCCGTTCCTAAGATATTGTTGATACACCTTTTTGACAACCTGTATGCAGACAGTGTGTTGTGATTCAATTTAACTTCCCCCCTTCACATACCCTGAAAATTTAACCTTTATTCCCTTAGCTATAGTTTATAATAGTATTCACAGTAGTAGAAGTAGGGATACAAGTAGTACTAGTTGTAGGACTAGTAGTGGTATTAACAGTAATAGCACTAGTACTAGTAACAGCAGTAGTATTAATATATTGCATTTTGGCCAGTCGAACACCCCCTTCATCAAGTCCGGAAATTTCAACCTTATATAATTAGCTGTTACTATGATATTACTGATACGCTCTTTGGATGACCTGTATGTTCATAGTATGTGTTTTAATCTAGTTCAACTTTTCTCTCTACAGTTCCTGAAATTTCCGTCTTAATACTCTTAGCCTTAGTAGTAGAAGTAGCATAAGTAGTAATATTATTTGTAGTGTGTACATATTGCCTTTTGGTCAATTCATCTTCCCTTTTCCCCCCTGAAAGTTCCAACTTCATACCCTTATCCATTCCTGAAATACGTCCTTTTGACAATCTGTATGCACATAGTCTGCTTTGAGTTAGTTCAAATTTCACCTCAATATTCGCTCATAGTTAATTTATCTTTTCTTATCTAGTAATCCTACGACTACTTCTAGAAATAATGGAATTATTGCCATACAGATTAATGACATATCAATAAAACGGACATTAAAAGACACATACAAAAACGGAGATTTTACTTTTTCATTTTTTTTTATAAAAATAATAGATATGGGTCTGAATATTTCTTCAAAAATGGTCTGGAATGATGCAAGCACCACCTGTAGAAGTGCATCCACCCCTTATGAAGATTATATTGAAAAGATTAATTGTAATAGAAAAATTAATAATAATAGTAGAAAGGGGGGTGCCAGTCCGGTACGAACCACGTGGTTTATGGTTTTTGTCAGTGAGAATGAAAAAACAGGAACTTTCTCACTTTGATGGATGTTTTCTTGATTATTGAGTCTAATATCACCTGTCAGACTTGTTTCCGGGGAAGTTAATTAATGTCTGACAGATGACGTCAAGTTAATTAATGTCTTTGGAGTTCGACCAGAATTGTTTCCGGGGCAAAGTTTAGATCACACGTGACAGATAATGTCATGGTTGATTGATTTGACACGAAAGGGGAATTAATTTGTTGTTTCTAAGGGGAATTATTGATTCACGAAAGGGGAATTAATTTGTTGTTTCCAAAGAGAATTGTTTCCGAGCGAATGTTTTGATCTTAGCGATGAAGTGATTAGCGCGCGAAAGGGTTTCACAGTAATTTCAAATGTGAAGGCACAGAGTTGTCAAAAACAAAAGGAAGTCGCTGAAATTACGTTTAGGGATTATTTGGGCGAAACCGTTTTAGACATTTTAGGGAATTATTTCGGCGAAACAGTTAGAGACATTTTAAAAGATGATTTTAGAAGATGTTTTAGAAGAGGTTTTGAGTGTGGTCGTTATAGTAAACAAGTTGTATTTGAACAGTGTTGTGAGGTCCTCTACCCCGACCCCAAAGGGCTCCGATCCCCCTACCCCTACCCAAAGGGCACCGATCCCCCTACCCCAACCCCGAAGGAAGCCCCCCGGCCCACAAAGGTTCCCCCAGGCTCCCAAAGGGTCCCCCGGGTCCCCCAAAGGGCCCCCGGCGCCCCAAAGGCCCCTGAGCCACCCCCCCCCCATTTTTAATACTTTTTTAGGGCTTTATTATATCTTTTCAGAACAAGTTATTTTCTTATCGAATTCTGAAGGTAGGGTCTGGGTACATTTAGAATGGTGGCAATTATGAACTTTGAACATTATACTGAAAATAAGGGGGAATTGATGTTTGGAAAGAGGGCTTTGGAACTAGGCTATTCATTTCAAAATTAAAGTTTGTAGAACCTGAACTAAACATGAGCTAAAATATTATAATAAAGACAACAAGGAGGGGACTGATCTACTTCAAAGCAATAGGCTACTTAAACCAATCAAGTTGATATTATTTACTAGGAAACTTTGAACGAGATTATACTGAACTTTGAACATTATACTGAAAATAAGGGGGAATTGATGTTTGGAAAGAGGGCTTAGGAGCTAGGCTATTCATTTCAAAATTAAAGTTTGTAGAACCTGACCTAAACATGAGCTAAAATATTATACTAAAGACAACAAGGAGGGGGCTGATCTACTTCAAAGCAGTAGACTGCTTAAACCAATCAAGTTAATGTTATTTATTAGGAAACTTTGAATGAGATAACTAAACTTCAAAGCAGTAGGCTGCTTAAACCAATCAAGTTGATATTATTTATTAGGAAACTTTGAATGAGATAACTAAACATAAACATTATAGTGAAAATAAGGGGAAATTGATGTTTGGAAAGAGGGCTTTGGAGCTAGGCTATTCATTTCAAAATTAAAGTTTGTAGAACATGACCTAAATATGAGCTAAATATTATACTAAAGACAACAAGGAGGGGGGCTGACCTACTTCAAAGCAATAGGCTGCTTAAACCAATCAAGTTGATATTATTTACTAGGAAACTTTGAACGAGATTATACTGAACTTTGAACATTATAATGAAAATAAGGGGAAATTGATGTTTGGAAAGAGGGCTTTGGAACTAGGCTATTCATTTCAAAATTAAAGTTTGTAGAACCTGAACTAAACATGAGCTAGAATATTATACTAAAGACAACAAGGAGGGGGGCTGACCTACTTCAAAGCAATAGGCTGCTTAAACCAATCAAGTTGATATTATTTACTAGGAAACTTTGAACGAGATTATACTGAACTTTGAACATTATACTGAAAATAAGGGGGAATTGATGTTTGGAAAGAGGGCTTTGGAACTAGGCTATTCATTTCAAAATTAAAGTTTGTAGAACCTGAACTAAACATGAGCTAAAATATTATACTAAAGACAACAAGGAGGGGACTGATCTACTTCAAAGCAATAGGCTGCTTAAACCAATCAAGTTGATATTATTTACTAGGAAACTTTGAACGAGATTATACTGAACTTTGAACATTATACTGAAAATAAGGGGGAATGGATGTTTGGAAAGAGGGCTTTGGAGCTAGGCTATTCATTTCAAAATTAAAGTTTGTAGAACCTGACCTAAACATGAGCTAAAATATTATACTAAAGACAACAAGGAGGGGGGGGCTGATCTACTTCAAAGCAGTAGGCTGCTTAAACCAATCAAGTTGTTATTATTTATTAGGAAACTTTGAACTAGATTATACTGAACTTTGAACATTATACTGAAAACGAGGGGGAATTGATGTTTGGAAAGAGGGCTTTGGAGCTAGGCTATTCATTTCAAAATTAAAGTTTGTAGAACATGACCTAAACATGAGCTAAAATATTATACTAAAGACAACAAGGAGGGGGCTGATCTACTTCAAAGCAGTAGACTGCTTAAACCAATCAAGTTAATGTTATTTATTAGGAAACTTTGAATGAGATAACTAAACTTCAAAGCAGTAGGCTGCTTAAACCAATCAAGTTGATATTATTTATTAGGAAACTTTGAATGAGATTATACTGAACTTTGAACATTATACTGAAAATAAGGGGGAATTGATGTTTGGAAAGAGGGCTTTGGAACTAGGCTATTCATTTCAAAATTAAAGTTTGTAGAACCTGAACTAAACATGAGCTAAAATATTATAATAAAGACAACAAGTAGGGGACTGATCTACTTCAAAGCAATAGGCTGCTTAAACCAATCAAGTTGATATTATTTATTAGGAAACTTTGAATGAGATAACTAAACATAAACATTATACTGAAAATAAGGGGGAATTGATGTTTGGAAAGAGGGCTTTGGAGCTAGGCTATTCATTTCAAAATTAAAGTTTGTAGAACATGACCTAAACATGAGCTAAATATTATATTAAAGACAACAAGGAGGGGGCTGATCTACTTCAAAGCAGTAGACTGCTTAAACCAATCAAGTTAATGTTATTTATTAGGAAACTTTGAATGAGATAACTAAACTTCAAAGCAGTAGGCTGCTTAAACCAATCAAGTTGATATTATTTATTAGGAAACTTTGAATGAGATTATACTGAACTTTGAACATTATACTGAAAATAAGGGGGAATTGATGTTTGGAAAGAGGGCTTTGGAACTAGGCTATTCATTTCAAAATTAAAGTTTGTAGAACCTGAACTAAACATGAGCTAAAATATTATAATAAAGACAACAAGGAGGGGACTGATCTACTTCAAAGCAATAGGCTGCTTAAACCAATCAAGTTGATATTATTTATTAGGAAACTTTGAATGAGATAACTAAACATAAACATTATACTGAAAATAAGGGGGAATTGATGTTTGGAAAGAGGGCTTTGGAGCTAGGATATTCATTTCAAAATTAAAGTTTGTAGAACATGACCTAAACCTGAGCTAAATATTATAATAAAGACAACAAGGAGGGGGCTGATCTACTTCAAAGCAGTAGACTGCTTAAACCAATCAAGTTGATATTATTTATTAGGAAACTTTGAATGAGATAACTAAACTTCAAAGCAGTAGGTTGCTTAAACCAATCAAGTTGATATTATTTATTAGGAAAATTTGAATGAGATAACTAAAATATTATACTAAAGACAACAAGGAGGGGGGCTGATCTACTTCAAAGCAGTAGGCTGCTTAAACCAATCAAGTTAATGTTATTTATTAAGAAACTTTGAATAAGATAACTAAACATAAACATTATAATGAAAACGAGGGGGAATTGATGTTTGGAAAGAGGGCTTTGGAGCTAGGCTATTCATTTCAAAATTAAAGTTTGTAGAACCTGAACTAAACATGAGCTAAAATATTATACTAAAGACAACAAGGAGGGGGCTGATCTACTTCAAAGCAGTAGACAGCTTAAACCAATCAAGTTAATGTTATTTATTAGGAAACTTTGAATGAGATAACTAAACATAAACATTATAATGAAAACGAGGGGGAATTGATGTTTGGAAAGAGGGCTTTGGAGCTAGGCTATTCATTTCAAAATTAAAGTTTGTAGAACCTGAACTAAACATGAGCTAAAATATTATACTAAAGACAACAAGGAGGGGGGCTGATTTACTTCAAAGCAATAGGCTGATTAAACCAATCAAGTTGATATTATTTATTAGGAAACTTTGAATGAGATAACTAAACATAAACATTATACTGAAAGTAAGGGGGGATTGATGTTTGGAAAAAGGGCTTTGGAGCTAGGCTATTCATTTCAAAATTAAAGTTTGTAGAACCTGAACTAAACATGAGCTAAAATATTATACTAAAGAGAACAAGGAGGGGGGATGATCTACTTCAAAGAATAGGCTGCTTAAACCAATCAAGTTGATATTATTTATTAGGAAACTTTGAATGAGATAACTAAACATAAACATTATACTGAAAATAAGGGGGAATTGATGTTTGGAAAGAGGGCTTTGGAGCTAGGTTATTTATTTCAAATTAAAGTTTGTAGAACCTGACCTAAACATGAGCTAAATATTATAATAAAGACAACAAGGAGGGGGGCCGATCTACTTCAAAGCAGTAGACTGCTTAAACCAATCAAGTTAATGTTATTTATTAGGAAACTTTGAATGAGATAACTAAACATAAACATTATACTGAAAATAAGGGAGAATTGATGTTTGGGAAGAGGGCATTGGAGCTAGGCTATTCATTTCAAAATTAAAGTTTGTAGAACCTGACCTAAACAGGAGCTAGAATAATATAATAAAGATAACAAGGAGGGGGGCTGACCTACTTCAATGCGATAGGCTACTTTAATCAATCAAGTTGATATTATTTATTAGACCTCATGGAAGATAAAAAGTTCTAGTTCAATTTTAAATTTTCTCAACGAAGTGAAGAAAAGTTCAAGTTCTCTTCTGAATTTTCTCTATGAAAAAGAAATAAGTTATTGATCATTTCTATTTTTCCAAATAATATAAAAATTTTCCATTTCAGTTCAGATCTGTCTCAAAGGGATGAAAAATTTAAAATACTGTTCCAAATTTTTCACAGAAGATAAAAAAGTTCAAGTTCTCTTCTGAATTTTACCAAAGAACACAATTCAATTCTAATTTCTCCAGAGAAAATAAAAATCTTCCACTTCAGTTCTTTTATTTCACAAAGACATAAAGAAATTTAAAGTTCAATTCTAAATTTTTCAATGGAGGATAGAAAAAGTAATACCATACTTGTGAATATTTTCCCGGAAGATAAAAAGTTCTAGTTCAATTTAAAATTTTCTCAACGAAGTGAAGAAAAGTTCAAGCTCTCTTCTGAATTTTACCAAAGAACACAATTCAATTCTAATTTCTCCAGAGAAAATAAAAATCTTCCACTTCAGTTCTTTATTTCACAAAGACATAAAGAAATTTAAAGTTCAATTCTAAATTTTTCGGTGGAAGATAGATAAAGTAATACCATACTTGTTAATATTTTCCCGGAAGATAAAAAGTTCTAGTTCAATTTAAAATTTTCTCAATGAAGTGAAGAAAAGCTCAAGTTCTCTTCTGAATTTTACCAAAGAACACAATTCCATTCTAATTTCACCAGAGAAAATAAAATCTTCCATTCCAGTTCTTTTATTCACAAAGACATAAAGAAATTTAAAGTTCAATTCTAAATTTTTCGGTGGAAGATAGAAAAAGTAATACCATACTTGTGAATATTTTCCCGGAAGATAAAAAGTTCTAGTTCAATTTAAAATTTTCTCAACGAAGTGAAGAAAAGTTCAAGTTCTCTTCTGAACTTTATCAAAGAACACACTTCAATTCTAATTTCTCCAGAGAAAATAAAAATCTTCCACTTCAGTTTTAAGTTCCCCAAAGAAATAAAGAAATTTAAAGTTCTATTCTAAATTTTTAGATGGAAGATAGAAAAAGTAATACTATGATTGTGATTATTTTCCATAAAGATCAAAAGTTTCACTTTATTTATAATTTTTCTTAAATTCAGTTCTGATTTTTCTCAAAGAGATGAAAAATTTAAAGTTCGGTTCCAAATTTTTCATAGAAGATAGAAAAAGTTATACATTGATTGTGAATATTCGACATGAAGATAAGGAACTCCACTTTAATTCTGAGTTTTCTCGAAGAAGTGCAAAATGTTCAAGTTCTCTTCTGAATTTTCTTAACGAAGAGAAAAAAGTTAGCTCAATTCTGAATTTTACCATTGAAAATGAAAAAACCTTCCACTTCAGTTCTTAATTTCTCAAAGATCATAAAAAATTTAAAGTTCAGTTCTAAATTTTTCTGTAGAAGATAGGAAAAGTTATACTATGATTGTGATTATTTTCCAGTGAAGTTAAATTCAGTTCCGATTTTTTGCAAAGAGATGAAAAATTTAAAGTTCTGTTCCAAATTTTTCATAGAAGATAGAAAAAGTTATACATTGATTGTGAATATTCGACATGAAGATAAGGAACTCCACTTTAATTCTGAGTTTTCTCGAAGAAGTGCAAAATGTTCAAGTTCTCTTCTGAATTTTCTTAAAGAAGAGAAAAAAGTTTAATTTCTTAAAGAAGTGAAAACTTTAATTTTGAAATGAATAGCCTAGCTCCAAAGCCCTCTTTCCAAACATCAATTTCCCCTTATTTTCAGTATAATGTTTATGTTTAGTTATCTCATTCAAAGTTTCCTAATAAATAATATCAACTTGATTGGTTTAAGCAGCCTACTGCTTTGAAGTTTAGTTATCTCATTCAAAGTTTCCTTATAAATAACATTAACTTGATTGGTTTAAGCAGTCTACTGCTTTGAAGTAGATCAGCCCCCTCCTTGTTGTCTTTAGTATAATATTTTAGCTCATGTTTAGGTCAGGTTCTACAAACTTTAATTTTGAAATGAATAGCCTAGTTCCAAAGCCTTCTTTCCAAACATCAATTCCCCCTTATTTTCAGTATAATGTTCAAAGTTCAGTATAATCTCGTTCAAAGTTTCCTAGTAAATAATATCAACTTGATTGGTTTAAGCAGCCTATTGCTTTGAAGCAGATCAGTCCCCTCCTTGTTGTCTTTATTATAATATTTTAGCTCATGTTTAGTTCAGGTTCTACAAACTTTAATTTTGAAATGAATAGCCTAGTTCCAAAGCCTTCTTTCCAAACATCAATTCCCCCTTATTTTCAGTATAATGTTCAAAGTTCATAATTGCCACCATTCTAAATGTACCCAGACCCTACCTTCAGATTTCGACAAGAAAATATCTTGTTCGGAAAATATATAATAAAGCCCAAAAAAAGTATTAAAAATGGGGGGGGGGCTCAGGGGCTTTTGGGGCAGCCCTTTGGGGGACCCGGGGGACCCTTTGGGAGCCTGGGGGAACCTTTGTGGGCCGGGGGGCTTCCTTCGGGGTTGGGGTAGGGGGATCGGTGCCCTTTGGGTAGGGGTAGGGGGATCGGAGCCCTTTGGGGTCGGGATAGAGGACCTCACAACACTGTTCAAATACAACTTGTTTACTATAACGACCACACTCAAAACCTCTTCTAAAACATCTTCTAAAATCATCTTTTAAAATGTCTCTAACTGTTTCGCCGAAATAATTCCCTAAAATGTCTAAAACGGTTTCGCCCAAATAATCCCTAAACGTAATTTCAGCGAGTTCCTTTTGTTTTTGGCATCTCTGTGCTTTCACATTTGAAATTACTATGAAACCCTTTTGCGCGCTAATCACTTCATTGCTAAGATCAAAACATTCGCTCGGAAACAATTCTCTTTGGAAACAACAAATTAATTCCCCTTTCGTGAATCAATAATTCCCCTTAGAAACAACAAATTAATTCCCCTTTCGTGTCAAATCAATCAACCATGACATCATCTGTCACGTGTGATCTAAACTTTGCCCCGGAAACAATTTTGGTCGAACTCTAAAGACATTAATTAACTTGACGTCATCTGTCAGACATTAATTAACTTCCCCGGAAACAATTCTGACAGGCGATATTAGACTCAATAATCCAGAAAACATCCATCAAAGTGAGAAAGTTCCTGTTTTTTCATTCTCACTGACAAAAACCATAAACCACGTGGTTCGTACCGGACTGGCACCCCCCTTTCTACTAATAATAAAAGTAAATCTGTTTATTTCTGTTTTGTTTTAATTTTGATAAGTTAGTAACTCTACTGATGATGATGACCGACTGTGTCATCGAAATATTTAGAGTCTTTGTTTTATATTTCGTTTCACTGTCTAATAAAAGGACCTATCCCTATTTGGAATTCTTATTGTTTTCGTCATAGAAAAGGCAGTGTGGGCATGGAGAATAATAGTAACGTCGTATATATGGGAATGACAGACCAATTTCAGAATCAGCAACATTTCATTTGCTATTAGAAGAATAAAATGATAAATTTAGCACCTGTAAATTCAGCATTATTTATTCTTAATTAGAAGAATATTCAACGCAGTATACAGTTAGTGAACTTTCTAAGTCAATGGACCGGTAACCTGCTTTGACCTGCAATTTCGAAGAAACTTGTACCACCTTTACTCAACGCAGTATTAAAAAATTCAAGAACAGTTTGTGAACTTTTTAAGTCAAGGACTGGTAACTTGCTTTGACCCGGAAGTGATTATTTTGTTTAGTATAAAAGCAGTTTGTTTTAATTTTGATAAGTTACTAACTCTACTGATGATGATGACCGACTGTGTCATCTAAATATTTAGAGTCTTTGTTTTAAATTTTCGTTTCACTGTCTAATAAAAGGACCTATCCCTATTTGGAATTCTTATTGTTTTCGTCTGAAAAAGTTATGCCAGCTTTCCCTCTCACTAAGACTGTACCATTCATTGCCATACCTGTACCATGAGTGGCTTGGCAACAGTCACTTCAGTCGCTATTTCCCTGAAGATTTGTACGTTGGCTATTTGAAAAAAAAACTTTTAAATTTTTGCGCATTTTATTTAGGGAAGAATAATCCTGAGGTTAATAGACATGGATATTTTTATTGGCCAGGGTATTAAGAAAACATTCATCATTATTTTAAATGAAGTCTTGCAATGGCTGCCACAGGGAGGGTAGGGTTGTTTGGTTTTTGGGGAAGATTCTTTCTACTGACTGGTCCAAAGATTCCCTTCTCAGACTAAATTCAAAAATAGGTGCCTAGATATAGACTGGTTTTGTTTCTTGATCCCTTTTATCCCAACACTTACGGATTTTATCTTGATCTCATGTTATTATCTTGTCTATCTAATAACAAGATAATGTTATTAACATTATCTTGTTAATAACATTAACAAGATAAAATCTTGTTTTATCAAAACAAGATAATGTTAACATGAGATAGACAATTATCTCATGTTAACATGAGATAATTCGATCTCATGTTTATATATGCATATATAGTTTATATATGCATATATAAACTATATATGCAACTATATGCATATATAGTTTGCGAATCTATATGCAAACTATATATGCATATAGATTCGTTCGTGGGACCTTCTTTTTGGAGGGCTTGGATCTAAGTTTCATTTCTTATGCAGATGACTTGTTGCTCCTAAGCAGCACGCTGATGGGTCTACAAGAGAATCTTCGTCTTTTAGTGACCCTATACAGAAGAATAGGACTACGAGTCAACATAGAGAAAACCAAATTTATCGTTTTTAGCGGCACCAACTCGACCAATTCCAATCTTGTCCTTGACTGTATCAGAATCCAGCAGTCCCAGTCCCTAAATTACCTTGGTATCACGTATGGCCAGACGCCTAGGTCAACTAGAGGCTTGTTGGCTGAATCAGTCTGTAAATCTATCCGCTCAGCATATGGAAAAGCTGTCAAATGCAAGTGATCATTTAATCGATTTATTAAGTCAAAACTATTCAACGCCGTCGTCTCTCCTGCCATCTGGTATATATCACCCTTGTGGGAAATGTTGTCCCTCACCGAGCGTCGAAAAATACGAACCACGTACTACAGATTTGCAAAATTTTTGCTGGGTCTTCCACTAAGATTTTCTAACACGGAGATCTCATCCATATATGGAATCCTTGATCCATCAACCAAGGTGATTGATCTAGAACGGAGAGCCTCAAGACGATCCCTCAATAAACTCTACGACTCATCGCTGACTCAACTGTTTCTGTGAATGAAATACCTGTATTTAATTTTTAGTGATGAACATGTTTTTTCTTCTTTCTTTGTTTCATTTTGTACTCCGCTTTTTTTTTCTCCATTTCTCCATTGTAAGCGGGCATAAATAAATATATATATATAAATATTTGGTCTTTTCTAGGTATAAGAGGATTATCTCCATAGGAGTCAATGGTATATCAACATATAACCCAGCAAATTTAGTGTCAACTAATCATTGGCTATATGCAGATATTATTTCAGTCACTCCTGTATCATCACCTCAAGGATTAGAATTTCAATTGACTGTTAAAAAAGGAGGAAAGAAAGTGGACACTGTGAAGTTTGCTAGTGAGCACAGAGCACAAATAATCACTGAAGCCCTAAAGCAGAGGCATATGTTTAGTGATAAAGTTTCACATCTTAACGTAAGTTTTTTCCGTTATAGGCATAATGTTTTTTTTTTATAACAAGACATTTAAATCGAAAAGCTTAAGAGGGGGGAGGGGTTAAATTTGTAATGCTGAAGTAAATGTCAAATCAAACTGAAAGAAGTTAGATTTCCTTCAGCTGGCAAGATTTTGGGTAATCTAAATTAAATATTTGATTGAATTAATATTTAATGCTTAAATATTATTAAACAGTAATTAATCAACTGTAATTAATAATTTCATTGAATTTTAATCTATTTAATTTATTTAAGGCATTTACCAATATTAATTAATTAAATATTAAATGTTTAAATTGAACATGCATGAAATGATAATTTAAATTAAATGTTTATTATTAAATGTGCTTGTTATTAAACGTTATGTTTTGTAATGCTGAAGTGAATCTCAGGTCAAAACATGAAAACTTAGATTTCCTGTAGGTGGTATAATTTTTTTTTTTTTTTTACACAGTAGGAAAATAGAGCATTTGTGGGCCGTAAAATGCATTTCTGTGTATTTATAACCAGACAAAAGGTGCAGAACATTTGTCTTTGTCTCCATTCCAAGATACATCAAGATACAAAATAAAATATGTTAGCTTTTCACTCTAAAGAGAAAAGGTGCTTTGATAATAGTAAGTGCACATTGAAAGTTGACTAGTGAATACAGGGCACAAATAATCGCAGAAGCTCTAAAATAAAGGCACATATTTAGTGAAAAAGTTTCACATCTCAGTGTAGATTTTTCCTTCCGTCTTTGGCCAAAAGTTTGACTTCTTAAACAGACAGTTAAATTGAAAGGATTAAAATAAGAGAGGGGGGGGGAGAATAAATGTGTAATGCAGAAGGGAATCTGGTAATTTCGTTGTTTTTGCTTATGAAAAAGGGGTACTTGTTAATTAAACGAAACACACTCAAGAAGTACGTTTAGGTTAAATATCAGAAAACCGGTTTCATAACCACAAAGACAAGTGACAGGTAATAGAATGCATTGTAATTGTTTAATTTGGGCTATATATTTGCAAATTAGGGGGGTGGGGGTTAGGTTAGGGGCGCCGTCCAAATACTTTACCCCCACCTCTCCCCCCTATTGTGCAAATATATTTCCCAGATTATTTTATTATATAAACTGAAGGTTATATTTCGTTAGGATTAGCTTCACTTCTTGGGTGTGTTTCGTTTAATTAACAAGTACCGGAAAAACGACGGGGTGAATTAAATCTTGTAAAACCCTTGAAAAAGCGAAAAGCAAAATAGGTTGTGAGATCTTAATTTTTTTTTTCTTTTTTTTTTTTTACTTGAGAGAGATTTTCTTAAACGTTTCAAAGGGATATCTTGTTTGATGAGTTTTTAAGAGTTGTTAATGAACGTATGAAAATAGAAGCACCCAAAAGCCTTGATTTTCTGTAAAACAAAACAAAGAGAAATATAGAAAACAAAGAAAACTAACGAAAGAAAATAAAGAAAACAAAGTCGACAAAAATAAAGAGAGAAAAAAAATCTCAAGATGAAGGAAACAAACGGGACAACGACCAGTAGAAGGAAAAAACAAACTAAAACGACGCGGATATTTCGCTTGTATAAAACAAGGCGTCTTCAACGCTAAGAAACGAAGATAAAATCTAAGACAGTCTACAAGCTAAAATTAAATAAAATCTAAAACCAAGAAAAAAAAAACAATAACCAAGACAATATCCAATAACCAAGACAATAAGACAATAAACAATAACCAAGAAATAAAAAAACAATATACAATTGATGCTACTTTGATTGAGCACCACAGTATATATATATATGTATATATTATTTTTCATTCATGACACTGAAGCGACTCTGTGCTCATGATTTTATGACTTGTGATTTTGATGGGTTGTGACTTTTTAACTCTTTATTTGATGACTTGTGAATTGGCTTGTTCTTGCCAGCATTCAGTTTTTTATATTCTTTTCCTGTTCTTGTTCTATTCTCTTTTTCTCGTTCTGTTTTTCTTATGTTTTTTCCTTTTTCTTTTTTTTTCTTTTGAAAAAATATCAAATTTTTTTTATTTTGAATTTTTTTCTTCAAAATAACATGTGTATGTAGTGTTTCTGTTTCAGGTTTACAATGGTTACAAAATGCATTGGAGTGACACAAAAATCCCTTGCGTCCTAGAAGCATCACCCATTGGTCTAGAGCGTAAAGATGCATCAACGTTAAAAGTTATGGCTGGCTACTATTATAAAGACATTGAAGCTGTACATAATATGAGTGATAATCCACAAGGGTTCACTGTATCAATGAAAGGAGCTGATCGACTAGTAAGCTTTTTTTTTTTACCCCTACCTGAGCATAATTGACTCCTCTGCAAGGGGTAGGAGGGGGTTTGTTGACCTCCGATCACTTACCAACATCCCCGTCAACATGTTTTGAAAGTTTCAATTTGATACCTTCAGCCGTCGCTGAGGTATTGCTGACGGGCACTTTTGACAACCAGGATACAGATAATACGTTTTGGTATTGTTCAATATCCCTCTCAAATTTTTCTGAAAGTAGCTGCAAATAGAAGTAGTCGCAGTCACAAGTAGTTGCAGGCACAGTTGTGAGTGGTCGCAATAGCAAGCAGTCGCAATTAGTCATAGTCGAAGTCGTAAGTAGTAACATTTGTAAGATGGCACAGTCCAAATAATCGTATTCAAAGCCGCAAATAGTCGCAATCGCAGTCGAAATTAGTTGCAGTCGTAACCTAGGGGGTAGTGAGGATTGACTGCATAACATGCATAACTGCAGTTATGCAGTCTGCGACTGCATAAGGTTGCGACAGTCTGCGACAGGTTGCGACTGCAATTAGTTGCAGTCGCAACCTAGAGGGGTAGGGAGGATTGACTGCATAACATGCATAATTGCATAATATGCATGCAAACATGCATATTCATTATATGCATGTTTTATCATATCAGAGGCAACGCTATAGCGTTGCCTATCGTAAAGGCCATACGGCTCCAATGTTTTATTATTATTATTATTTTTTTCCAGAAGCACTTCAATTGGAAAGGGTCGTCGTATAAACTTCAAAGCGGGCTCATTCGATTGGAAATTGAGAGTTCTAGTGTCCTTTTTAAAGGTCAAAAGTGATTGGAAGGCAACTAACACCCCTTACACGCCCACCATTTCCCCAAACACATCCAATCACATTTTAAGATATCCATTTTGTTCTACATAGTTGATTTCCAGATAGAAATTTTTTTTTGGGGAGGACAGTCCCCCACAGCCCTCAGGGCACGGGCTGTAAGTTATGCCCTGGAGGCATATAAGGTTTTTATAGAAAGCTTTGTTGTAGAAACTTCAAAAAGGACTCACTCGATTGGAAATTCAAAGGGCTAGTGCCCTTTCTAATAGTCGAAAGTGATTGGATTGGACTAACCCCCCTCTCACGCCCATCTTTTCCCCAAAGACATCCAATCGAAATTTTGAGATAGCCATTTTGTTCAACGTAGTTGAAAGTTCTGGAAATTAGGTCTTTGAGGATGACACCCCCCCCCCCCGACAGCCCTCAGGGCAAGGGTTGTAAGTTATGCCCTGGGGGCATATAAGGTTTTTATAGAAATTGTTGCCGTAGAAACTTCAAAAAAGGGCTCATTCGATTGGAAATTTAAATGGCTAGTAGCCTTTTTAATAGTTAAAAGTGATTGGAAGGCAACTAACACTGCTTCCACGCCCACCATTTCCCCAAACACATCCAATCAAAATTTTTAGATAGCCATTTTGTTCAACGTAGTTGAAAGTTCTGGAAATTGTATCTTTGAGCAGGACACTCCCCCCTCGGTCTTCAGGGCAAGGGTTATAAGTTATGCCCTGGGGACATATATGGTTCTTATGGAAGAAATGCTCATGCAAACTTCAGAGATGGCTCATTTGATCGGAAACTGAAAGTTCTAGTTCACTTTTTAAGCGTCAAAAGATATCGGAGGGTAACCAGCCCTCCATGCCCTTTTTTCCCAAATGCATCCGATAAAAATCTTTAGATAGCTATTTTGTTAAAAATAGTTCTAAGATCATAGAACAAAAACTCCGGTGTCAACAGAGCCCTCCAGGGTCCGGGGGCAGGTGTTGTAAGTAATGACCTGGGGGCATATATGGTTCTTGTGGGAGGTATGCTGGTATAAACTTCAATGAGGGCTCATTTGATTGGAAATTGAAAGTTCTAGTTTCATTTTATAAGAGTCAAAAGAAATTGGAGGGCACCTAGCCCCCCCCCCTTCACGCCCCGTTTTCCTCAGACCCATCCAATACGAAATTTAAATAGTTTTTAGACCATACAACGAAAACTCCAGGGTCGACACAGCCCCCCAGGGCCCTAGAGCAGGCGTTGTAAGTTATGCTCTGGGGGAATATATGGTTCTTATGGAAGGGATGCTCGTAAAAACTTCAGAGAGGGATCATTTGATTGGAAATGGGAAGTTCTAGTTCTGTTTTTGAGAGTCAAAAGAGATTGGAGGGCAACTAGCCCCCCCCCCCCCCACACGCCCCTTTTTCCTCAAATGCAGCCGATAAAAATTTTGAGATTGCCATTAAGGTTAAAAATTTTAGTCAGATAACAAAAACTCAGGTGGCGACACAACCCCGCAGGCCCCGAGGGCAGGCGTTGTAATTTATGCCCTGGGACATATATGGTTTTTATGAAAGGGATGCTGTTAGTAAAATTTGAAGTACTAACACCATGTTAACAAGTACACCATGTACGGTGTATGTACCTTGTATGGTAAATACTCCAGATGTATTGACACCATGTTAAAACCATGATGTATTAACATCATGCATACACAATTTGTACATATTCACATTGTATGGTAAATACTCTAGTTGTATTGACACCATGTATAACACCATGATGTATTAACACCATGTATGCATACACACCATGTATGGTAAGTACTTCTGACGTATTAACTGCATGTATAACACCATGTTAAAAAATACACCATTTATGGCATATGCACTGTGTATGGTAAATACTCAAGATGTATTGACACCATGATACATTAACAGCATGTTAACAAATACACCATATACGGCATATGCACCGTAAATGGTGAATACTCCAGATGTATTGACATAATGTTAACACCATGATGTATTAAGATCATGCATACACAATGTGTACATATACACATTGTATGGTAAATACTCCAGTTGTATTGACACCATATGTAACACCAAGATGTATTAACACCTTATATACATATGCACCATGTATGGTAAAATACTCCAGATGTATTGACTGCATGTATAACAACATGACGTATTAACACCATGTACGGTGTGCGCACCGTGTATGGTAAATACTCCAGATGTATTGATACCATGTATAACACCATGATATATTAACATCATGTATACACAACATGTACATATACGCATTGTAGGGTAAATGCTCCAAATATTCCAGATCTATTGACAACATGTATAACACCAGGATGTATTAATACCATGTATATACACCATATATGGTAAATGCTCCAGATATATTGACTAGTCTTGTCTTGAGAGCACTTTTGGAACCATAAAGGGTATCCTTTTTAGTTCGTCTTTATTCAAAACATATCATTTTCCTCTCACATCTCAGATCTCACAACTGTATCATTTTCCTCTCGCATCAAACTGTAATTGGTCGAACCTTTGTATTTTTTGCCGAGAGCACGTTCTTATTTTGGACAGCCATGTAGTATCTTTATTTTTGGTTCCTCTCTGCAAATCAAAAGTAAGAAATCCTGCGCCACATTAATTAACTCATAAACAAAAAATCAATCTTTTGTTTTGAAAACAAAACTCCAAAAGAACGCTAGAAATGAATGAGTTGTATTACAAAAAAAAACCATTGTAAGAACATTTTCTGACCTTCAATTTTCAGTTTTCCTAGCGGGAGTGTTCCTCTTATCTTCCCTCCCCCTCAATGCACAGGGTAGGTCTGTTGATGTTTTTTTTTAGAAAGGAAATCATCTTTAGACTGGGATTATCGTGTATACCAGTTGTTTTTCTATTATGCGCAATTAAATGGCAAATATTCATAGGCCATTGCGCTATTTTTCCTGTTATTGAGCTAGTTTTTACCTAATTCTCACTAATCTATAGCCCAATTGGGCTAATTTTCGCCCAAATTGGCAGAACAGGGGGCAATTAAAATATATGTGATGTGAATTTTGTAATAGAGTAAAATAATTTTAAATAATTATTAGATTTAGATATTTTTCTTTTTTTAAGCTAGGGTAGTTATAAAAAAAAATCCCGAGGGTCGACCAATATTTCTGAAAATGAATTAAGCCAATAATTCGAAGAGACCAGTTTAAAACCAGCAGGGTATTCATCCAATCAAATAATTCGTGGTAAAGAACTTAAAGTAAGAAGCGATGCGGCTCAATAGTAGCCGAAACTCTAAGAAACGGAGTCTTGATAACAATAGATGCATAAAAAGAAGCGAATTTTGATGCTTATTCAAAATATGTAAAATTCATCAAATTTAATGTTACCCATCACAAGTTACGAGCCTGAGAAAATTGTCCAATTTTTTGGAAAGGGGGAAATACCCCAAACATCAAGTAATCTTCATGGAAATGACACCATCAGATTCAGGATACCAGAGAACCCTATTGTAGATGTTTCTAGCCCCTATATACAAAAATATGGAATTTTGCATTTTTTGCCGGAAGAAAGATCACGGATGTGTGTTTATTTGTTTCTTTGTTCGTCTTTTTTTGTTTCTTTGTTTTCCCCATGGAAAACAAACAAAACAACTTCGTTTTGAAGCAGTGGTTGTAGAAGATCGGGAGAGGGCTTATTTGATCGGAAATCAAAAGTTCTGGTGCCCTTTTTGTTTGTTTGTTTTCCCCAGGGGTGGCCGTATTGAAGGAATGGTCGTAGAAGATCGAGAAAGGGCTCACTTGATCAGAAATCAAAAGTTCTAGTGCTTTTTTTAAGTGACCATAAATATTGGAGGGCAGCTAGCCCCCCTCCCTTCACTGTTTTCCCCGAATTCACCCGATCAAAATTTAGAGATAGCCATTTTTTTCAGCATAGTCTAAGAATCGAATAACTATGTCCTTGAGGATGACTTGACCCCTCACAGTACCCGGGGGAAGGGCTGCAAGCTATTAACTTTGCCCAATGTTTACACTTAGTATTGGTTATTGGGAAGAGTACAAACGTTTTTCAGGGGGGATTTTCTTGTGGAACTGGGGGCTACGTGGGAGGATTTTCGACTGAACTTAGTTGAGCTATTATTTAACTATAGTTGAACTATTGCTATTGAACTGTAGCCTATAATTATATAAGCTTTATTTCTATAGGCTTGAGTTTAATAGGTTTTTATTTATATTAATTAAAAAGAACTTTTTCCACAAATAAGTTTTTCAAAGATAAGTAAAGAACTCCATTAAACAAAAAATGAGTAAAAATAAAATCAAATAATCTACCAAGCGTGAAACTACCACAAATCAGCATCGATAAATAAATGAAACCCAAAATAAACAGAAATTACAATAAATAACCGAGTCAAACTCAAAACAAGCAGAAATTAACATAAGTTGGGCGCAAAACCCCTTTGCCTTCCCAAGGCCAGAACAAAATTTGCACTTTTCTGAAAAAAATACAAATGAATGTGCATTGTCAGTTTAATATACATATACTGGTATTTATTAACCAAAATGTTAGTATTATTTGATTTATTAAAGTAATAAAAGTAAAAACATTTATTTTTTTTCAGTAAAGTGCAAATTATGTTCTGGCCTTGGGAAGGCATAAGGGTTTTGAGCCCAACTTATGTTAATTTCTGCTCGTTTTGAGTTTGACTCGATTATTTATTGTAATTTCTGTTCGTTTTGGGTTTCATTTATTTTATCGATGCTGATATGTGGTGGTTTCACGCTTGGTAGATTATTTGATTTTATTTTTGCTCATTTTTTGTTTAATGGAGTTCTTTACTTATCTTTGAAAAACTTATTTTGTAGAAAAAGTTTTTTTTAATTAATTTCTGTTCGTTTTATATTGACATAATCTTTTCAGAGAAAAAGAAAATAATACTTTAAATCTTTTCGTTTTTTTAAGAATTTATAGTTTGGCCTGATATATGTTTTAGGCAGCGCTAGCGCGCTGCCTAAAATATTGATTGGATGTGTATGGAGAAAAGATGGGCGTGAGAGGGGGGTTAGTTGCCTTCAAATCACTTTCGACTATTAAAAAGGGCACTAGCCCTTTGAATTTCCAATCGAATGAGCCGTTTTGAAGTTTCTACGACAACACCTTCTATAAAAACCTTATATGCCCCCTAACTTAAAACCCTTGCCCTGAGGGTTGTGGGGGAGTGTCATCCTCAAAAACATATTTTCTATCTGGAAATCAACTACGCTGATCAAAATGGCTATCTAAAATTTTGATTGGATATGTTTGAAGAAAAGATGGGCGTGAGAGGGGGGTTAGTTGCCTTCAAATCACTTTCGACTATAAAAAAGGGCACTAGCCCTTTGAATTTCCAATCGAATGAGCTCTTTTTCAAGTTTCTACGACAAAGATTTCAATAAAAACCTTATATAACCCCAGGGCATAACTTATAACCCTTGCCCTGAAGACTGTGGGGGGAGTTTCCTGCTCAAAGGTATAATTTCCTGAACTTTGAACTGCGTGGAACAAAATGGCTATCTCAAAATCTTTATTGGATATATTTGGGGAAATGGTGGGCGTGGAAGGGGTGTTAGTTGCTTTCCAATCACTTTCGACTGTTAAAAAGGGCACTAGCCATTTCAATTTCCAATCGAATGAGCCCTTTTGAAGTTTCTACGACAACGCGTTATGTAAAAACCTTATATGCCCCCTGGGCATAATTTACAACCTTTGCCCTGAGGGCTGTGGGGGGTTGTCATCCTCAAAGACTTAATTTCCAGAGTTTAAAACTACGTTGAATAAAATGGCTATCTCAAAGTTTTGATTAGATGTGTTTGGGGAAAAGGTGGGCATGAGAGGCGGGTTAGTTGCCCTCTAATCACTTTCGACTCTTTAAAAGGGCACTAGCCCTTTGAATTTCCAATCGAATGAGCCTTTTTTAAAGTTTCTACGACAACGCCTTCTATAAAAAACCTTATAAGCCCCCAGGGCATAACTTACAACCCTTGCCCTAAGGGCTTGCCCTAAGGGGGACTGTCCTCAAAAATATAATTTCTATCTGGAAATCAACTACGCTGAACAAAATGACTATCTCAAAATTTTGATTGGATGTGTTTCGGGAAATGGTGGGCGTGGAAGGGGTGTTAGTCAACTTCCAATCGCTTTCGACTATTACAAAGGGCACAAGCCACTCCAATTTTCAATTGAATGAGCGCTTCTCGAAGTTTCTACGTCAACTTATCTTCGATACGAAGTGCCCTGCTCTAAAGGAAAAAAATAATAAATAATACATTGTGCCAAACATCGTTCTTGTATGCCCCTAGGGCATAACTTAAAACCCTTGCCCTGAGGACTGTTAGGGAGTGTCCTCCTCTTTACTTAGTCCCCGTTTCTTGTCTCGTTCTCGAGTGTCACCGTTCTTTACTTAGGCAGCGCGATCGCGCTGCCTATGATTTGTGCAATAACTTTCTATATAAACCTTATATGCCCCCAGGGCATAACTTACAACCATTGCACTTAGGGCTCTGAGGGGGTTATCATCCTAAAAGACCTAATTTCCAGAACATTCAACTACGTTGAAAAAAATGGATATCTCAAAATTTTAATTGGATGTGTTTTGGAAAACGGTGGGCGTGAGAGGGGCGTTAGTCGCTATCCAATCACTTTCAACTATTAAAAAAGGCACTAGCCCTTTCAATTTCCAATTGAATGAGCCCTTTTGAAGTTTCTATGACAGCGCTTTCAATAAAAATTTTATATGCCCCAGGGTATAACTTACAAACCTTCCACTAAGGGCTCTGAGGGGGTTATCCTAAAAGACCTAATTTCCAGAACATTCAACTACGTTGAACAAAATGGATATCTCAAAATTTTTATTTGTTGTGTTTGGGAAAATGGTGGGCGTGAGAGGGGCGTTAGTCGCTATCCAATCACTTTCAACTATTAAAAAAGGCACTAGCCCTTTCAATGTCCAATTGAATGAGCCCTTTTGAAGTTTCTATGACAACGCTTTCAATAAAAAAATTTTATGCCCCCAGGGCATAACTTACAACCCTTGCCCTGAGGGCTGTGGGGGGAGAGGTTGTCATCCTTAAAGACCTAATTTCCAAAACTTTCAACTACGTTGAAAAAAATGGCTATCTAAAAATTTTGATTGGATGTGTTTGGGGAAAAGGTGGGCGTGAGAGGGGGGTTAGTTGCCCTCAAATCCCTTTTGACTATTAAAAAGGGTACTAGCCCTTTGAATTTCAAATCGAATGAGCCCCTTTTCAAGTTTCTACGACAAAGATTTCAGTAAAAACTTATATGCCCCCAGGGCATAACTCATAATCCTTGCCCTGAGGGTTGTGGGGGAGTGTCCTCCTCAACAATATGTTTTCTATCTGGAAATCAACTACACTGAACAAAATGGCTATCTCAAAATTTTTATTGGATGTGTTTGGGGGAATGATGGATGTTGCGGGAAGGCTAGTTGCCCTCCAATCACTTTCGACTATTAAAAAGGGCACTAGCCCTTTGAATTTCCAATCGAATGAGCTTTTTTGAAGTTTCTAGGACAACGCCTTCTTTATAAACCTTATATGCTCCCAGGGCATCACTTAAAACCCTTGCCCTGAGGGCTGTGGGGGAGTGTCCTCCTCAAAATTATATTTTCTGTCTGGAAATCAACTACGCTGAACAAAATGGCTATCTCAAAATTTTAATTGGATCTGTTTGGGGAAATGATGGGCGTGGGGGGGGGCTAGTTGCCCCCCAATCACTTTCGACTATTAAAAAGGGCACTAGCTCTTTGAATTTCCAATCGAATGAGCATTTTTAGAAGTTTCTACTACAACGCCTTCTATACAAACCTTATATGCCCCCCAGGTTATAACTTAAAACCCTTGCCCTGAGGGTTGTGGGGGAGTGTCCTCCTCAAAACATATTTTCTATTTGGAAATCAACTACGCTGAACAAAATGGCTGTATCAAAATTTTGATTGAGTTTGTTCGGGGGAATTATGGGCGTGGGGGGGGGGGGCTAGTTGCCCTCCAATCACTTTCGACTATTAAAAAGGGCACTATGCACTCCAATTTCCAATCGAATGAGCCCTTTTCGAAGTTTCTACGACAACTTCTTCGATATGAAGTGCCCGGGTATGGAGAACCCCCCCCCCCCAAAAAAAAAAAAAACAAACACATAGATAATTTCGGAGAGCACACTGCCTTTCCATGACGATAAATAGGGATAAAATCCTTTTAATAGACATTTTAAAATCATTTTACTACTGATGACGGTCACTGTATATGTGACCGAAATATCTGGTATTTTTGTGAATTTCTATCACTGTTATCATCATCACTGTCTATTAAAAGGATTTTATCCCTATTTGAACTTTTATTTAAAGAAACACATTGTGCCCTTATCGTTCTTTACTTAGGCAGCGCTAGTGCGCTGCCTATGATGTAACTGGTTTTATTCTAGAATGGTTCTGAAAGACTTGTTTAACCTGAATAAAAGGTAGTATACCGGCTAAATCATTTGAAAAAAAAAAACTTCTCAGTATAGGCAAGAAAAAAAAAGAAAAAAAATACTATGATAACTCGTCGTTCCTTTTTAGTTGATCTTTACTTTTTACCTTTTTACATTTTTACCTTTTTTGCTTTTTTACTTCTACTTTTTTACCTTTTTAGTTTCTTTTACATTGTTTTTCTGACGTTTTATATTTATGTATTATGTTTTTTCCGTTGGTGAAACCATCATAGAAAACTCGAATACAAGAAAAAGAGCAATAGGAAGGTCTGACTTGCCTCTTTCCCCCTAAGTTTCCGACTTGAGTGTATCTAAGCCTCTTATATCCTTAGAATTATCCTGAAGAGTATCAATTATTACTTAGCTAACATCTCATCCCGTGTCCGTGCCCCTCTTACCAACATGCCGCTATTATCTGCTAATCCCTCACTGAATGAATGCTTAATCGTTTTAGTTTCTCGTTATTCTGTTTCTCGTTATTTCTCGTTATTCGTAGACTTATTCTGTTTTATGTTTAATGTAGGGCTGTTTTCGCCTTCTTTTTGAATGTTTAATAACTGAATATATTTTTACAAAGCTTTGTATTTCTGTGTTATGCATAGATAGACACACAAAAATTATGAAAAATAGAAAAATTATAACAGAGCAAATTACGAAACACACATTAACATGATACATCGCGAAAAATACCTTCTGGTAAATTACCAAAAAATAACTTTAATTCCATATAATTAATATTAATTAATTGTAAAAACATTTCCTTCTTTCTAATTCCTTCTCTATGTACGCACCAATACGAAATATTGTGGTTGGATTACTACTTTGTAAAATTTTTGGAAGCAGCAAAACAATCCCATGTAAGTAATTTTCCCTTAAATCACAGAGCACCGGGCACTTTCGGAGAAAATGGTCCAAATCTTCGTCCTCATCCCTACAAAGAGGACACACATACCGACCATCAGGATGTACTATCCCCCTGTCAAACACCATTTGCCTGCTCTGGATTGGAAGGCAATTCGCCCTAAGCTGAATCCATCGACATAAAATCATAGCCGGTAAATTGAATTTAAAATAAATTTCCTCTCCGAAACTAGGTTTAACCTGATTATAATGATTCAATGTAGCAGAATTTAAAACCAGCCCTTGCCAATACTGAATTTCTTGACCCTCTAAGATAAATCGTACCTGGCTTACTAAATTTGTTGGTAGATCAGGGGAACCAAGACCGTCATTCCATAAGTAAGCCATTCCCACTCTTTCTAGTAATGACCTAATTTGGGATGGCCACGACGTTTTCGAACCATAGCTAAACATCTGATAATAAGCAGCACTTACTAGTCTATCTTCATTACACCTAATGATCTTCAACCAAAATCTAAGCATCAAAATAGACCTACGTAGTTTTAACGAAAACAGGCCCATATCACCTTTCAGAACCTGTGAATGAGTTGTCTGGTGTAATCAAAACAGTCTTTTATAATACTGGAGCTGGAGGGACTCCAACTTCTGTGCCGCTTCTCCGCCCCAAATCTCCGCTCCATATTCTAATACTGGTTAAATTTTTGTATTAAATATTCTTTTGTGCATTTTTAGGTTTTTAATTCCCATTATCGTCGGATTTCGAAAAATTGCAGACATGGCCACTTTACCTCTATTAATTAGTTCATCAACATGACTCTTTAAACTTCCATTTTCCGATAAAACAAATCCTAAATATTTTATTCTTTTACATACTTTCAGTTCCTTATTATTAAATTTAAATTTATAATTATCTTCGCCACTTGTTTTCCTTTTTTAAAAAATAACAACTTCACTCTTTTCAACATTCAGC
This sequence comes from Artemia sinica, assembly GCA_027921565.1. NCBI lineage: Eukaryota > Metazoa > Arthropoda > Branchiopoda > Anostraca > Artemiidae > Artemia > Artemia sinica. The sequence goes on from CM051261.1 coordinate 60,825,151, forward strand.
CTTAATTTTTTCATCTGCAAATATTCTTCTATAAGACTCAAAAGCGTCTGCAGATCTTGCGGTGTGCTAGCCACCAAAGCAATATCATCTGCAAATAATAGTAGTGATAGTTTATGGGTCCCTAGACTAACATTCGGAGCCCATCTATTCTCTAGAAAATCAACAACATCATTTATAAAAATATTAAAAATTTAGGAGAAAGAGTGCTGCCTTGTTTTACACCCAGCTTAATATTAAAAAACCTAGAAAACCTGTTACCAACTAACACGATTCCACTCACACAAATATACATACTCACTATCAACCTCACAAACAAATGAGGGAGGCCAATTCTAAACAGGGCATCCTTTAATAGCTCTCTGTCGACACTGTCGAACGCCTTATGGAGGTCCAGAAATCCCACATAAAGACAAGTTTTTCCCTTTCCATATTTATCAATTAATGCCTTTAAAATAAATATTGTATCTACCGTCCCGTACCCTGTCCTAAAACCTCCTTGTTCTTCATGTATTATATTATTTTTATTTAACCATTTAGAAAGCCTTGTATCTAGTATTTTCTCCATTATCTTACTTAAAGCAGGGACTAGCGCTATTAAACGATAATTCATGTGCAACTTAGGGTTACCTCTCTTAAAAAGCGGCATAAGCAATGATCTCTTCCACTCATTTGGCCAATGTCCTGAAGTTAACACCTTATTACAAAGAAATTATTTGAAAAAAACTACGTTTTCTGAAGAGTTATATGAAAGAGGATGTGCCCTCCTCAACGCCTCGCTCTTTACGCTAAAGTTTGACTTTCTCACAACTCTTTTTTTAAACAATAAAAACTTTAGCGTAAAGAGCGAGGCGTTGAGGAGGGCACATCCTCTTTCATATACGGAATAATTTCTGTTCGTTTTAAGTTTTAATGTCGCTCCTTACTTTCAGTTTAAAGAAATTTTTTTTATATTTAAAGGCTGCGAAAGCGGGGGGTTTGGGGGGCGGTAGCCCCCCAACTGTGCCTCCTAATCCCTGTACGTTTTAAGATTCGACCTTGTAACTCAGCCTCTTTAACTCTTTAGAAAACGTAGTTTTTTTCAAATAATTTCTGCACGTTTTTGTACAGTTTATTACTTATTATTGCTTGACTAACTGTTAGCTGATCGTGTCAGGAGTTAAAGTTGGGGGGCTGCCGCCCCCCAAACCCCCCGCTCTTGAACATTCTTGTGTTAAGGCTTTTAATTCCTGAATACTCAAATCACGTCGTACAGGGTGCCTCCTAATCCCTGTACGTTTTAAGGTTCGAGCTTGTGACTCAGCCTCTTTAACAGCCCCCCAACTGTGCCTCCTAATCCCTGTACGTTTTAAGGGTCGACCTTGTAACTCAGCCTCTTTAACTCTTTAGAAAACGTAATTTTTTTCAAATAATTTAAAAAAGAAACTGAGTTTCTTTTTAAAGTTTAAATTCAGTATATAAAAAATTTGCTCTGATGGTGAATCGAACCCGGATTTTCCGCCTGACAGTCTAGAGTTTCAACCGCTGGACTATACAAGCACAATAGTAATTGTTATTTGTAAATGGAAGCTATTTTCGACGCAAGCAAATTCCCAAAAAACTTGATATTTGGTTTTTGGAAAACAGGGAAGGAGTGATCAGATTGAGCTGAAATTTCGAGGATAAGCTCCCAGGCCCCAGGAACGCTTATCCTCTAAATTTCAGCCCGATCAGACAACGTTAAAGGGGGGTTGTGGTGGGAAAAATTAACATGGGCTAATATAGGAAAAAAAAGGTTTTTCGTAAATGTAAATTCGGGGGATAATTTTTTCGGTCTGAAAATATCAAAAGGCCCTAACAGGTCGAATTCTGCTTCGAATGAGTCCTCATTCAACCGGATCCGTTGCCAACTGTGGCCTGTAGGCGTGGCTAAGAAAAAAAAAGAAATGATGATGAATTTTAAGTGGCTATATTTGGTTTTTTTGAAAACAGGGAAGGAGTGATCGGATTGAGCTGAAATTTCGAGGATAAGCTCCCAGGCCCCAGGAAAGCTTATCCTCTAAATTTCAGCCCAATCGGACAACGTTAAAGGGGGGCTGTGGTGGGAGGGTCCAAACTTCCGGCCCAGTTTACCCCATGAAGATAAAGTCGGAGGAGGATGAAATTTTGCAAGTTTCTTAGTTTGAGCTTGGGCTACAAAATGCAATTACCGCCGTCTCTCTGCGATCTCTAGGACCTGAAATCGCTTAACATTGTGGTGGGTCGCCTCTTTATAGAGGCACAAGTGTGCCTCCTTGAAAAACGATTATCGACATAAAAATTGAAAGAAAATTCTTAAATAACGTTATTGGTACACCATCAACACCCGCAGCCGAACCTCCTTTTAAATTCTTGAATACAAACTTAACCTCATCATTACTCACTTCCCCTACTAAATCATAATCATGTTCCTTCATAGGATAAACAACCATTTCTATGGTATGTGCTACCTCTTGTAATTAATATATGTCATGTATATGTCATTTAAAGAAAACATTGTAATTTATTTATTCCATATATTTTATTTCATAATTTGTTTTTGATTTCGTATGCATTTTTTTATCAAGATAGGTAGCTCCTTTTCAACGAAACTAATTTCCTTCTATGAAAGAAATCATATAGAAATCTTAGATACCCCCCCCATCGCACACACCACTATTTGTGCAAATATGTTTGTTTTGACAGTATTCTTTTATATGTAGAGCATCTATTTTTGTTTGACATATTTTGTCAGCAATGGCTTCGAACTGACAATTTTATTTACAAAAAAATAATATATACAGAATTAATAAACAGTTCTAAATGCGTAACATTGATGAAAGTGACGGAACACGAATCCTCAAATAGAGGCAAACTTTTATTATTTGAATTAATCTTTACTGCTTTAAAAATAGACGCTTTTTTTCGCTAAATTATTTGTCGTGTTTATTTATTCACTTGAGAATGAGGATTCATCGAAAAACTCATTTGATGTTGTTTTGTACGTTTTCGTTAGTCTAGAAAAAGAAATTCAGTTCCAGATTCGCTATTTTGCTGTTACGGTTTCATTTCTCATGATGACATCAACAATAGAAACTTTACAAACTCTTTTAAAACTATGTAAGTAATGAAATCCTGATATTAAAAGGTCAAATCACTTCAAGGGAAGTTGATCAAGTCTGTTTAGATCAGCGTTTCATTTTTGTCTTCTAAAACAAAAATTTCTTCATTCCAACTTGCAAACCTACCTAACTCAGGCCCTAAACATTTTAATATACATGTTTCAAAGTCTCCGCAGCCGAAACGACCATTCCGGCTCGTATTTGGCAACGTGGATTTGTGATAATTTATTTGCCCAGCTTATACCTTTGCTAATCCTATCAGAAATCTGTGCCTTAAAATATTCCATGTAATTTTGTCTTTTTGGTCATTTCGATGATTTTAATGAAATTTTCTTTTTCAGTATATGTTTTCATCAGATCGCAAAACTGAAATAATTAGTAAAATGGTCGAGTTAGCAGCAAGCTGTGTCGGTCTACAGCTGAAGGTGTCGGATGACCTCCTGAGCACTGATATATACAGATATAAGAGACTTGGGAAGTTCTCGTAAGTCTTCTTTCAAGACATATAAGTCAAGGGCTAGATCAGGGCCGTATCCTTGATTTTTGTCCGGGAAGGGGGGCTACAAAAAGTAACTCACAAAACACAACAAAAATCTATTTACATGTATTTTTGTTAATATTGTATGAGTGGGACAAGTTTTTTTTTTTGGGGGGGGGTTGAAACCGGGTACTCCCACCCCCTGGATGCGGCCATGTGGTAGGTGGTGCATAGAAAGTAACAAAAAAAAAAATTTAAATGCATATAAGACATAAAATAATGCTTTAGAATAATATAGTGGCTGGAGGTCAGAGTAAAGTCTGAAAGGAACTGAATTTTCATTCGCGATTGGAATGGCATGTCGCCTTGTGAAAAAAAGGGGTCTTCGCTTGGTTAAATATTCGTTTCGCTTCTATTTCGATTCACAGCCAAAAGGCATGCTATTTCTCTTTTCAGCAAATTGTAGCCTCAAAAAGAAAAATTAGATTGTTTAAGCTTATTGCTCAACACTGAAGAATTTCTTGACATAATTTAATGGAATTAATTCATTTTGATTCGAGTTAAACGCAACTTTTGAATTAAGCTTTGTTAAAAAAAAAACAATACACGATATAATCATTTAACAAGTAGCCATCCAAGAAGAAACAGAGCTCGGAAGACGGACGGCTATAATAATCAATATCAACAATTCAACTGAATCATTCTAATAAAAAAAAAGAAGAGAAACAAGAAAAATCAAAATCAAAAATCAATCTATTCTTTTCAATAAAAGATAAACCTACAAACTACGGCCCCTCATCCTCTCTTCCCCAAAAATACTTCATTAACCTTTTGTTAAATTGCTGTAAATGCTCAGCTTCATACTCGGCTTAATCAGCTTAATTAAGCTTAATCAGCTTAATTAAGCTGAATCAGCTTAATACTCGCTGGAAGCACATTCTGAAGAGTCAGTCGCAAATGATGACTAGCAAATCCTACCCTAGCACTCTGCCTTTACTCGACCAGATTCCTAGTGCTATATTCAGGTAAGTAATTACTATTTTTGTAAAAATCAGAAAAAAAATATCTGGGCATACATCATACCATTACTGCTACTACTACTAACAACTCACCGCTGCACCTAGCTGCCTGAGGGCATCACATCTGCGCACGCTCTTTCTCCATCCCAATCTATTCATAGCTTCCCTCTCATTACACCCTCTCAGGAAGTTCCCATTTCTCGTAAATCTTTCCTTGCGACATTCTCCCATCCCAACCAAGGACGACCTGCTTTCCGTTTAACCCTAGACGGTTGGCCGAAAAGTGCAATCTTCGGCAATCTGTCGAAGCTTTTAAAATAACTGAGTTATAAGGAAATAGTGCTACTAGGGAATAGGTCTAAATAAGACTACCAAATACATTTTTCCTGACATAAGCTTTCCAAATGAGCCTTTCAGTCAAGAACTCAATTTACATATATTGTTTCTAAATGAAGATATGTGGTTTCTGAAATGAATCTTAAAAAAGAAACATTTACTTTTTAGAGACTAATACATACATTTCTGAAGTTATTTTTATTTTGAATGACTTCTTCTTGGTTAGTCTCAAAAATGATTTTTTTGTTAACTTACCACAGCCTGTTCAATCCTGCAATTTTTTTATTGTTTATTATAAAGTGAAAGGACTCAACTTTGACAATCAACCATTTAATGCTGCAACTACTCTAAATACTGCCACAGATACACTAAAAATGAGCAAATTCTGCCCACTTACAATTACGCAGCCTATCTTTAACCCCTTTAACCCTAGTCTTAAGCAAAACTTAAATCTTGAGCTAACCCACTACAGTATTATACATAAAAATATGTCATTAACTTTTCAGAAGGAATACCTTCTAGGAGCTTTCTTTTAATTCTGGATAAATTTTTTTTTCGTTAAGGCCTACGATACCTTGAAGACCACTCTATCTCGTCCATTATAAACTTTCTTTGGGTGGCCAAACTATTTAGAGTTGATTGGGTGGTCTTGCCATAACTTGTCGAGCTTGGATAAGAGGTCCAAATAAACGTCAGAAAACTAAAACTATTTTCCCGGAGGTCTTAGAAGAACTATGTAATGTCCTTCATTTCGTTCTGGAGAAAAGAGATGCTTAGTTTTAATAAAACTTACATCATCAGAAAGTGTAAATTTTGATTTTTTCGATTAAGTGGAGCATAATTTTCTTTAAAGCTAAGGAAAGGACACAAGGCCTTACCCAGGATTTTTTTTTTCGGAGGGGGTTTTACTAAAAAAAAAATTTGGGGGGGATTTTACACAAAAAAAAACTCAAAAAACGCACAGAAGATTCATTTATGTTCATTTTTGTTACGGTTTTACGAGTCAGACAAACATTTCGGGGGGGGGGGGTTCAAACTCCCTAAATCCCCCCCGCCCTGGATATGGCCTTGAAAGGACCGTCGGCAAAATTTTCTTGCATACCTGCTGGGAAAACCCTAAAAATCAGTTCAAAAATTAAAGGAAACATGTGAGTAATTTGGCCGCGTTGGGAGTTGCTTGATGTGCCACCGCTTTGATTGACAAACTTGCTGACAAAAGTGAAGTAAATTTTGCTGTCTTTCTAGTCAAATTTCATACTCAAACCCCAAATTCCTGACAGCTTTCGATCCTGTGCTTTCGCACACCCTTCCTGTTTACCTTCCCCAGATTTCTCCAGGTACCCATTTAAAGCTGGGTCGACTCTGGCTGAGCTTAAACAGTCACGCTACTGACCCCCGTCCCAAACCATATAATTGAGTAAACTAGGATTCGAAGATACTGTTAATGCAAGTTGCGACCAGTTTCTTGTCCTTATTTTTTTCCAGTTGATTTTTATTAATATTAACTTTTTATCCAAATATCACTCTGGGTTGAAGGAGGGAGGCTTTGTGCATAGGGTTTTAGTTTAAAGCTTCTTCGAATCATCGGGTTTATCGTGTTTTCCCCCACCTCACATTTCCACCCGCCACCGAAATCATTTTGAGGGCACGAATAAACGTCATGTTCTTCGCCCTGTGGTGTCTACCCGTGGCAGGTATAGGAAATCTTACACCCTAATTTGTTTTGTACCCAGGTAATGGGAAATAACATGCTGTCTCTCTTTAGTTTCTTTATTTTTTTTTAAATTCTCGTTAGTCTTACAGGCAATAAACTTTTGTAGTTAAATTATTTTGTCTGAATATTATACTAGAGAATTTACAGTGCGAAATTATTCTATGTAGCAATTGATAGTTTTATTTTCAATCTTCATATTTATTTGATGAGCAAATTGGCATGTTCGGCCATTTCGGCCAAAAGACCAAATCTACCAACGGCCGCATGTTCGGCAAAATCTTCAGTAAATTCGACCATTTGAGCTTATGAATAGTTGTTTTACTGCAGTAAGACAAGGGAAATAAGAAATGGCTAAACGGTGTAATTTAAACTCATAACCCTTTACAGAAGAAAATGAATTTTGAACTTGTTGTATCATAATTCGATTTTGAAATTGATCTGACAAGCATGACCGTGCTCTGAAATACAGTGAACCATTCATTCATTTACAATGTAACACAGCCAATAGGAACTTCTGTTCCTCTCAGCCGCTAATTTTTTTTTATCTATGCTAATGGATTACCTAAATTATTAATTTAGACTAATAGAAACTAATTATAAATTTAACCAACTAGTAGTGTAATAATATTTTCCTTTAAGATTTCCGTCTATAAAAATATTTCCATATAATTTCGCTAATTAAGTCAAATAAAGTACCAAGCTCGTATTTTGGACTAATTCTAATTAATTACTAGAGCTAATTATTTATTAGGACTGAATCTTGTAGAATACAACAGTATTTCTAATATCGTAAAATACAAGCAGAAAAGGAGTGAGCTAAAACTACCTTCCTTGAACTCAATTTGGGCTGAAGATTCGTTTCTGAAATGTTCATCCTCCTAGCTCAAAATTACCTCCAAGCTGTTCTAAAATCACTATCTAGAAAAGGGGGGGGGGGGGTGAAGTTAGCTACTTGGAAACACCTTAATGTAAGCTTTTGATTAATTTGTTAAAATCTTATTCGCCTGGCACTTCAACACGTCTATACTTTTACCTTTCATCCCAGACTTATTCTTTAATTTTTTATCTAGTTATTTTTTCTTAAACATAAAATAATGCAAGTTTGTAATATGTTCCTGAATAAGGCAAAATAATAGTGAATAAAAGAATAAAAAAAAAGACGATTGTAAAAAACAGAACTACTAAAAGTTAAATAAAAAGTCAAAATTTGATTTTTTTTTCAAATGCCACTACATTTCCAAACTTTCGGGCCAAAACTATACGAAATATATATATATAGTATATATATATATATATATATATATATATATATATATATATATATATATATATATATATATATATATATATATATATATATATTATATATATATATATATATATATATATATATATATATATATATATATATATATATATATATATATATATAATGTATATAATTATATATGTATTTATATATATAATCAAACTAACTATATATTTCATTTTAGAAATGACAAGGATCAAACATCTATGGTCGAATTCTTAGTTCATAAGATGACACCGAATAGCCCCGAGGCTGTTCGAAAGCTACTCTGTATAACGGAAAGCTGTTTAATAGAACGTGATCCGAGCACATACTTCGTCTGTACCCTCCGACCTTTGAATTTAATTTTTGACCTTGTTCGGCCTCTTGATAACCCTCAAGAATTTTTCATTGAGTATAAGGATGGAGATATAAGAAGATATTCAACTACAGAAAGGTATTATATCTTCTTCCGTATTTTTTTTTTCGTTTTTTTTTCTATTGGATAAATTCCCCTCACCCACCAACAAAAAAAAACAACAAAAAAACTGGGCATTTAACTTCAAGTACCAAGGGCGGTGAAAATTAAATCTAGTGGGTTCTGTGGTGGGGCAGTGGGTTTAACCTTACCTTGGTAATACTGGACCCTGAGATCGGACCCGGCTGTAGCAACGCACTGCAGGGCCGACAAAGGGACCTAGTAGTAGTCTAGTAGTAGTAGTAGTCTTCTAGGAGTAGTCTAGAAAAGTTGTAAATCTGATTACCTACAACTTTTGAAATCTAACAGTTTTAATTGGTTAGGTGGGAACTTACACAACCATATATAGCTTAAAAAACTATAAAAAAAATTAGGAATACAATGTTTATTGAAAAAAACATTCATATGTAGTTATGTAGTTTTCAGTAGTAGCGGGCATCAAATAAAAAAATAATGAAATTTGGGTGGAAATACAGCAAAAAATAAGCTAAACCCATATGGTACCAAACAACTTTAGGAGATGTTGCTTTCCTTTGAAAGTATAATGGTCTGTGAGAATCAACATATTGTTAATGTCTGTATTTTTACAGGCAAAAAGTTTTATATATTTCAAATAATTTGTTTGCCAATTATTTTCATCGGTTAACGTAGCAACACCGACTAAAATTTATTTTTGCTCCAGAAAATTTCGTAATTTTGAAACAACTGACAGAAGAATTGTACAAAATCACGGTTTCCAGATGCGAGGAGCCCTAAGAGATTCATGGGGCAGAAACTGTTTAAATATTGGTGTCGTTGGTACTTTGAGGTGAAGATGAAGTTACCATGGACATATGGTTGATTTCAGCCTTCCTAAGTCAACATTATTTTGGTTATCAGAAGGCAACCGCTGTAGAAGAAGACGTAAAAATGTAATCTGTCGTACGTAGAGCAACGACGTACAGTGCTTCCATACCTCTTTACAACCGGATTGGGGTGAGATCATCACAGCTGCAAGCTATAGAGACGATTGTAGACTCTTCTTGGATTCCCTGGGTACCTCTGGAGGTGCTGGAGGATATGAGGTCTATCCTATAGAGGATAGGATATGAGGAGGATATGAGGTCTTTACAACCGGATTGGGGTGAGATCATCACAACTGCAAGCTATAGAGACGATTGTAGACTCTTCTTGGATTCCCTGGGTACCTCTGGAGGTGCTGGAGGATATGAGGTCTATCCTATAGAGGATAGGATATGAGGAGGATATGAGGTCTTTACAACCGGATTGGGGTGAGATCATCACAGCTGCAAGCTATAGAGACGATTGTAGACTCTTCTTGGATTCCCTGGGTACCTCTGGAGGTGCTGGAGGATATGAGGTCTACAGTAATTGGCTGCTCATCCGTTCGAGAAAAGTGAAATCTTGGCCCTGATGATTCCATGCATATCATGAACGTGCTTTCAGCTAATGTCAACCTTTTGCTTTCTTTCATTTTGGTGTCATAAAACTAAATTGGTTCAAATTGCCTGTGAATTTTTAAGTTAGCTCTAACGTTGGACAAGGCTTTTATAACCGTTTAAGCTAATAGCGGGGGAAAGTATTTTGGCTCTAAATTCAAAGGGGCTCTAAATTTTGAATTGCTTTTGATGTTGGACCAGGCTTTTATAACCGTTTAAGCTAATAGCGAGGGAAAGTATTTTGGCTTTAAATTTAAAGGGGCTCTAAATCATGAATTGCTTTTAATGTTGGACCAGGCTTTTATAACCGTTTAAGCTAATAGCGAGGGAAAGTATTTTGGCTTTAAATTTAAAGAGGCTCTAAATTTTGAATTGCTTTTAATGTTGGACCAGGCTTTTATAACCGTTTAAGCTAATAGCGTGGGAAAGTATTTTGGCTTTAAATTTAAAGGGGCTCTAAATTTTGAATTGCTTTTAATGTTGGACCAGGCTTTTATAACCGTTTAAGCTAATAGCGGGGGAAAGTATTTTGGCTTTAAATTCAAAGGGGCTCTAAATTTTGAACTGCTTCTGATGGCCGGCGTTTCGGGCTGCATATTTGTATATTAGGGAGGGGGAGGTAAAGTATAGCGGGTCTGCATGCAAAATGTGTTTGGTACTAGTATTCTGCATATTAGATAGGTAGACATTTTTTTTTTAGTTAACAAAATTTCCAGATACCTCGCTGTCCTTCTGTAATTTTTTAGTGGCTATATACCTAGAATGAATTGTTTTCCGACTTCAACTATCCAAATACTTTACTCCCCCGGTAAATACCCCCCCCTCCCCCGGACAATATCCCCCCCCCCCCCGTGGAAAAGAAGGCTTTCCAAATTTAAAAATTTTATTTGAGTTTTATTTTTTTAATTTCTCGTAGGGGGAAGGAGTTTTGGTACTTGTGTATTATGGGCAACTCACTGAAGTTTACGCTGTGTAAAACTCGAGAAAAGAACCGATTTCTTCGTTAGTTTTTTTCAGCTAAGCGCGAGACAAGACAAAGACAAGTGACAAAATATAGGCGAAATATATAATTTGGGTAACTATATATTTGCGCAAAAGAGGACAGCATTTGGACAGTTTGTCAGAAAACAATTCTTTCTAGGTATGGCCACTAAAAAATTACAGAAGAATAGCGAGGTATCTGAAATTTTTTTAACTAAAAAAAAAAAAAAAAAAAAAAAAAAAAATCCCAGTATAAGGAAATGTAATGTTTCATTTAAGTGTTTTTTCCAAGTGTTAAGTGCTTTTTGTTTTCAATGACCGTTTTTCCAAGTATTAAGTACTATTATTGGGTTAATGTAGCGTTTCATTTAGGTGTTTTATGATGATCGCTGATCAAAGTTTATGTTATTTGTGCCTTTCATTTATGGTATTTTACTATATTCATGACCGCATATTTGGCTTTAAAATACACTTCTCTATCTATATATCTAATATGCAGAATAATTGTACCAAACACATTTTGCATGCAGACCCGCTATGCTTTATACCCCCCTCCCCTTAATACGCAAATCTATAGCCCAAATAGAAACTGGTGTGTTCTCGAATTTTACAAAGCGTAAACTTGAGTGAGTGGCGCATAATACACAAGTACCAAAATTCCTTCTTCCTATGGAAAAAAACTCAAATAAAATTCTCAAATTTGGAAAGCCTGATTTTCTATGGGGGGGGGGAGGGTATTTTCAGCGGGGGGTATTTTCTGAGGGGGTAAACGCCTAAAACCGGACAAGGCTGGTATAACCGTTTAAGCTAATAGCGGAGGAAAGTATTTTGGCTCTAAATTCAAAGGGGCTCTAAATTTTGAATTGCTTCTAATGTTGGGCCAGGCTGTTATAACAGTTTAAGCTAATAGCGCAGGAAAGTATTTTGGCTCTAAATTCAAAGGGGATCTAAATTTTGAATTGCTTCTAATGTTGTACAAGGCTGTTATAACTGTTAAAGTTAATAGCAGATGAAAGTATTTTTGCTCTAAGTTCAAATGGACTCTGAGTTTTGAATTGCTACTAATGTTGGACCAGGCTGTTATAACAGTTTTTAGGCTAATAGCGGAGGAAAGTATTTTGGCACTAAATTAAAAGGGGCTCTAAATTTTGAATTGCTTCTAATGTTTGACCAGGCTGTTATAACTGTTTAAGCTTATAGCGGATGAAAGTATTTTGGCTCTTAATTCAAAGGGGCTCTAAATTTTGAATTGCTTTTAATGTTGGATCAGGCTGCTATAACAGTTTAAGCTAATAGCGGAGGAAAGTATTTTAGCTCTAAATTCAAAGGGGATCTAAATTTTGAATTGCTTCTAATGTTGGACCAGGCTGTTATAACAGTTTTTAGGCTAATAGCGGATGTAAGTATTTTGGCTCTAAATTCAAAGGGGCTCTAAATTTTGAATTGCTTTTAATGTTGAACCAGGCTATTATTACAGTTTAAGCTAATAGTGGAGGAAAGTATTTTGGCTCTAAATTCAAACGGGATCTAAATTTTGAATTGCTTCTAATGTTGTACAAGGCTGTTATAACTGTTAAAGTTAATAGCGGATGAAAGTATTTTGGCTCTAAGTTAAAATGGGCTCTAAGTTTTGAATTGCTACTAATGTTGGGCCAGGCTGTTATAACAGTTTTTAGGATAATAGCGGAGGAAAGTATTTTGGCTCTAAATTCAAAGGGGCTCTAAATTTTGAATTGCTTCTAATGTTGGACCAGGCTGTTATAACTGTTTAAGCTTATAGTGGATGAAAGTATTTTGGCTGTAAATTAAAAGGGGCTCTAAATTTTGAATTGCTTCTAAGGTTGGACCAGGCTGTTATAACTGTTTAAGCTTATAGCGGATGAAAGTCATTTGGCTCTAAATTCAAAGGGGCTCTAAATTTTGAATTGCTTTTAATGTTGGACCAGGCTGTTATAACAGTTTAAGATAATAGCGGAGGAAAGTATTTTGGCTCTAAATTCAAAGGGGATCTAAATTTTGAATTGCTTCTAATGTTGGACCAGGCTGTTATAACTGTTTAAGCTTATAGCGGATGAAAGTATTTTGGCTCTAAATTCAAAGGGGCTCTAAATTTTGAATTGCTTCTAATGTTGGACCAGGCTGTTATAACAGTTTAAGCTTATAGTGGATGAAAGTATTTTGGCTGTAAATTAAAAGGGGCTCTAAATTTTGAATTGCTTCTAATGTTGGACCAGGCTGTTATAACAGTTTAAGCTAATAGCGGAGGAAAGTATTTTGGCTCTAAATTCAAAGGGGATCTAAATTTTGAATTGCTTCTAATGTTGTACAAGGCTGTTATAACTGTTAAAGTTAATAGCGGATGAAAGTATTTTGGCTCTAAGTTCAAATGGGCTCTAAGTTTTAAATTGCTACTAATGTTGGACCAGGTTGTAATAACAGTTTTTAGGTTAATAGCGGAGGAAAGTATTTTGGCTCTAAATTCAAAGGGGCTCTAAATTTTGAAATGTTTCTAATGTTGGACCAGGCTGTTATAACAGTTTAAGCTAATAGCGGAGGAAAGTATTTTGGCTCTAAATTAAAAGGGGCTCTAAATTTTGAATTGCTTCTAATGTTGGACCAGGCTGTTATAACTGTTTAGGCTAATAGCGGAGGAAAGTATTTTGGCTCTAAATTCAAAGGGGATGTAAATTTTGAATTGCTTCTAATGTTGTACAAAGCTGTTATAACTGTTAAAGTTAATAGCGGATGAAAGTATTTTGGCTCTAAGTTCAAATGGGCTCTAAGTTTTGAATTGCTACTAATGTTGGACCAGGCTGTTATAACAGTTTTTAGGCTAATAGCGGAGGAAAGTATTTTGACTCTAAATTCAAAGGGGCTCTAAATTTTGAATTGCTTCTAATGTTGGACCAGGCTGTTATAACAGTTTAAGCTAATAGCGGAGGAAAGTATTTTGGCTCTAAATTAAAAGGGGCTCTAAATTTTGAATTGCTTCTAATGTTGGACCAGGCTGTTATAACTGTTTAAGCTAATAGCGGAGGACAGTATTTTGGCTCTAAATTCAAAGGGGGTCTAAATTTTGAATTGCTTCTAATGTTGTACAAGGCTGTTATAACTGTTAAAGTTAATAGCGGATGAAAGTATTTTGGCTCTAAGTTCAAATGGGCTCTAAGTTTTAAATTCCTACTAATGTTGGACCAGGCTGTTATAACAGTTTTTAGGCTAATAGCGGAGGAAAGTATTTTGGCTCTAAATTAAAAGGGGCTCTAAATTTGGAATTGCTTCTAATGTTGGACCAGGCTGTTATAACAGTTTAAGCTAATAGCGGAGGAAAGTATTTTAGCTCTAAATTAAAAGGGGCTCTAAATTTTGAATTGCTTCTAATGTTGGACCAGGCTGTTATAACTGTTTAAGCTTATAGCGGATGAAAGTATTTTGGCTCTAAATTCAAAGGGAATCTAAATTTTGAATTGCTTCTAATGTTGTACAAGGCTGTTATAACTGTTAAAGTTAATAGCGGATGAAAGTATTTTGGCTCTAAGTTCAAATGGGCTCTAAGTTTTGAATTGCTACTAATGTTGGACCAGGCTGTTTAACAGTTTTTAGGCTAATAAGCAGAGGAAAGTATTTTGGCTCTAAATTCAAAGGGACTCTAAATTTTGAATTGCTTCTAATGTTGGACCAGGCTGTTATAACAGTTTAAGCTAAATAGCGGAGGAAAGTATTTTGGCTCTAAATTCAAAGGGGCTCTAAATTTTGAATTGCTTCTAATGTTGGACCAGGCTGTTATAATAGTTTAAGCTAATAGCGGAAGGAAATATTTTGGCAGTGAATTTTAAAATTGGGTCGAATTTTGGACGAGGCTGTTACAACAGATTAAGCTGCTAACGGAGCAGATATTTTGGCTCTAAATTCAAAGTGGCTCAAAATTTTCTAATTTGCTCTAATGTTAAACCAGGGTATTACAACAGTTTAAGCCAATAGTGGAAGGAAATATTTTGACTAAATTTTTAAATTGGGGTCGAATTTTGAACGAGGCTGTTATAACAGATTAAGCTAATAACTGAGCTAAATATTTTGGCTCTCAATTCAATTTGGATTTAAATTTTCCAATTGGCTCTAATGGTGGACCAGACTGTTTTTACACTTTAAGCTAATAGCGAAGGAAAATATTTTGGCTTTAAAATTTTAAATTCGTTTTAGTGTTGGATCAGGCTGTTATAACAGGTAAGCTGCGAAGGAAAATATTCTGGCTCGAATTTAAAATCGGCTCTAATGTTGGACCAGGCTGTTATAACAGTTTAAGCTAGTAGGGGAGAAACAAAAGGCGAGGTTCGGGATGTTTTTTTGAAACCTTTCTCGTTTTACTGAGTATATCATATCTTTATGATTGTCTGTCGAGCGATTTCGATATCTGTTTATCTGTTTTTTGTTTGGTTGGTGTTTTGGGGATGGTGATCAGAGAACCGGTATTAATCAATAAGATTGATTCAATGGTTAGTGTTTGCTTTTTTTACCTGCTTGAGCCACATTTTTTTTATATTATTTTTATAATATCGAAGTTCTTTTTTAGAGTTATCTTTTTCTTATTCGTTTTCTTGGTTGATCGTAATTTTCTGTCAAGTGATTTCTTGTTTATTTTTTTTTGTTTGGTTAGTGTTTCGGGGATGGTTATAAGATAGCCGATGTAAACCAACAAGATTGATTCCATGGTTGCTATTTGGTGTTTTGTACAAGGTTAAGCTACACTGTTTTTTATCTTATTTTAATAACACTAAAGTTTTGTCAGAGTGTAAATATTAAATTTGTTTTCAAAGGATGTATAACCTTAATAATTTCGACTTTTGACGGTTGATGTAGTTGGTCGACTGGCTGTTTCCCGTTGATGTAGTTCGTTGGCTGGTCGTTGGCGGTTGATGTAGTTTACTCTAAATACAATTTTTATTATTGAAGATTCTTCACGATTAGAAATCCATGGAACAAATGAATCCTTTTGAAAGTTTATTTGTCTGGTTAAAAAATTTGAGTATAATAACTTTTCCTCTTTTTTATTTATTACTTATGGTGTTGAAAATTAGACCAGGGTACGAATCATATGACCCCCAGACATGTTTCTAAATTGTCAACCAAAAATGACGTCATTTCCAGGAAGTCGAAGTACTCCTTTCCAGGAGTACCTATTGGAGAGGGACAAACACAAAATAGTTTATATTTCTTGGGAGGAAGGGGGGGGGGTAATGAGAGAATCCTTATAAATCAATGTAAATAATTCAGCATCGTTAATTGGTCTTTTGTACCCATTTGAGGAAAGGTTGAGGCTATTCTCTTTGATTCTCATCATTTTTTCTCTTTCTTGATTTCTTCATTATAATCCTATTAAGTTTGTTTTTAATAATATTTTTTTCTTCTTTTTTTCTTGGTTGATAATTAGGTTAAATATTAGTTTTTTAATGGTGTGTAGCTTGTTGGCTAATTTATTTGTTTGTTTCTTCTAAATCTGTTTTCCATCGGGTATTTTCATATTACTTTATACCTCATGTTGTAAGTTAGAAGAACGCATTATGTGGAAGTTTCATTTTTCAGGGAGTCGATATTGGCAACACTGCTAGATGGTGTAAGAGCGTCAGGAAATCGCGACATACACGTGAGAATGACACTAATGGATAGAGGGAAAAGAATTGGACCGCTATATTCTCCTGTCGATGAAGAGGTATATTGTAAATGATTAGAAATCGCTCCAACCATATCATAAGGGGGGAAATGAATGCAATTACAGGAGAGTGGAGCATAGTTTGGTGCTATTTTTGTCGAGGTCGTAGTCAAAACTGTTTTATGTTCTGTTTCCTTCACTCATAACAAAGATGGTAAAAAAAAAAAAAAAAAAAAAAAAAAAAAAAAAAAAAAAAAAAAAAAAAAAAAAAAAAAAAAAAAAAAAAAAAGTTAGATGGTGAAGTATGCTAAATGTTACCGAAAATGCTAAGTTTATACCATTTGAACTTAATTAATTCAAGAAATAGCCAAATGGATAAAGGCACTGTTAAGGCCAATATTTCTTAGAAGCATGGTCATAACGGTAATTCTACCGCAACTATTCCTAAGAAGTAAGAAATAGCACCGTTGCTATTATTAGAGCCAAATGGATAAAGGCACTGCTAAGGCCAATATTTCTTAGAAGCATGGTCATAACGGTAATTCTACCGCAACTATTCCTAAGAAGTAAGAAATAGCACCGTTGCTATTATTAGAGCCAAATGGATAAGGGCACTGTTAAGGCCAATATTTCTTAGAAGCATGGTCATAACGGTATTTCTACCGCAATTATTCCTAAGAAGTAAGAAATAGCACCGTTGCTATTATTAGAGCCAAATGGATAAGGGCACTGTTAAGACCAATATTTCCACGGAATCCCAGTCATTCTAACTGAAAAGATTTTTAAGAATTATTAAATACTACCCTCGCTATTACTAGAGGTAGATTAATAGAAGGATACTCTTAAGGCCAACAGTCCACGGTTCTGTAATATTTTACTCTAATTTCATTGTCACAATTTTTTGGAAGGTAGAAATTACGAACCGTTACATATAAAAGGAATATTATTATAGGAGGTACAAGAGGTAGCATGGAAGTACCAAGGACAGTGAAACGAAAGTATGGCTGCTTGACAATTATAAGGAATACATTATTGGGGGCACAAGAGATAGCGTTGAAGTGCAAAGGAGAGTGAAAATAAAATATGGTTGCTTTACAATTACAAATAATACATTATAGGAGGTACAAGAGGTAGGGTTGAAGTACCAAGGACAGTGAAAATAAAATATGGCTGCTTGACAATTATAAGGAATACATTATTGGGGGCACAAGAGATAGCGTTGGAGTGCAAAGGAGAGTGAAAATAAAATATGGTTGCTTTACAATTATAAATAATATATTATAGGAGGTACAAGAGGTAGCATTTAAGTACCAAGGACAGTGAAAATAAAGTATGGCTGCTTGACAATTATAAGGAATACATTATTGGGGGTACAAGAGATAGTGTTGAAGTGCAAAGGAAAGTGAAAATAAAATATGGTTGCTTTATAATTACAAATAATATATTATAGGAGGTACAAGAGGTAGCATTGAAGTACCAAGGACAGTGAAAATAAAGTATGGCTGCTTGACAATTATAAGGAATACATTATTGGGGGTACAAGAGATAGCGTTGAAGTGCAAAGGAGAGTGAAAATAAAATATTGTTGCTTTACAATTACAAATTATATATTATAGGAGGTACAAGAGGTAGCATTGAAGTACCAAGGACAGTGAAAATAAAGCATCGCTTCTTGACAATTATAAGGAATGCATTATTGGGGCACAATAGATAGCTTTGAAGTGCAAAGGAGAGTGAAAATAAAATATGGTTGCCTTACAATTACAAATAATATCTTATAGGAGGTACAAGAGGTAGGGTTGAAGTTCCAAGGACAGTGAAATAAAATATGGCTGCTTGACAATTATAAGGAATACATTATTGGGGGTACAAGAGATAGCGTTGAAGTGCAAAGGAGAGTGAAAATAAAATATGGTTGCTTTACAATTACAAATAATATATTATAGGAGGTACGAGAGATAGCATTGAAGTACCAAGGACAGTGAAAATAAAGTATGGCTGCTTGACAATTATAAGGAATACATTATTGGGGGTACAAGAGATAGTGTTGAAGTGCAAAGGAAAGTGAAAATAAAATATGGTTGCTTTATAATTACAAATAATATATTATAGGAGGTACAAGAGGTAGCATTGAAGTACCAAGGACAGTGAAAATAAAATATGGCTGCTTGACAATTATAAGGAATACATTATTGGGGGTACAAGAGATAGCGTTGAAGTGCAAAGGAGAGTGAAAATAAAATATGGTTGCTTTACAATTACAAATTATATATTATAGGAGGTACAAGAGGTAGCATTGAAGTACCAAGGACAGTGAAAATAAAGTATCGCTTCTTGACAATTATAAGGAATGCATTATTGGGGCACAATAGATAGCTTTGAAGTGCAAAGGAGAGTGAAAATAAAATATGGTTGCTTTACAATTACAAATAATATATTATAAGAGGTACAAGAGGTAGGGTTCAAGTTCCAAGGACAGTGAAAATAAAATATGGCTGCTTGACAATTATAAGGAATACATTATTGGGGGTACAAGAGATAGCGTTGAAGTGCAAAGGAGAGTGAAAATAAAATATGGTTGCTTTACAATTACAAATAATATATTATAGGAGGTACGAGAGATAGCATTGAAGTACCCAGGACAGTGAAAATAAAGGTTGGCTGCTTGACAATTATAAGGAATACATTATTGGGGGTACAAGAGATAGCGTTGAAGTGCAAAGGAGAGTGAAAATAAAATATGGTTGCCTTACAATTACAAATAATATCTTATAGGAGGTACAAGAGGTAGGGTTGAAGTACCAAGGACAGTGAATATAAAATATGGCTGCTTGACAATTATAAGGAATACATTATTGGGGGCACAAGAGGTAGCGTTGAAGTGCAAAGGAGAGTGAAAATAAAATATGGTTGCTTTACAATTACAAATAATATATTATAGGAGGTACGAGAGATAGCATTGAAGTACCCAGGACAGTGAAAATAAAGGTTGGCTGCTTGACAATTATAAGGAATACATTATTGGGGGTACAAGAGATAGCGTTGAAGTGCAAAGGAGAGTGAAAATAAAATATGGTTGCCTTACAATTACAAATAATATCTTATAGGAGGTACAAGAGGTAGGGTTGAAGTACCAAGGACAGTGAATATAAAATATGGCTGCTTGACAATTATAAGGAATACATTATTGGGGGCACAAGAGGTAGCGTTGAAGTGCAAAGGAGAGTGAAAATAAAATATGGTTGCTTTACAATTACAAATAATATATTATAGGAGGTACAAGAGGTAGCATTGAAGTACCAAGGACAGTGAAAACAAAGTATGGCTGCTTGACAATTATAAGGAATGCATTATAATTAAGAGTCTTGATTGAGAGTTCAGAGGAGACACTTCTCCTGTGATTTATTTATAATCTGGATTCCTGTAATTTCGCAACCTAACCTGTGTACAAAAACGTGATTAATTCACGTTTTTGATAAGACTTCTCTTGTGAATGGTTTATAATCTGGATACCAGCAATTTTGCAACCTAACCTGTGAACAAAACGTGAATAATTCCTGTCTTGGATAAGACTTGTGGATACTTTGACTTAAGGTGACCCATTAATCTATTTTACTTTGTTAAAATAGTGAATATTTAAATTTTTGGCAACTGATTAGTAAACACTAAACCAGATTACTGGTACTTTTCTCGTTACTGTTGATTATTTTGAATTTATTGAGAAACAATTTCTAATTAGTGTTCGAATTTGTGAGTTTGAATAGCTCAAATGTTTGGAAAAAAGGAGCCTCCTAAACAACCTCCTGATAGGGATATGAGTAAGTCACCATTTCAACCATCTTCAAAAGCCCTTGCTAGAACCCCCCCCCCCTACAGCTGCGAATGTACCAGCGACCTCTCTGAAGAGTATTCATACCCTAAACATGGATACCACCCAATGCCCATCCCCCTCAACAACTGATACTGAAAAAGATGAAGAAGGCTTTAAGATAGTAAACTCGGCTAAGCGTAGAAGACAGAGAACAAAAAGTCCACCAGATTCAGCAATAATACATCAAACCGATACCAAGAACAACTCTTCAAGAAATCCAGCCGTTTCCCCGGTAATTATTCAACTAGTTCCCCAATCTGATAATTGCTTGTTTACCAACCGTGATCTACCAAAAATGCGAGTTTCCCTCTTCAAGACCATTCGTTGCAACTTCAATATGAATATAAACAGATCAGGATCCCTAGATATCCTTTTGAACGATCCCACATCAGTGAAAAAGGTAATGGAGCTAAAAAGTGTTGAAAATGTTGCTGTCACAGCCCACCTGTGGTCCCCAAGCCCGATAAAAACAAAGATAGTGCTCTACAATATCCCTAAATCGTTTCTAAACTCGGACCTGATGGAAGCATTGATGAATGAAAAGGTGAATGCATTCCGGTCTCTAGTGTTCATACCCTTGGTCGCGAAACCACTGAAACCTCAAACTTTAAAACTGTGTTGTTTGAGCTTCAAGGTCAATTTAATATTGACAAAGTGTTCCTCTTTGGCCAACAAAAATCTTTCAAGCCTTTCAAAGAAAAGCCATTACAATGTACTAAATGTCTAAAGCTTGGGCACTCAGATAAATACTGTAGAGAGGATTCCAACATTTGTAAGATTTGCCTTGGCAAGGACCATAATGAGTCAAACTGTCAATTTGACCCAATATGTACTAATTGTAAGGGCAAACACCAGTCCGTAGATAAAGGAAACTGTCCCAAATATAAACAAAGGGCAGAGATACTAAGAATAGCAAAAGAGCAACAACTTCCAATCCCTTTTGTAGCAATGCAAGTCCCAAGGACACCAAGAGTCCCCCGTCCCCCACCAGGCCTCAGGCAACCAACAGCCCCTGAGCCACCAACAGGCCCCAGGCAACCAGCAGCCCCCAGGACACCAAGAGTTCCCAATGCTTCCCCTAGTGTTGAAAGTTTTCAGAATAATCTCATCCGAGACAAAACTAATCCATGGTTCCCCTTGATAGCAAGTGCCCCCAAAAAAACCTGAAGAACTCCCTTTCGGAAAATCCTACGCAAGGAAAGACATCAAGACCGACAAAGCTACCTGGAATTACTCCCCACAGATTTCACACAGTTTCTCCAAATGCTTTGGAAGATGAATCAAACGTGTACTTTAAATTAGCCAGCTTTACAGTTACCTCTATGCTCATCTCCCAATTAGAGTTACCCAATCAGTTGAAATGCATTATTCTGAAGAATTTGGCAAAAACCCACTTTGGCGAGACCATAGTTTCCGAAGCAGAAATTCAAATTGAGAGTGTTTTAAGCCAACATAGGCTGATTGAGTCACAATCAGAACGCCTGACGACTATTTAATGTGTGACTTTTCGTTTTTAACTAATTTATCCCTTTCCAATAACATTGCTTTTAATTATCCCGATATAGATGATAATCAGCATGCCAACCTTATAAGCAGCTCCCCTGGTACCTTAACAAATGCTAGCTGTAAATACCTTGATATTTTCGATTTTGCTACTAATGTGAAGCCAAAACTAGTAAATAATAATTCCCTTAATGTTCTTTGTTTCAACATCAGAAGCATCCGGGATAAGTGGCTCAAGTTTAAAGATTTAATTTCAATTAATGGTGTCTGCCCTTTCGATGTAATAGGATTAACAGAGACATGGCTTTCCGATAATGATGACACTAGTGATTTTTTACTCCCTGGTTACCAAATAATCCATATGCCCAGGAGATTGACAAAGTGTTCTGGTGGTATCTCACTTCACATCCGTTCGAATGTAAATTTTACCAGGCTATCAGAGTGCGAATCTATTTTCTCTACACAACTAAATCTCAGATGTATTTATTCAATAATTGTAAACATAGTTATCGGCCAAAATTCCTATATACTCTCCTTATTTTATAAACCTCCTCCATTTCCGACCTCATGTTTTTGTAATCTGTTTGATGATTTTTCTAATTTTATTGACCTACCCCATAAAAAGGCAATAGTTCTTGGGGACTTTAATTGCAACCTACTCAGTGTTGGTAAAAATATTGAATCTGACACTTTTTTTGAATCGGTAACCGCGAGTGGTCTTCTACCCACAATTTTTTTCCCCAGTAGAGTCGATCCTGTGAGATCAACTTCAACATTAATTGACAACATTTTTGTATCCACTTCCCTGGGAAATGACCTGTCCTCAAATATAGTATTTCCGGATCTGTCAGACCATTTTCCTATTTACTTGTCTCTACCTTCGCAACCGCTACCTCTACGGTCTAGAATTAATATCCCAACACCTACTCGAAATTACAGTTCTGCAAATATAAACCATTTTATCGATTGCCTAAGAACCACTGACTGGTCCGATGTCTTAAATTGTCAAGAGGTAAATTCTGCCACAAATGGTTTTGTGCAAAGGCTAAGTGAGATTATCCATTCAACTTTTCCTATTCGTAAACCTAACCGGAAAAATATCCCTATTTGCCCCTGGATGTCACATAGCCTCATTGTCTCCTCATATCGTAAAAACAAATTATATAAGTTAGCCTGTAAGACCCGTAGCGATATTGACCTATCTAATTATAAACATTATAAAAACTTATACACTAAACTCATCCGTGAAGCGAAGAAAAATTATTATTATACAAAAATTCTCAATTGCAAAGGAAATCTGAAAAAGATATGGTCCACCATTAATGGTATACTTTCAAAAAATAGAAAATCAAAGTCTATACCTATTTGCCTTAAAGACACAAATGGTAGATTAATTGACCCTTTACATGCACCTGATGCATTTAATAATTATTTTTTGAATGTTCCTCATACTGACTCCCGCTCCTCCTCACAGGCTGTATTCCCTTGCTTCAAATTTAGATCCATGTTTTTCTGCCCAACTGATAGCAATGAGGTACTTCAAATCATCGGTTCTCTCCCTAATAGTTTTACTCCTGACTGTCTTGGATTAAGTAATAAGCTCCTGAAGACCATATCTCCTTTTGTTTACGACCCCATTAAGCATATTGCCAACCTATTTTTAACCCACGGAGTTTTCCCTGATTTACTAAAGTCAGCCATTGTTATTCCAGTTCTTAAAAAGGGCGATCCAACTGAGATAGGTAATTATCGTCCAATCTCAATTCTTCCTGTTATATCCAAAGTGCTCGAGAGAATCATCTTCAGACGTCTGTCTCCCTTTCTGTTTGACAGTCAGCACTCCGTATCCTTGATTTCTCCTCACCAATATGGCTTTAGGCCGAAATTCTCAACTTCTCATGCTCTAATTGACGCCACACAGTTCATACGCTCACAACTCGACCTTAAAAAAACTGTATTAGGCTTATTTTTGGATTTTTCTAAGACCTTTGACATGGTCGATCATAGTATTTTAATAAGTAAATTAAATAGTTACGGTATTCGTGGTGTTCCCCTCTCTTGGTTTGATTCTTATCTATCTGGAAGGGTACAGAGTGTGAGCCTGGGTGGAGTATCCTCTCAGTCCTTACCTGTTCGGAGGGGTGTCCCGCAAGGCTCCGTTCTAGGCCCTATTTTATTTCTCCTGTATATCAATGATCTTGTTATAGACCTGGGCCCTTCAGTGTATCCTGTATTATTTGCTGATGACAGTAACTTCTTCATCACTGGCACCAATCTACCATTGGCAATAACCTCTGCCCAAGTCCTTCTGAACAGAGTCCTGGCGTGGTGCCTTACGAATAACATGACCATTAATAGCAAAAAAAGTCAAATAGTATTATTCAGAACCCCCTACAACAAAGACGTTATTCAACCTGCTGTTGGTCTCAGGTACTCCTCCCACATCCTCCCACAAGTGGAGGTTGCCAAGTTTCTTGGCGTATTTATTGACTCATGCTTGTCATTCTCTAATCATATTTCTGACATAACAGCAATAATTTTGAGACAAGTTGCTATGATTAACCGTGTGAATTATTTTTTTTCCTCCTGACCCTCTATTATTCCTTTATTTTTCCTTACCTTTCTTATTGCGGATCAGTTTGGGGAAATACAAAACGGTCCTTCATTAAAAAACTCAAATTTGCCCAAAACCGCGCCATTAAAGCAGTTTTTTGGCTTCCCCGTCTATATCCAACTCGTGATTTGTATTCAGATTTTGGCATAGCTCCACTTGATCATATCCACAGTTTATAGAATTATATCATACACAGTTTATATCATACAAAAACTAAATTTATCGCTTGCTTACTCTGCTTTCCACAATAATCTTCCACCTCAACTCCTAACCTATTATAATATTAATAATTCGGAAGCCCACTGTCTCCGTTCATCCAATAGAGCCTTTAAAATTCCTAAATGCGTTTCTAGTGCTGCCCAGCAATCTCCCATTTACAAATCTATTATTCAATGGAACAAAATTCCCTCCAGTGTTGAACTAGCCACAAGTTTCTGCAAGTTGTATAAAAATGTAACAAAACTTGATAGTGTAATTTAATATTTCCATTTTTAAGAAATTTGCTCTAATTAGCCATGTTTTATTCTTCTATATTTTTTTTTCTCAGTGTTACTTTAATTTTTTTTTCTTTTGGTCCTTAACAAGTTATCTTCTAGGATCTTTATTGTTATTGATGTTTGTGTTATGTTTTTATTCGAATAAAATTGAATTGAATTGAATTATTGGGGGCACAAGAGATAGCGTTGAAGTGCAAAGGAGAGTGAAAATAAAATATGGATGCTTTACAGTTACAAATAATATATTATAGGAGGTACAAGAGGTAGCATTGAAGTACTAAGGACAGTGAAAATAAAGTATGGCTGCTTGACAATTATAAGGAATGCATTATTGGGGGCACAAGAGATAGCGTTGAAGTGCAAAGGAGAGTGAAAATAAAATATGGTTGCTTTACAATTACAAATAATACACTATAGGAGGTACAAGAGGTAGCATTGAAGTACCAAGGACAGTGAAAATAAAGTATGGCTGCTTGACAATTATAAGGAATGCATTATTGGGGGCACAAGAGGTAGCGTTGAAGTGCAAAGGAGAGTGAAAATACAATATGGTTGCTTTACAATTACAATTAATATATTATAGGAGGTACAAGAGGTAGCATTGAAGTACCAAGGACAGTGAAAATAAAGTATGGCTGCTTGACAATTATAAGGAATGTATTATTGGGGGGTACAAGAGATAGCGTTGAAGTGCAAAGGAGAGTGAAAATAAAATATGGTTGCTTTACAATTACAAATAATATATTATAGGATGTACAAGAGGTAGGGTTGAAGTACCAAGGACAGTAAAAATAAAATATGGCTGTTTGACAATTATAAGGAATACATTATTGGGGGTACAAGAGATAGCGTTGAAGTGCAAAGGAGAGTGAAAATAAAATATGGTTGCTTTACAATTACAAATAATATATCATAGGAGGTACAAGAGGTAGCATTGAAGTACCAAGGACAGTGAAAATAAAGTATGGCTGCTTGACAATTATAAGGAATGCATTATTGGGGGTACAAGAGATAGCGTTGAAGTGCAAAGGAGAGTGAAAATAAAATATGGTTGCTTTACAATTACAAATAATATATTATAGGATGTACAAGAGGTAGCATTGAAGTACCAAGGACAGTGAAAATAAAGTATGGCTGCTTGACAATTATAAGGAATACATTATTGGGGGTACTAGAGATAGTATTAAAGTGCAAAGGAGAGTGAAAATAAAATATGGTTGCTTTACAATTACAAATAATATATTATAGGAGGTACAAGAGGTAGGGTTGAAGTACCAAGGACAGTGAAAATAAAATATGGCTGTTTGACAATTATAAGGAATACATTATTGGGGGTACAAGAGATAGCGTTGAAGTGCAAAGGAGAGTGAAAATAAAATATTTTTCCTTTACAATTACAAATAATATATTATAGGAGGTACAATAGGTAGGGTTGAAGTACCAAGGACAGTGACAATAAAATATGGTTGCTTTACATCTACTAGGAAAACATCATTGGGGGTACAAAGGTAGTATGAAAGTACCGAGGACAGTAAACATAAAATATGGGGACTTGAATTGGTTAGGTGGAAGCTTACACAGCCATATTTATCTTAAAAAAAATAGAAAAATGGAAGTTAAATTGTTACTGGAAAAGACCTCCATGAGCAGCTATGGATTTTCTGATAGTAGCAGACGCCAAGTGATAAACATAGTGTTTTGGGGGAAAATCAGTAAAAAAGATAAAACAATTTATACCAAACAAAGTTATTAAGTTGTAGCTTTTCTTATAAAGTGTAGTTGTCTTTGGAAATCAACAGATTGTTAATGCTGAAATTTGGACAAAAGGCATTGTAAAATTTAACTTGTAAGTTTTTCAAGGCCGTATCCAGGGGGGATGGGGTAGGCGGTTTGACCCCCCCCCCCCCCCGCCCTGAAATGTTTGTATGACTCGTAAAAACTTATCAAAAATGGACACTAACAAATTTTGTAGGCGTTTTTTGAGGATTTTTTTAGTAAAACCCCCTCCGAAAAAAAAATACTGGCTACGGCCTTGAAGTTTTGCTTATTTGTTTTCGCGGTTCAACGTGACAACATTGACGATAATGTGGTACTGATCCAAAATATTCATAATTTTGAAACACGCAAAACATAAACCTTAGAAAATTGCTATTTTCTGGGATGAATTGATCTAAGATGGATCAGCCAGTTACTGCTTTTATTTCTAATATCTTTCATATTTTAAGACCAACATTTCCTGGAAGGATATTCATTCCATGGAAGTTAGTGTTGCAGGAAGCACAATAGTAAGAAAGTACGAAAGGAACCGCTCAAATCAAAATTCTACGGATGAATAATTGTTCTAATTGCAATTCGACCGGATTCATTTCTAAGATGTACAAAACGGCATATTTACAATTATTAGAGGTAATTTTAACGCAGTGAAATTGGTATTGTTAACACCAACATCCCACGGAATCTTAATTTTTCTAACTATTATCTTTTCTAAGAAGTAAAAAATGGTGCGCTTAATTTATGCTTAATCAGGAAAATTAAGTCTATTTAACTAGGATTTCAAATTAGGAGAATTTAGAATGAGGAACCATAAAATTGCACTGGTTGCCATATATGAAATTTTTGATTTTTTTTTTTTTTTAAGTGCCTTTTATATATTTTGTTATTTTAAGAAGAGTCGTAGTTGGTGGCTGTCTTAATTGGCATATAACGGTAATAAGGACTCTTCGTTTTGGGTAATAACGTGAATAAGACGAATAGTGCTAATAATGACGAATAGCGCTGAATAATGCTCAATTGCTAATAACAATTAGCTCAGCCCTGTTTTATATAACCTGGTTTGTATTTGTTTTAGGTCGAATCCACTCATTTACGGTTTTTAGCTCAGCCTCCCCCTGGTATGCTCTTTAATGAGGTTGTTGAACGATTCAATGCATCTGTATCTTACAGTGGCCTTCTGCATTCTGTGACACAAGAAGTAAGTTTGTAATGTCCATTGACACTTTTTGGCTGCCGCAGACCAAGACACATTTTGCATATTTTATATGGTATTGAACTAAGCATGCTGTTTCCAACAAACAACCCTCTTGTGATGATTTTTGATATTTGAGAAATTTTATGAATGTTTCTCTTTGATCATAATTGTACAGTATACAACCAATACCTGCATATGGGGGGAGACTCCTGTGAGAAAGTTTTGAAAATACAGACCCTCTCCTGATGTTGAAAGTGAATAATGGTTGCCTAAATATTTATTCTCTCACTATTTTTAACCCTCCCTATTTTTGGAGGTATCCTCTGACTTGAGGTAAATTCAACCCTTCTGCCAGTGATTTCTTGTGCAGGACTGTTTGGACGGTTTTACTAAGTCACTTAGGTATACTACGCTGGTGTTATTCCTCCAGACTAATGTGGTAAGGATGATTTTCTCAGGCCAATAGATGTACAGGGCGGGCAAAGAGTATGGAAAAGTACTAAGATAAGAAACTCAAGCTTTTTTCAAAAATTAAAAAAAAAAACGAATGACATGATACAAGTTTTCTTTTTTAAAACAAAACTAAGAAAAAATATTTTTTGCATGTTGACCAATGGTCCACTCAGTGTAGCCACTGACCTCCTGATTCTCTGCCTTCGGCTGGGAGTATTAAACGTGGTCGGGACAAATCATCCGACGTTTGTATATTACTATCCAAATGTCAAACGTTAAAAATCATCCGACGTTTGTATACTATGCACATAGTGCCATGGATTAGGGAACAACTTTTATCAGAAAGGAGCAATAAGCATATTTTTGCATATTTTGATGAAACTAACTCATGTTTTGCCAAATAGCTTAACCCCTACCTATTATTATAGTTACTTAGTAATAAAATATTTTAAATACTTTCTTAGATTTAGGGCAAATCCAGTAATTCTTAAGACCTTTTTGTTAATAATTTCATGTTAAACTCGTTTTACATTCTTCTTATTCAGCTGGGTAGATACGCTGGGTATAGGCTATCAGAGACGCTAGTAGTTTTGGCTTCTGTATAGCCCATATGGAACGACGAAGTTTCTTTTATTAGTTTTGGGTATGCTCTTTGGGTATGGGATCCAATATTTTATTTCAGGAAGAGCGTAAACTTCGCTGATATTTTAATTTTGACGCTTTTCCTTTTTTCTGTTCCTTCCATTAATGGGATTCTGAAACTTCAAGAGGGGTTGGTTCGATGGTTGTTAGCTCCAGCGTTAAAGTTTTCTCTCTCTCAGACTCTTCACTTTCCCCGACCCTTTTGATTGGGCTGGAGGAAGAGCGTGCGTAGCTGTGTTGAACTGAGGCGGCTTGGTGCTGCGGTGAGTTGTTAGTAGTAGTAGTAGTAGTTTTGATATGGGGTCGATTTTTTTATTTCATGAATATTGGGGAGTTGGTTCGTATTTTCACTCTTTACTTTTTTCTTTTTTACTCCTTTTTATTCTGTTCTTTCACTCTGTTTCTAATTTTTAAACTTCGAGGAAGGGAAGGCGTGGGGACTTTTTGGCTAAAATGTTAAAGTTTCTTCTATTATCAGTGTTCCATATCCTTTAGGTATCAAACAAATTTTTATTTGAGGTAGAACGGGGAATGGGTTGATATTTTTGCTCTTTACCCTTGTATTTTCTTCACTTTTTTGGACTCAATTCAAGTCTCTTCTTTACCAACAAAGATAGCCTTTTTTTGAGGTAAAATTTATTGTGATTTGGCTTTAGAGGGAGAGGGGAATTTGCTATAGACCTAAAGTTTCCTATTCTCAGTTTCCCATACTCTTTGGCATGGGATCAATTTTTTATTTCAGAAATAGTGGGTTGGTATTTTTACTCTTTCATCTTTTTTCCCCTTTGTTTGCTCCTTTTTATTTTGTTCTTTTGTTCTTTTAGTTTGCTCCTTTTATTTGTGATAAGGATGGAGTTTTTTTGATAACAGCTATTGTAATTTTTAGACTTCCAGAAAGGGAGACCGTAGGGGCTTATTGGCTAAAGTGCCAAAGTTTCCTCTCGTATCAGGTTCAAGTACTATTTAGGACCAAATTAATATTTCAGGAAGAATGGGGAGAGGGTTGAGGTAAATTTCTTCACTTTTTTTAACTCATTTTTTTTCTTCTTTGGGGTAAAAACTTGTAACTTTAAGATTGTTAGGTGAGAAGGAGGGGAATTGACTTTAGAGCCAAAGTTTCCTCTTTTCAATTTCCTGACTCTTTGGGCAGGGGGCCGATTTTTGTTTCAGGAATAGTGGGGAGGTCAGTCATAAATCTTTGAAAACCTTTTATTTGCGGTCTTCAATTTCCTTGAAATGGCTCATAGAGCTTATAGACTATTTGAACTACCCTTTTCCATGCCTATCTACCTTGGTTCTGCCCTAGGATGGATGAATGATAGACTATCTATCAACAAGTGAAATGACATCATTTTTATACAATTCTGATAATGGCTTAAGTGAGATTTGCCTCTCTCTAAGACTATTTGTCTAGAGAGAGGCAAATTCTTTCATAATAAGCAAGGACTTTTTTTTTGGTAAAATCTGTTGTAATTTTTCTCCAATTATCCATGGCTCTCAACTTTTTTTTTTATCACTGTCTACCTACAGTCATATTTTTGCTCTTTTTATTTTATTTTTTTTTTTTTACTTTTTTGCTCCTTTTTATTCTGTTCTTTCATAATAAGCAAGGACTTTTTTTTGGTAAAATCTGTTGTAATTTTTAACATTCCAGGAAGGGAAGGTGTGAGGGTTTGTTGACTAAAGTGTCAAAGTTTCCTCCTGCATAAGTTTCGACACTCTTTGGGCATGGGGCCAATTTTTGTTTTAGGAAGAATGGGAAGAAGGTTGACATTTTCGCTATTTACTCTTGTACTTTCTTCACTTTTTTTTTAACTCGATTTTATTCTCTTCTTTACCCACAGGGATGGACTTTTTTGGGGTAAAATTTATTGTAATTTTGAGAGGGTCAGCTGAGAGGGCGTGGAATTGGCCACAGATCCAAAGTTTCATCATATCAGTCCCTCAGATTCTTTGGCCACAGAGCCAATCTTTTGTTTCAGGAAGAGTGGGTTTGAAATTTGATTGTTTTCTTTTGTACTTCTTTTCATTGCGTTCTTTCTTAATAAGGATGGATTTTTATAAAAGTACTTTTTATAGCCTATACATTTTTGTTACTTTTTTTTACGATTTAGATAAAACAATTTTTTTAGGGTTAGAGGGGGGGGGGTCAAACCCGGTACTCTTTCCTGGACACCGCCTTGCATTGCACTGACGTGTGTTCAGTGCAATAAACCACTCAAATGAATAACACAAGTTCTACAATATCTCTTTTTAATTACGTTTACATGATGGATTGGTCATATATACATTTTATTTACATATTCATATTATTTACATATATATCAGTCTTTTTTTTCACTTTTCTGTTTTCCTAAATGTAATAGCCATATTCATTTTAGGATAATCTCTAAGGTCTTAAAACAAAATTATGGACTTTCCAGTGGTTATAACTTCTACGCTTTTCCATTTTCTGTTTCGGCTTGTGTTTTTTTTTTTTTTTTGCATCCGTGTCTCTCTTTCCTGAATTTAGCAGCTATTAGTAGATTTTCTTTTGAATATAGTCCCTTACATTTTTCGTGTTATATTCTGCGCTTTACTGTATTTTCCCAATTCTTGCTTTTCTAATTTCTGTTTTAGCCTTTTTAAAAAAAATAAAATCTATGTTTTCTTGAATATTTAAATTATAAGTTTGCTTGCTTTTGGTATATCCCCTTATATTAGTAACAAAAAGTTCTGTACTTTTCTGTGCTTGCAAAATTTCCGGCCTTTCGTGTTTCTGTTTCGTTGTGCATCATTCAAGTTTGTGATTTTATTTTGATTCATTGGGATGCTCGTTGATGCATATCTTCTAGCCACATATTTTGTTCTGTTTCATTTTCATTTATCATTACTTTGGACTTTTTTTCCATGCCTTTTGCTTTAGCTGTTCGGATTCATTTGTCATCTCGTATAATTTAGGATGCGTCATAGATACCAATAATAACATGATCACCCATGGGAAAAAATAATTTAAATTGCTCTTTAAACGCATATGGCCTAAATGATATAGGCCTACATGCAAAACAATTCTCGTTCACCTCAATCTCTGACCTGCTCATGAATTTGTAAAACAATTTGTCCTAGATATTTATTCTGGTCAGTTTTAGTGAGAAGTTCCAGAAGGGCGTGGCATATAAAATGTGAGGAAGAGCGAAGAAGTTATACAAGCTTGCTAGAAGCAGCCGGCGATACAACTGAAGCGTAAGACGCTGAAATTCGTCGTTTAAGCTGTTCGAGGAGAAGTTTTCGGGTGTGACGGATAAACGAACCTATGGGTAAACCTAGATAAATGAGGTGATCCACTGGCTGGACAGAGCTAGAACCAAGGGCAATGGTAGGAACACAAAAATCAGTTTTCCAATTGAATAGGACGATTCCCGATTTTGAAGAGTTGAAGTGAAGTCCAACTTTAAGATATTCGGCTTCAAGGATTTCGAAGATATCAATTGTCCGCTGAAGGGTTCGGCCAAGATTCAGGATGTCGTCCGCGTAACATACCAAAGACAAGTTAGCAGATGACAGAATCAGCGAAGATGGACATTGATCTTGTGCATCAAGGACACAGCTATTGAAAAGGTTGGGAGAGGTGAATGCCCCTTGACGCGCTCCTTTCTTGACTGGAACTAGTCGGGTGCGCGGAATGGGGGTCAAAATCTTGTCAGGAGGTAGCTTCAGTCGGATCCGTAATCTAGAATACAGATTCCTAAGAGAACGAATGACAGCTAGATTCAACCCACGTATACCGGCCTTCAGAAGCATCGCAGCGTGGATTAGAGAGTTGAATGTGCTTCTAATGTCGTGTCCTGCCAAAGAAAGGCTCTCTCCAGAAGATTCGGCATCTATCAAGACAATAGCAACGACTGACAAGGCATCAGCACATCCAGTTCCTCGCTTGAAGCCGAACTGATGCGGAGGAGTGTAGCATACTTTTTCGAGTTCCTGTATAAACAGTAACTCGGAAGAGCTTGCACAGTGACGTAGTTACAGTTATCGGACGGAATGCTTTACATTGAGTTTCAGATTTTCCCGTTTTAGAAATGGGAGTCAGATCTCCGATGCAGAAAGAGGCAGGAACAATCCCTTGAGAGAAAATCATCTGCATAAGCAGAGAGAGATGTGCCGCGAGAAGTTTACCTCCGTGTTTCAAGTGGATCGCACTGACTTCGTCAATGCCCGATGAGCCTTTCCATTTGAGTCTACGGATGGCATCTTCAACAGAGCAGGTACTGACGATAAAATATTCATCTGGATGAGAAGATGGAAACTGATCTAAGGCAGCCTCGTAAGATTGTTCGATGGAGGGGTCAGGAGCTGAGAAATCTGATTCGTAATGGGCATACCATTCATCTTCAGGGATGTCGGCTGGAGATGGTGACGAAGAATTTTTTGCAGAACGAGAGAAAAACTTGAAGATCATATTTCTATCTTGTTTGGCACGGGTAGAATAAGGATTGACTAGATTTTTCCGATGCCGAGCCAGGGCCTTAGAAAACTTTCACTTCGTGACAATCCGTATGCTGTTCACAAGACCCATATTCGGACGTCCACACTCTTTCCATACTTAAAACCAAAATTTTGCTTGACTACATGAAATGACGAGATCTGGATTTGACGACCACCCAGGGATGATTCCTTTACGAATTCGTTGCATAGGAACAGCTTGTTTTTCTGCAAAGCGGAGAGCATAGCAGATTTCTGCGCAATATATATCTAGACAAATCGAAACCTCTTTTTGAGGTAACTGGAGTGACTTCTGAAGGAGATGAAATGGGACGTTGATTTTATTCAGGACTGAATCTACCGACTCGATGGATAGGGCTTGATCGATTTTCGACCAGTTACGACGGTTTCGAGGTACTGAAGGAGCAAGATGTGTGGTTTGGTGACCAGAAGATGGTATACCGACAGAGCAAGTTATGGGAAGATGATCAGACAACTGATAATCAAACACAACCTTTACTATATCCGCTCGCAAATCTGACGATACTACAACGTGGTCCAGGTTGGAAGTTCGCGAGGACGTATGAACATACGTAAAATCGGACAATTTATCTAAAACACACAAGAAATCACGAAATAAGCCCCTAACTAGTGTTTTACGCCGTTATGCTTGAGAATTTGGCTCGGACAGATTACAATTAAAGTCACCGGCTATAATGCAAGGTAAACCTAAGCGCCGAATTTTGTCTATACATGAATCTAGTTTTTCACAAGATAGCGCAAATAAGCGCTCAGACTGGTCATTATTGTAGCCTATGGGAAGATACACACTAATACACGCAGAACAATCCACTCTCACAGCTAGATAATAATCATTTGCTTCGAAAATACTAGAACGGAGAGCTGATTTCACAAACGTAATAAGTCCACCCGAGGGTCGGCCTCTATTGTTCAGCTGTCTAGCGGGTACACAATAAGTTGTCAAATCCTCAAGATCAAGTATGTTCAGACCATGTTTAGTAACAAAATGTTCCTGGAGACAAATCACACTAAACTCAGAACGGAGGCTTTCCAGAACCGGAAGTTTATTAATAAAAGAGCCGTTTATATTCCACGATAAAAGAGTTAGTGACGAGGTCATTAGTTCGAGGGTTTACGGTTTTTCGGGCCCTTCACACTATAGCAAGTATGACCTTGCTTCTTGCAACCAACGCAAAAGGCTGCCTTCTGACACGGGGTATCGGAGGTAGATTTGTGATCGGCGGAGCCGCATTTGGAGCATAAAGAACCGTTCTTACAATCTGCAGCTAGGTGACCGATTGCGTGGCAATTAAAGCAGCGCCAAGGCAAGAATACGAACTCTTCAACTAGGATGCGCTCATGACCGATTTTCACTGAAACTTTGAGAAAGGTAACAAGGTCGTTTTGTGTCGGAAAGTAGACTTTAAATGTTCGAGACTTGCCACACTGTAGGGTTTTATTGCACTTGGGGATTAGCTGTTTAAGAGACTGTTCGTCTAGATCCTCTGGCACTCGCTTGATCGCAGCTAAAAAAGCAGGTTCCTTGAGGGAGATGTTGAGCGACGGTTTCGCACGTTTGGCTGCATCCACTATCAGGCTTGCGGTTTGCTTGGAACGAACCACGAGTTTCCACTCGGTAGTAGAGCGGCGTAACTCGGAATCAATACTATTTCAAATTTCAAAACCAATACTATTCCAATAATATTATTCCTCGATAAATAAGCGAAAACTTACACCTGGTGCTTAGGACAATTGGAGTGGACATGTCGTTTCTCGCGCGAATACCATCCTAACCTGAAAAGGTGTCTCAATGTCACAGCTGATAAAGGTAAATTTTTAAAGTTAAAACGTTACGGGTTACATGACATAACATACCTTGGATGCGCTACGGGCTTATTTATACGCTTCTGCTAGCTAAGGTACTAATGCTTAACAGAAAGGTTTTTTGCTCACAAATAATTGTTATTTTAGAGCTTTTTTGCTGAAAATAAGGAGAAGCTGATAAATGGAGCATTATCAGCCATTGTTGCTAGAGAAGTGGATTCAGAAACTCCAATTGAAGAGCTAGCTGAACAATTTCAAGCGCTAAGGAGGCTTGTTGCGTCTAAGGCGGGATTCGCTGCATTCAGCTCACTACAAGGGTAAGTCCTTTGTTTCTGCCCCATTTCTATTGGGAATCTAATAAAAAAAATCACATTGTCTTGTTAGAAAAAAATCGCTCTTTTCTCGAATGTCCTGTTGGTAAATGTCATCTTGATCGGTTTAGGTACAATACATTTTTAGCTTTTTTTCTTGATTTTTCACCCATCATCTTTTTTCTTTATTTATTTTAAATTTGTTGCCCACTATTATTAAAAGCTGCAAAATGGATTTGGAGGTATTTCTTTTATTAAAAATACATTTGTCTTAACTTTTTGCGACACATATGGGTAAGCTTCCACTTAACCTGTTCAAATAATAAGAAATCAGCTTTACTATTCCTGGTCAAACACTTCATGGTAACGAACTGTAAGTAAGGAGTGACGCGGTTCAATAGCAATCAAAACTCTAAAAAACGGAAATTTGATACAAATAGATCTATCAAAAGAATTGGCTTATAATGCTGATTCCAAATATACACGTTTCATTGAGTTTAGGCTTAACTATTAAAAGCTATGATCCTGAGAAAATTTGCCTGATTTTCAGAAAAAGGGGAAACACCCCCTAAAAGTCTTAGAATCCTAAAAATTCACCCCCTCAGATTTACCGTATCAGAAAACCCTGCTGTAGAGGTTTCAAGCTCCTATTTGCAAAATTGTGGAATTCTGTACTTTTTGCCAGAAGAAGATCATGGATGCGTGTTTTTTTTTTTTTTTTTTCAGGGGTGATCTTATCGACCCAGTGGCCCTAGATTATTGGGAGAGGGCTAAATAGAATGGAAATTAAAAGTTCCGGTGCCCTTTGTAAGTGACCTTAAAGATTGAAGGCAACTAGGCCGCCATCAATGTCCCTTTTTCTCAAAATCGTCCGATCAAAATTTTGTGATAGGCGTTTTGTTCCGCTTAGTTGAAAAGTCAAATAACTATGTCTTTGGAGATAACATGACCCCTCAAAGCTCCTGGGGAAGGTCTTTAAGTTATACAATTTGCCCATCATTTATGTGTACTATTTGTTATTGGGAAGTATGCATACATTTTTAGGGCTGGAGGGGGGGGGATTTTCTGTTGTTGAGATTTCCACGGGGAGAATTATCTATGGGGAGGGAAGTTTCCAGGGGGTGAATTTGTCATGAGAAGTTTTACACAGGAGGAATTTTCCAGAATTCATGTACGAAATTCTTCTTATGGCTTGCTTTCTCTTTGCCGACTCAATTTTACGCGTAGAGATGTTAAGAATAACTGTTCGGGGCGAAATTTCCACCAGGATTGAATTGTCTGGATGATATATCCGTGGGGAGGAAAGATATTTGCGTCGACGTGGAGCCAGATTTCCTGGCATTATTTAAAAAACTATCAGAAATTAAATAAACAAAAACAAGTTTTTTCAACTGAAAGCAAGCAGCAACATTAAAACTCAAAACGAACAGAAATTATTACGTATATGAAGGGAATTCCCCTCCTCAATACCTCGCTCTTCACGCTAAAGTTAGAATTTTGTCCCAATTCTTTTAAGAACGACTCCTAAAACACAAGGCTCGTTAGTTAGAACAATAAGAAGCTTTTTTAAAAGTATTAAAAAGCTTTTGCGTAAAGAGCAAGGTGTTGAGGAGGGGGCTACCCCCTTCAAATACGTAATAATTTCTGTTCGTTTTAAGCTTTAATGTTGCTCTTTACTTTCAAGTGAAAAAAACTTGTTTTTTATTTAAAAGTTTGAGAAATCAACTCTTCGCCGTCTCCCATAAAGCCCCGCTTTTAAGTCCTTTGTTATCCCCCCCCCCCCCCACCATCGAGGACGTATTGCTTTTCATTTCTGAAGTATGAATAAACTTCAATTTTCTAAGGAGTAGATTCTGGGCTCTAGTAAATAGCTAATGTATATTTAAAATAATACAAATGTTTTTATGAAACAATATAAATAGTATTAATGTAAAACAATACAGCTCATGTATACATTAAATAATACAAATATATAATCATACAAATGGCCTGGCTCGTCATGCTACTTGGTCTCGAATCATACGTACCATTGGTCTCTGTAACTTCAATCCCATTCCATTTTTGAGGGGTTTTAGGTTATCATTCAAAACTTCCATTTTTTTTTTTTTGTTCTTAACAAACTTTTTTTTATTAAGACTAACCAAAATAATAGCTAACATTCTTGAATCAGCTGAAAATGACAATCTTTTTCAGAAGGCACTTTAAAAAAGTTTTTTTTTTAATCTAGTTACTATGAGCCACGGTTCGACCTTTACTAAGTTGCTGCGATCGCTGGAACCATGGTGTTGTTACTTAGGAAATAAGTCAGTCTGTATATAAATTAAGAATGTAAATAACCAAGCTAGTTTGGTTTTGAATCATAATTGTATAAAATACCCTGCTAAACTTGTGAAGGAGGGATATGAGAACATCGTCTAAAAATTTTCTGAATTTCATCAACTCTTTTACCTTTTGTTTCTGGAACATAAATAGAAATAAGTATTCCTGAGATAAAGATAAGTATTATACAGGTAAGTATTAATAATATTATAGAGGTAAGTATTCCTGTTAAAGAGGCCGTATACAATAAGAATATAAAAGGCCCGAGGAGACCTTTGAGCATCATAGAAGACAAGCTAACCACTACTCTTGATAGTGATGTAGTTACCAAGCCTATCCGTACTGCATGCGATCGATACTCCTGTGGGGCTATTTATCTAATGATGATCAGGGGTATAGCACCAGGGCCTAGTGCAAATCCGATCATAAATATTCCGATAGACACAATCCCTAAATACTTTGTCTACTCGTAAATAGGCTGTTGGTAAAAGGAAAGTGTTACCATGGCAGTGGTTGTGGACATTATGATGATGCCAGCAAGCTGAAGTTTCTTTCTGCCGACTTCGTCAATTAGAAAGATCGAAATTATTGTTACAGTAAAGATAATCAACAATGTTAAAAGGTTATAAAAAAGCTTAATCAAAAAGGATAATCAAAAAGGATAATCAAAAAGGATAATCAAAAAGGTTATTATAGTTTTGTGCTACTCAAATTGACCAAAACCAACTTCCTGAATAATAAATGTTGATTAGTGCAAGATAAAAGAAATTGCTGAGACATTGTTAGCAGCACCCCGATCCATGTTTGTTGTTTAAGGACAGGGTTTGTAAACAAGTTTGCCAGTTTAACATCAGGTGCATTTGTATTGTCATCTTGCTCTTTTTTAAGCTCTTGAAATTCATCCTCGATATTCGTGGTTCTTATAAGCCATTAACTAAAAAACATTTTTCCACAAAATAAGTTTTTCAAAGAAAAGTAAAGAACTCCATTAAACAAAAAATGAGCAAAAATAAAATCAAATAATCTACCAACCGTGAAACTACCACAAATCAGCATCAAGGAGGCACACTTGTGCCTCTATAAAGAGGCGACCCACCACAATGTTAAGCGATTTCAGGCCCTAGAGGTCGCAGAGAGACGGCGGTAATCGCATTTTGTAGCCCAAGCTCAAACTAAGAAACTTGCAAAATTTCATCCTCCTCCGACTTTATCTTCATGGGGTAAACTGGGCCGGAAGTTTGGACCCTCCCACCACAGCCCCCCTTTAACGTTGTCCGATTGGGCTGAAATTTAGAGGTTAAGCTTTTCTAGGGCCCGGGAGCTTATCCTCGAAATTTCAGCTCAATCCGATCACTCCTTCCCTGTTTTCAAAAAACCAAATATAGCCACTTAAAATTCATTTCTTTTTTTTTTTCTTAGCCACGCCTACAGGCCACAGTTGGCAACGGATCCGGTTGAATGAGGACTCATTCGAAGCAGAATTCGACCTGTTAGGGCCTTTTGATATTTTCAGACCGAAAAAATTATCCCCCGAATTTACATTTACGAAAAACCTTAGTTTTTTTCAAATAATACAGATAAACAGGTTAGACATGCTTTGTTATGAAAATATCTGCGCGTCAATTTTCATAACAAAGCATGTCTAACCTGTTTATGTGTATTATTTGAAAAAAAACAACGTTTTCTAAAGAGTTAAAGAGGCTGAGTTACAAGGTCAACCCTTAAAACGTATAGGGATTAGGAGGCACAGTTGGGGGGGGGCTGTTAAAGAGGCTGAGTCACAAGTTCGAACCTTAAAACGTACAGGGATTAGGAGGCACCCTGTACGACGTGATTTGAGTATTCAGGAATTAAAAGCCTTAACACAAGAATGTTCAAGAGCGGGGGGTTTGGGGGGCGGCAGCCCCCCAACTACAACTCCTGACACGATCAGCTAACAGTTAGTCAAGCAATAATAAGTAATAAACTGTACAAAAACGTGCAGAAATTATTTGAAAAAACTACGTTTTCTAAAGAGTTAAAGAGGCTGAGTTACAAGGTCGAACCTTAAAACGTACAGGGATTAGGAGGCACAGTTGGGGGGCTGCCGCCCCCAAAACCCCCCGCTTTCCCAGCCTTTAAATAAAAAAAAAAGTTTTTTAAACTGAAAGTAAGGAGCGACATTAAATCTTAAAACGAACAGAAATTATTCCGTATATGAAAGAGGCTGTGCCCTCCTCAACGCCTCACTCTTTACGCTAAAGTTTTTATTGTTTAAAAAAAGAGTTGTGAGAAAGTCAAACTTTCGCGTAAAGAGCGAGGCGTTGAGGAGGGCACAGCCTCTTTCATATACGGAATAATTTCTGTTCGTTTTAAGATTTAATGTCGCTCCTTACTTTCAGTTTAAAAAACTTTTTTTTTTATTTAAAGGCTGGGAAAGCGGGGGGTTTTGGGGGCGGCAGCCCCCCAACTGTGCCTCCTAATCCCTGTACGTTTTAAGGTTCGACCTTGTAACTCAGCCTCTTTAACTCTTTAGAAAACGTAGTTTTTTTCAAATAATTGATAAATAAATGAAACCCAAAACGAACAGAAATTACAATAAGTAACCGAGTCAAACTCAAAACGAGCAGAAATTAACATAAGTTGGGCTCAAAACCCCTATGCCTTTCCATGGCCAGAACATAATTTGCACTTTACTGAAAAAATATAAATGTTTTTACTTTTATAACTTTAATAAATCAAATAATCTTAACATTTTGATTACTAAATATGAGTATATGTATATAAAACTGACAAAGCACATTCATTTGTATTTTTGCAGTAAAGTGCAAATCATGCTCTGGCCTTGGAAGGCATAGTGGTTTTGAGCCCAACTTATGTTAATTTCTGCTCGTTTTGAGTTTGACTCGGTTACTTATTGTAATTTCTGTTCGTTTTGGGTTTCATTTATTTATCAATGCTGATTTGTGGTAGTTTCACGCTTGGTAGATTATTTGATTTTATTTTTATCATTTTTTGTTTAATGGAGTTCTTTACTTTTCTTTGAAAAACTTATTTTGTGGAAAAAGTTTTTTTAATTAATTTTTGTTCGTTTTATATTGACATAGTCTTTTCAGAGAAAAAGAAAATAATACTTTAAATCTTTTCGTTTTTTTAAGAATTTATAGTTTGGCCTGCTATTTGTATGCTGGAGAAAAATTTTCAGCAATTTTTAACAGCATAGTACACCCTCTTAAAAATCTGGACACAAATAGTAGTGTTTAATTTAGTTTCATACCTCCTCTAGTTCACCTGAAATGGAAAACTTGATACCATTCGCAAAAAAATCTGTTTACTTTCTTTGATAGCTTGGATACACTTACGCTATTTTGATTTGGTTAAATTTTGAAAGCAGAAGCAGCCCCGAAAGTTTGAACATAATACCCTCAGTCGTTCTTGGGATACTGCTGAGATGCTTTATTGGGAATTAGTATTAGCACAGTGAATTTCGGTTTAATCTTATGGCAACATTTAGTTTTTAAACATAAAGTCGAATGGGAGGGTGGGTGTGGGAGGGGGATTAGTTTCCCTCCAATCACTTTTGACTATTAAAAAGGGCGTCAGCCCTTTCTATTTTCAATCGAATGAGCCCTTTTCGAAGTTCCTATGACAACTCCTTCGGTACAAAGTGCCCTTGTCTAAACAACAACAACAACAAAAAAAATAATACATTATACCCACTTCGATCTTTACTATAAAAATGTCAAGCCTTCCAATCACTTTCGACTATTAAAAAGGGAACTAGGCCTTTCGATTTCCAATTGAATAAGCCCTTTTTATCTTTTACGACAACACTTCCTATAAACACCTTATATGCCCCAGGGCATAAATTAAAACCCTTACCCTAAGGGTTGTGAGGGTGTTTGTCATCCTCTAAGACCTAATTTCCAGAACTTTCAACTACGTTAAACAAAATGGCTATCTCAAAACTTTGATTAAATGTGACTGGAAAAATGGTGGGCGTGAGAGGGGCGGTAGTCTTTCTTCAATCACTTTCAACTATTAAAAAAGGCACTAGCCCTTTAAATTTCCAATCAAATGAGCCCTTTTGAGGTTTCTACGACAACGCTTTCAATAAAAACCTTATACGCCCCCAGGGGATAACTTACAACCCTCGCCCTGAGGGCTGGGGGGGGTGTCATCCTCAAAGACCGTATTTCCAGAACTTTATACTACGTTGAACAAAATGGCTATCTGAAAATTTTGATTGGGCGTGAGAGGGGGGTTAGTTACCCTCCAATCACTTTCAACGATTAAAAAGGGCACTAGCCCTCTCAATTTACAATTGAATGAGCCCCTTTTGTAGTTTTTACGACAACTCTATCATTAAAAACCTTATATGCCCCAGGGCATAACTTACAACCTTCGCCCTGGGGACTCTGGGGAGTTTGTCATCCTTAAATACATAATTTCCAGAACTTTCAACTACGTTGAACAAAATGGCTATCTCTAAACTTTGATTGAATGTGTTTGGGGAAATGGTGGGCTTGAGAGGGGGGTTAATTACTCTCCACTCACTTTCGACTATTAAAAAGGGCAATTTCAATTTCCAATCAAATGAGCCCCTTTTGAAATTTCTACAACAACTTTCTATATAAACCTCATATTCCCCCAGGGCATAACTTAAAACCCTTGCACTTAGGGCTGTGATGGGGTTATCATCCTAAAAGACCTAATTTCCAGAACTTTCGACTACATTGACAAATTGGATTTCTCAAAATTTTGATTGGATGTGTTTGGGGAAATGGTGGGCTTGAGAGGGGGGTTAGTTGCCTTTCAATCTCTTTTGACTATTAAAAGGGCACTAGCCCTTTCAATTTTCAATTGAATGAGCCCTTTTTGATGTTTTTACAACATCGCTTTCTATAAAAACCTTACACGCTCCCAGGGCATAACTTACAACCCTTGCCCTGATGTTTTTTTTTTTTTTTTTGGGGGGGGGGGGATGGGATGCCATCCTTAAAGACCTAATTTCCAAAACTTTCAACTACGTTGAATAAAATAGCTATCTAAATTTGTTATTGGATGTGTTTGGGGAAAAGGTGGGCGTGAGAGGGGGGTTAGTTGCCCTCAAATCACTTTCGACTACTAAAAAGGGCACTAGCCCTTTTGAATTTCCAATCGAATGAGCCCTTTTTCAAGTTTCTACGACAAAGATTTCAATAAAAACCTTACATGCCCCCAGGGCATAACTTATAACCCTTGCCCTGAAGACTGTGGGGGGAGTGTCCTGCTCAAAGGTATAATTTCCTGAACTTTAAACTGCGTGGAACAAAATGGCTATCTAAAAATTTTGATTGGATATGTTTGGAGAAATGGTGGGCGTTGAAGGGGTGTTAGTTGCCTTCCAATCACTTTCGACTATTAAAAAGTGCACTAGCCATTTCAGTTTCCAATCGATTGAACTCTTTTTGAAGTTTTTAAACCGACGCGCTCTATAAAAACCTTATATGCCCCCAGGGCGTAACTTACAACCCTTGCCCTGAGGGCTGTGAGGGAGTGTTCTCCTCAAAAACATAATTTCTATCTGGAAATCCACAAAACTGAGCAAAATGGCTATCTAAAAATTTTTATTGGATGTGTTTGGGGAAAAGGTGGGCAAGAAAGGGGGGCCCTTTTTGAGTTTCTGCGAGAAGATTTCAATAAAAACTTATATGCCCCTAGGGCATAACTTATAACCCTTGTCCTGAAGACTGTGGGGGGAGTGTCCTGCTCAAAGGTATAATTTCCTGAACTTTAACTGCGTGGAACAAAATGGCTATCTCAAAATTTTTATTGGATATGTTTGGAGAAATGGTGGGCGTGGAAGGGGTGCTAGTAGCCTTCCAATTACTTTTGACTATTAAAAAGGGCACTAGCCCTCTCAATTTCCAATTGAATGAGCCCCTTTTGAAGTTTTTACGACAACTCTATCATTAAAAACCTTATATGCCCCAGGGCATAACTTACAACCTTTGCCCTGGGGACTCTGGGGGGTTTGTGATCCTTAAATACGTAATTTCCAGAAATTGCAACTACGTTGAACAAAATGGCTATCTCTAAACTTTGATTGAATGTGTTTGGGGAAATGGTGGGCGTGAGAGGGGGGTTAATTACTCTCCACTCACTTTCGACTATTAAAAAGGGCAATTTCAATTTCCAATCAAATGAGCCCCTTTTGAAATTTCTACAACAACTTTCTATATAAAACTTATATGCCCCCAGGACATAACTTACAACCCTTGCACTGAGGGCTCTGATGGGGTTATCATCCTAAAAGACCTAGTTTCCAGAACTTTCGACTACATTGAACAAATTGGATATCTCAAAATTTTGATTGGACGTGTTTGGGGAAATGGTGGGCGTCAGAGGGGGGTTAGTTCAATCTCTTTTGACTATTAAAAGGGCACTAGCCCTTTCAATTTTCAATTGAATGAGCCCTTTTTGATGTTTTTGCAACATCGCTTTCTATAAAAACCTTACATGCTCCCAGGGCATAACTTACAACCCTTGCCCTGAGGATTGTAGGGGGGGGGGGGGATTGGATGCCATCCTTAAAGACCTAATTTTCAAAACTTTCAACTACGTTGAATAAAATGGCTATTTAAAAATTTTTATTGGATGTGTTTGGGGAAAAGGTGGGCGTTAGAGGGGGGTTAGTTGCCCTCAAATCACTTTTGACTATTAAAAAAGGCACTAGCCCTTTGAATTTCCAATCGAATGAGCCCTTTTCAAGTTTCTACGACAAAGATTTAAATAAAAACCTTATATGCCCCCAGGGCATAACTTATAATCCTTGCCCTGAAGACTGTGGGGGGAGTTTCCTGCTCAAAGGTATAATTTCCTAAACTTTAAACTTACAACCCTTGCCCTGAGGGCTGTGGATGAGTGTCCTCCTCAAAAACATAATTTATATCTGGAAATCCACAACACTGAGCAA
This sequence comes from Artemia sinica, assembly GCA_027921565.1. Taxonomy (NCBI): domain Eukaryota; kingdom Metazoa; phylum Arthropoda; class Branchiopoda; order Anostraca; family Artemiidae; genus Artemia; species Artemia sinica. Next base: position 60,870,068 of record CM051261.1, read on the forward strand.
AATGGCTATTTAAAAATTTTTATTGGATGTGTTTGGGGAAAAGGTGGGCGATAGAGGGGGGTTAGTTGCCCTCAAATCACTTTTGACTATTAAAAAAGGCACTAGACCTTTGAATTTCCAATCGAATGAGCCTTTTTTCGAGTTTCTATGACAAAGATTTCAATAAAAAGTTATATGCCCCCAGGGCATAACTTATAATCCTTGCCCTGAAGACTGTGGGGGGAGTTTCCTGCTCAAAGGTATAATTTCCTGAACTTTAACTTCGTGGAACAAAATGGCCATCTCAAAATTTTGATTGGATGTGTTTGGGGAAATGGTGGGCGTGGAAGGGGTGCTAGTTGCCTTCCAATTACTTTTGACTATTAAAAAGGGCACTAGCCATTTCAATTTCTAATCGAATGAGCCCTTTTTGAATTTTCTACGACAACGCGTTCTATAAAAACTTTATATGCCCCCAGGGCATAACTTACAACCCTTGTTCTGAGGGATGTGAGGGGGTTGTCATCCTCAAAGACCTCATTTACAGAACTTAAAACTACGTTGAATAAAATTGCTATTTCAAAATTTTGATTGGATGTGTTTTGGAATAAAGGTGGGCGTGAGAGGGGGGTTTGTTGCTCTCCAATCACTTTTGACTATTAAAAAGGGCACTAGCCCTTTGAATTTCCAATCGAATGAGCCTTTTTTGAAGTTTCTACGACAACGCCTTCTATAAAAAACCTTATATGCCCCCAGGGCATAACTTACAACCCTTGCTCTGAAGGCTGTGGGGGAGTGTCCTCCTCAAAAAAATAATTTCCAAGTGAAAATCTACTACGCTGAACAAAATGGCTATCTCAAAATTTTGATTGGATGTGTTTTGGGGAATGATGGGCATGGGGGGGGGGGGCTAGTTGCCATCCAATCACTTTCGACTATTAAAAAGGGCACTAGGCCTTTGAATTTCCAATCGAATGAGCCTTTTTGAAGTTCCTACGACAACGCCTTCTATAAAAACCTTATATGTCCCCAGGACATACTTACAACCCATGCCCTGAAGGCTGTGGGGGAGTGTTCTCCTCAAAACATAATATCTATCTGGAAATCAACTACGCTGAACAAAATGGCTATCTCAAAATTTTGATTGGATGTGTTTCGGGAAATGGTGGGCGTGGAAGGGGTGTTAGTTGCCTTCCAATCATTTTCGACTATTAAAAAGGGCACAAGCCACTCCAATTTCCAATTGAATGAGCCCCTTTCGAAGTTTCTACGAGAACTTCTTCGATAAGAAGTGCCCTGCTCTAAAGGAAAAAAAAATGATACAATTGTGCAAACATCGTTCTTATATGCACTCAGGGTATAACTTAAAACTCTTGCCCCGAGGGTTGTAGGGTGTTCTCCTCAAAAACATATTTTCTATCTGGAAATCAACTACGCTGAACAAAATGGCTATCTCAAAATGTTGATTGGATGTGTTTAGGGGAATGATGGGCGTGGGGGGATTTATTGCCCTCCAATTACTTTTGACTATTAAAAAGGGCACTAGTCCTTTGAATTTCCAATCGAATGAGCCTTTTTTGAAGTTTCTACGACAATGCCTTCTATAAAAATCTTATATGCCCCCAGGGCATAACTTGAAACCTTTGCCCCGAGGGTTTTGGGGGAGTGTCCTCCTCAAAAACATATTTTTTATCTGGAAATCAATTACGTTGCACGAAATTGCTATCTCAAAATTTTGATTGGATGTGTTTTGGGGAATGATGGGTGTGGGGGGGGGTGCTAGTTGCCCTCCAATCACTTTCGATTATTAAAAAAGGCACAAGCCACTCCAATTTTCAATTGAATGAGCCTGTTCGAAGTTTCTTCGACAATTTCTTCGATTCGAAGTGCCCTGCTCTAAGCGAAAAATAAATAAATGATATATTGTGCAAACATCGTTCTTATGTGCCCTCAGGGCATAACTGAAAACCCTTGCCCCGAGGGTTGTTTGGGAGTGTCCTCCTCAAAAACATATTTTCTATCTGGATATAAACTACGCTGAACAAAATGGCTATCTTAAAATTTTGATTGGATGTGTTTAGGGGAATGATGGGCATGGGGGGGCCAGTTGCCGTCCAATCACTTTCGACTATTAAAAAGGGCACTAGCCACTCCAATTTCCAATCGAATGAACCCTTTTCGAAGTTTCTACGACAACTCGTTCGATACGAAGTGCCCGGGTATGGAGGAAAAAAAATACATTGTGGCAACATCGTTCTTTACTTAGGCAGCGCAATAGCCTATCAAATACTATAACAAAAGTAACTTTGAAAAGTTGCTTCTCTGTGGTGTAGTACCATTTCCGATTGATTTTGCTACCTGATTTCCTGTGGTTCATCAGCATAATAACCACATCGATCGTGTGGCTCATCAATCGAATGAGCCCTTTTTCAAGTTTGTACTACAAAGATTTAAATAAAAACCTTATATGCCCCCATGGCATAATTGATAACGCTTTCTCTGAAGACTGTGGGGGGTGTGTCCTGCTCAAAGGTACAATTTCCTGAACTTTAAACTGCGTGGAACAAAATGGCTATCTAAAAATTTTGGTTGGATATGTTTGGGGAAATGGTGGGCGTGGAAGGGGTGTTAGTTGCCTTCCTTTTCGATCACTTTCGACTATCAAAAAGGGCTCTTGCTATTTCAATTTCCAATCTAATGAACCCTTTTTGATGTTTCTACGACGGCGCGTTCTATAAAAACCTTATGTGCCCCCAGGGCATAACTTACAACCCTGGTTCTGAGGGCTCTGGGAGAGTGTCCTCCTCAAAAACATTATTTCTATCTGGAAATCCACAACACTGAACAAAATGGCTATCTAAAAAATTTGATTGGATGTGTTTGGGGAACAGGTGGGTGACAGAGGGGGGCTAATTGCCCCTAGGGCTAAACTTACAGCCCTTGCCCTGAAGGCTGAGGGGGAGTGTCCTCCTCAAAAAAATAATTTATATCTGGAAATCAACTACGCTGAACAAAATGGCTATCTCAAATTTTGATTGGATGTGTTTGGGGGAATGATGGGCGTGTGGGGGGGAGGGGCTAGTTACCGTCCAATCGCTTTTGACTATTAGAAAGGGCACTAGCCCTTTGAATTTCCAATCGAATGAGCCTTTTTTGAAGTTTCTACGACAACGCCTTCTATGAAAACCTTATATGCCCTTAGGGCATAACATAAAACTCTTGCCCCGAGGGTTGTAGGGTGTTCTCCTCAAAAACATATTTTCTATCTGGAAATCAACTACGCTGAACAAAATGGCTATCTCAAAATTTTGATTGGATGTATTTGGGGGAATGATGGGCTTCGTGGGGGGCTAGTTGCGCTACAATCACTTTCGACTATTAAAAAGGACACTAGCCCTTTGAATTTCTAATCGAATGAGCCTTTTTTGAAGTTTCTACGACAACGCCTTCTATAAAAACCTTTTATGCCCCCAGGGCATAACTTAAAACCCTTACCTCGAGGGTTGTGGGGGAGTGTCCTCTTCAAAAAGATATTTTCTATCTGGAAATCAACTACGCTGAACAAAATGGCTATCTCAAAATTTTGATTGGATGTGTTTAGGGGAATGGTGGGCGTGGGGGGCTAGTTGCCCTCTAATCACTTTCGACTATTAAAAAGGGCACTAGCCACTCCAATTTCCAATTGAATGAGCCCTTTTCGAAGTTTCTACGACAACTCCTTCGGTACGAAGTGCCCGGATATGGAGAAGAAAAAAGAAAAGTAAATAATACATTGTGCCCACGTCGTTCTTTACTTAGGCAGCGCCATCGCGCTGCCTATGATTCGAGTGATTTTCTAGTCTTTCTTTCACAATTTTTGGTCATCAGTAGATACTTTGGAGTTTCTTCAGAGAAAATTAAAGCTGGATCTTAGATCAGAATAAAGACGATGGCAGTTAAGAAAAAATAAGGCCAAAGGAGTTTTGTACTCCAGTTTAAGTATTCCACGAAATAGCTGTTAAAAGACAAACATAACTCCCACCATGGCTGAGGATAAACCTCGCTTACTATTTGGTGCGGTTTCTTGGAGGTAAATGACACTGAGCTCCGTCCCGATCCCAGCATTCGCGCCAAGTAAGAATCTTCCAACCGTTATGAATTCATATGAATTAACATAGTAGCACAGCAATTCAAAAAACATCCCAAAAAGGGCAAATAGATTATGGTAGAGCAATCCAATTGTGTCTATTTCGGCGATTGGTTGATTTAATAAACCTCCAAATAAACCTTCCACAACATGCAGCACCATTGTTATTGACCGTGAAAATTCCATCCGAC